>CM053786.1:93084419-93684419 GCA_028749045.1 Cupressus sempervirens
TCACAAAGGAAAAGGATAAAAAAAGTATAACTATTCACCTTCAATGATATAAAAATGTTATTATTATTATTTAGAATTTGGAAATGAAGTAAACTAATGAAATGTGTAGAAATGGATGAAGTTTAGGATTATAATTTTTAATAATAATTTGGAATAAGAATTTGTACATTTTCCTAATTTTTATAGATAATATTTTAGTTGCTAAAAAATGCTAAAATTTTAGGGTTTAGTGTTGGAATTACAAATGGGAAACATACACTTCTGAGAGGAGGGGTGGGGGGGATGTGAATCAGAAGTTCAAGTTCAAACTTCAACACTTAAAACTCTTATACCATTCATTAGATTTATGTGTTAAATTGAAATGAAATGTAAAGAAAATGCATCAAAATATATAAGAATACACACACTTGACACCTAATATGATTACCTAGAAACCCTATGAATGAGAAGGTAAAACTAGGGTGGGGATGACACCCACAATTCATCAATACTACAAAAATAAAGTGTCACATATTAAGGTTACTATAAGTTGACCATAAAAGACGATCTTCCCTATGAAAGGCCTAACCTATTAAAGGCTTACAAGAGACTATTAAATCTCACCCTATTAAAAGATTTTAACACCTTGTTAGAAGTGTGCCTGGTTAAAGGACTTTAGAAAATCCACATGGAACATCGCCCTATTAAAGGATTTTTACAGTGACTATTAAGTCAACCTTAGTCTAAAGGATTTCACTCTACTGATACAATTGTTAGAAAATAATAGTAGAATGTTTGATCTGATTACTTACAACTTTAACTTTTTGGTTTTAGGTCACCATTTTGTCCTTCTTAATCCTTTCTGATCTAATTTACCAATCTCAAGTCTTCAATCCTCTGTTCTGTAAACTGATTATGCAATTCTTTCACTTTCTTAAGTCACCTTGAATTCTTTCCAATCAATCTACCCATTCTCTTCCTTCTACTCTTCACTCATGTGCATACCTTTAGACATATTGAATTATGGGGCTTTGTCTTCCTTAAAAGACTTTTTGATGGCTTAGGGTTATGTATGAATCTACAACTAAGATTCATTCATTTTTCCACTTAATCCCTCCTAATTTTATGATTGGTTGCATGTTGATTGCATAGGGAATCCAAATAGATTTTTCCTTATCTTTAAAGCTTCAAGATTTATCCATAAGTTTGCATAAAAATAGTTTACATAGTTTTTTGTGCCATCAAAAACAACTAAATCTAATTTGTGTTACTCAGAACATGGTAATACTAATGCTCGACACATATTGTAGTTATGTTTCTAACTCAGCACCTAAATTGCTTAGCATCAACTACTTACTCAGTGCTTGAATCACTCAACATGGTCTATCTACTCGACACTTGGGTGACTCAACACATAAGTGACTCGACACTCATTTCAACTTGACATCTATACATGTTATACTCAACATGTATTTCTAGCTCAGCGTTGACTTAGTAAATATCTTAAGTGTGTTGACACTCAATTGTCAAAACCAATTTGTGATCAAGAATCTCCCCCTTTGACATGAGTGTCAAAAACACTTAACTATATATAATAGATCTAATCTCCTCAAGTATAAAACATTCACAACTCAAAATATACACAAAACTTCAAATTTTTCAAAAGTATATAGTAGACTGATATACCTCAATTTTGTAACTCTCCATGAGTTAGTGTGCCTATTCTTTATCCAAAATCTATTCCCCATAGATTTCTCTTTTTCTGATACTCTTTGGCTTCAAAAATACTGACTGATACTCTTTATCTAATACAAACTCTATTTCTGCTCTTTTGTTGTTTTCTCCCCCTTTTTGTGTTCTCCACCCCTTTTGGTTATCTTTTATCTCCCCCTTGCATATGTATCTCCACCTTTACTCTTTATCCTCCCCTTTTCGATACTTATGTCAAAGGGCCTATACATTTATTATGTATTTGTCCAAAAAGTTCTTGTGGACTTCCATTATAACTTTCAGGGTAACATCCCAATCGTCTAATTCAACATCTAATGATTTTATTTGGATGGCTATCTTTGCTGAAGTTGAGCTGGTCCATCTAATGTTGAAAGATTTGGATCTTTCTTCATCAAAGTCTCTTCATATCCTAGTTCCTTATGGAGTATCTCCATATGAGGAGCAAGGGAAGCTTGAATGTTAGTCAACTTGGCTCTTTTATTAGCCTCTTCTACTATTAACACACCTAGTTGACTTTGTGTTTGAAGTATTGAATGTAAATACTTCTCACTTTGAGCTAGATTCTTAGATAATTGTATACCTAATACTTTCAAATTGTTCTCGAGACTCAAAATTGCATGGCTTGTTTCTTATGTGAAGAGTGTGGGATCACACAATTTTGTGTACAATGAGAATATGTTCTCAAGTACCTTCTTCACTTCCTCAATCTTTGTGGCCACTTTAACTTGTGAGAGTGCTATATCACCTGATATTTTCTCATTGACTTTCCCTTGGAATTTCCTTTCAAACTATTCCATTAATTTTACATTGGCTTCTTGGTCTTCATTATTCACCTGTTCCATAATTTTCGATAATTATTCTAATATTGGCTTAGATTCATCAGGTGTTTGCAAGGTAAAAGCATCTAAAAAGATATCTTTAATATATTGTAATGCTTACCTTCATTTTTGCTCTTTTCTAAGTATTTCCTATTGTTTCTTCTTTTCTAAGGCTTCTTGCATTATGCGTATTTGCTCTAGTGTCATGGTTGCATAGTCATATTTTCATATCACTATTTCTTCATCTAAAATTGCATCTGCATAGTGAAATACCTTGGCAACCTTGGATGAGCTGGAGCTTCGTGCTGAAATCTAAAGTGGTATTGCATCAGTTCTCGATCTCTAAAGGACTTTTGTTGGAGTGCCAGAAGTTGGTAGATTTACCAATATCTATATGGCTTCTTGCTCCTTCTCCTTTGGTATGTCCTTTTCTTCAGTTCTACCTTGATAAATTATTAATATTTGACCTACTCCTTGTGTTTTCATTTTAGGTATAGATACCTATGTCTATCCTATTTATGCTTTTGGAGCCTTCTCTTCTTGAGTGGTCTGAGTTTTTCATTGAACTGTGTCAACTTTTACAGTAGTGTCAACCTTTGTAGATGTATCATTTGATGTTGCACTAGAGGTTGAGCACTAGTAGTTGAAGGGATGATAGAAGGTGGTTCTTATGGATTCACCTTATCCCTTTTTATATCAACCACTTCCTTCTAAAGCTCTTCAACACTAACCAATACATGATTCTCAAACAACCTGGCTTGTAGTGTAAATTGGTCAAGGATTTTATTTAGATCCACTATAGTCAATGGGTTGATGTTCTAAAGTTAGTTAACAGAAACATCCTTTAATATTATGGTTTCTCAAGGTGTTCTTGTATCACGTGGAGGGCTCATGGTTGGCACTTGTGTGTCTTCCACATTCTATTCTTCTTGCTACATTTTAGCTGTGGCCATTTCATCTTTCTTATTTTGTGTCTCCTCCACATTGGTATCTTTTTCTCTTTTTACCTCCTCTTCTTTTTCTTCCTCTCTGTCTCCATCATTTCTTCCCTCAAAGGGATCCTCTCCTCTCACTTTGACAGTTGTCAATCCATATATCAATTTCCACATTTGAGTGGATTTCTTTACAACATCTTCAATGTTGTTCTAGAGAATGCTCAATGCGCTATATTTGGGTGCAAATCTACTACCATACTTCTTATTTTCCTTGATAATTTTCCCCTTTGTTAGGTTAGGCATCACTAGGGCTAGGGTTGATTCCTTTATTATTTTTTCAAGATTTAAGCAATAATGCCACTTATTTTCTACAAGGGTGTATAGCTCCTTGGGCATTGTGTTGTCTAATTCAAGTGTAGTATTCTTGAACTTAGACATCATGGCAGACACTAACTCTTCTACCCTATTTTTCTCTTCTCTAGTAAGTTTACCAAAATCAATGTTCTTTAATCTTGTCATGTCTGCATTATCTTGATTATTATCACAAATATTCTCAAGATCAGATTTAGGTGCATGACTTACCACCCTCAACTAACTTGTATCTTCTAATTCTATCTTTTCATCATCTATTTCAGGCTACGCAACATACTTTCTTCTTTGTTTCTTCTGCACAAGGCCCTTCTGTTTAGTTGCTTTTTTTTCCTCCTTTGCTCACTCTTTGGCCTTTTGAATAGTGGCCCTTATACTAGCTCTTATTGTTGGGGCAGTTGGCCTTTTTGTGCTTGGCTTGGTAGCCTTCTTTGCCTTTAGTTTGGCTACAAGTTGTGCCTTATCCTTTCTCTTTTTAGGATCTAGCTTTATTGGTACTTCCTTGACTTATTCTTCCTTTGTAGCTTCTTCTTCTTGGTCTTCACCCATGCCTTGGGTTAAAGCTAAAGGTTCTTGACCTTACACCACTTCTTCCTCTTCATCTTATTCATCATCTTCTTCTTCATCATCACCTACACCTTCTTCAAACTTGGCATTTAGTTTCTTTACCATTTTTTCCTTTTTTTTAGAGTAGAGGCTATCTTTAGTTCCATCTCAACCTTTTACTTCACAATATCATAATTGCCAAATATTTTAGAACTTTTTTCAATTTCTTCAACAAGGACTATAGTGATGGTAGTTGAGGCTTCATCCACATTTATTTCATAGCCTAGGGGCCTTAGCCATCTAACCCTCGGTATTGCAGCCTTGATGTAAGCGTAATCAATATCAACAAGGAAACAAATGTCATTGTAATATTGCACAATTAGGGAAATAGGAATCCTTAACCTTTGCTTCATAGGTTTCCTAAAGTCTTAAAAATAGCTTGTCATAATTGACTCAAAATTGTCTCCCATTTTCTTAATATATTTATTTATCTAAACAGCAACTGACCTATTTGTCTTCCATCCTATTTTTCCAAAAGATCAAAACTCATTTTTTACATAGAAAGACATACATAAAATTATTGATCCAAACTTGCATTGAGCACTCTTTGACCTTCTAATAGCTCCAAGATTTTCATTTATCTATTGAAGTTGAAGTTCTGCAATATCATAGGTGTGATCTTTCTTAACAATCTTGTATCCAATATCCACTTCTATGCAGGGCACATTATTTAACTTTCTTGATTGATAGAATTTTTGGGATATGACTTTAATAGAAAAATCAAGCAAAGGGTCTGTAATGGTGTCAATGGTCATACCATGCTTGTTCCACTTTGCACCTGTATTTTTCTCTATGGCCTCTTTGGAGTCACTTCTTAATGTCTTGGGCTGATCTAGGGTTGGATAACCAGTAACCTTATGGAAAATTCTCTTTGAAATTGTAATGGGTCCACCCTCTAACCATAGAAAACCATCATGTATTATGCTCAAAACTATTTTAATCCACTCTATTTTAAAAATTGTCGAAAAATCTAGGGCATGTGTCAAACCCTTTGTCTCTACAATCTTGAATTCCTCCTTTAGGACTCTATTTTCACACAATTTCTCATAAGCTTATCTTATTTCCATGTCTCCTATGGCTCCTACTTTACCATTATAGCACTTCCTCACATCTCTAGCCATTATAACCTTAGGCAGGATCATAGATAATGCTCCTGTTGGGTCATTTTTATAGGAAACTTCTAGTATAGCCTTAAAATTGGGTTGTTTAACCTCATTGTTGATTGATTGGACATCAAAAAAATCTTTCTCTTTCACAGTTCTTAAACTAGATTCCATTTTGACAAACTAGGGTTTAACGAGTATAAAACTACATAGCTCGACAGATGAAGAATACCTTTAAAATTGATGAACTAGTGTTTGATCTTTGCCATAATCCATGCAAATGCTTTGAAATAGTTTGTAGATCACTTCTTCGCTCTTTCTTGAGTTCATAATGACAAAAAATAGGTGAAAATCAACCATATACTCTTTAGAACTCTACAATTAATGCTTAGTTTTGTAAAACTATGAAATTCAGCTTCAATGAGATTTCTATTTTACTTGGGATCCATTGATTTTACCTCCACTTGATAGCTACTGCTAACTTGGCTACAACTAACTTTGACTATTAGCTTGAAACACATTAATATCTACTCAACATCTGAAATGGACCTTTCACACTTGGCAAAAATGTGAGAATTTGAAGATTTGGCCATGGACTTTCCTCATTTTCTTGCATCTTTATTCATGTTGATCTATCTTTTTCAGCACTAATATTTCTTGGAACTGATGTATGATAAAAAAATTTAAATATTAGTCTCACATACCTCCTTTTGCTTAGTTTGATACAGTGTGACCACTTGACCCATTAGGTGAAGTGATCCCTTCTCCATTTGATGTACTCCTATGATCTTTCTTCTTCCATGTCTTGTTCATTTCATTCCTAATTTGCTCAATATTTGTCTTGCATTTACCTTTGTCAAATTCAGAACTTGGTGCCTTGGATCTAGTTGGACAATGCTTGCTTAAGTGATCAGTCTTGTGGCAGGTAAAACATGTGGTTTGACTCAACCATCTCTTGTATTTACCACTGACGTGTGTTCTAATGCAATTCTTAGTGTCCATAATCTTGACAATAGTGACAACTATATCTTGTATTATAATCCTAATTATAGTAGTTTTCATAGCTTCTTACCTTTTTTGGCTTGCTTGATGACCATGTGGACTTGGATCTACATTCAAAAGCTTTGTGCCCAAGCTTCTGACAATTGTAGCAATGTCCTTCAAATTTTGGTGCATTCATGGTTCTGGTTCTACATTCTTGTGCTTGATGACCTTTTCTATTGCACTTGTAATAATGAGTCATGTTCTTTGGCTTAGCATTCTAAATTGCATTCTTAATACTGCAAACATTAGTTGTATGTCCTTTCTTACCACAATGATTGTTAGAGTAAATAATTAATTAATTATTATTTATTCTATTTACTTAAGCTTACTTAGGTAAATGCATTTCATTTATTAGTTGTAGTCTAGGAGTTTGTTATAAGTTGTTGACAATACGGGAGTTTGTTCTCTCCTAAGTCATACTTATCCTCTCACAATGTTTGAGGACTTTCCACCTCATGTAGATGTGTGCTTAGTTGTCACACTTATCTCGTAGCATCTTCTAGCTTCTTCTAGGAGATTCATGGAGCTCTTTATATTCGAGCTCCCTCATTGTAACAAAATATCATATATTGCATATTGTAAATACATATTTTCTTGTGTTTGCATATTTTCTCTCTCATGTCCATTTAGGGTTTTTTCTTAGCTCCATGCTCTTCTCTCCTTGGCTTCTCTTTGATAGGTTTTCACATGCAGGTGATCTTGGGCATCTTCAGAGTTGGATTTCATCAACTCTAGCATGGTATTAAAGCCCCCCTACTATTGCTTTATTGAAGGATTTTTGAAGCCATGATTTAAAGTCATAAACCGTAGTTTGTTTGTGTATTTTTCTTCAAATTAGGGGGACAATGATTTTTCAGAGCACTTTAGACCCAAACGAATGCTGCCATTAGACCCAAAAGGCCGTTTGCAGTCAAGATTCATATAAAACTTTTCTTTTTTGGAGACAGGGCTCTAGGTGGCAAAAAAAATTTGGTTGGACGGCTTCCGTACGGTCATACGGTCATACAAATGATTTTGGCATAAAATATATCTATATATATATATATATAATTAGGCTCGCCATCCAACAACCACCAGGTGGCCCCACCTGTGCCACTGTGACACCACCCCCATGCTGCTCCCTAGCCTCCTCCGCCAGCGCAACAATGCATAACCGCCCTGCCACCACAGCCTGGTCAGCTCACAGCCCGCACCCCACCTCGACCGGTTGCGCTGCCCAGTCTCCTCCCCCATGCCACTTGCTTCATTAGCAGCATCGTCAGTGCATAGTAAGTGCCAACGAGCGTCTCGTCAACTGCTATGTCAACTTTTCGATATAGTTACAACCCTGTCAGCACCTGTTAGGGTGTGACACGTGGCAGGTCTACCACGTGGCCCCTACCACATCATCTTCTTTACCATATGGCATCTTTTTTTTCCATTAATGATCCATAGGCCATCAAATTTAAACAAGTCTTTTGCTGACATCAACATGATGTCATCTGCATCACCACCAGCACCTCTCCTAGGTCCTTTTTGACCTACCTTTGGCTTTTTGGCCATAACTTGAGCATACGAAGGTATTTTTCAGATCTAAGAGAAGCACCAGAAAGCTAGTTCCAAGATGGAGATATTGGTGTAGGTATTTTTAAGTTTTGATGCATTTTTGCTACCCATTTTTTTAGTTGAAGTCATAAATTATGTTTTTTACTTCGGCTTCCATATCTTTTGCATCCCATGTCAAGTTTTTTAAAACTTTATATTTTTGGAAAGCTATTTTTGTCATATTTTCAAAAATGTTGTCCTTTTCCTTAGAGTTTGGCCCATGCTATTTTTATCATTTTTTTAGCATTTTTACTCTATGGTGGATATCTTGGGTGTTTTAGGTTCGAGGATCATTTTTCTAGCATGGCTTCTTTGTTTTAGGCTATACTATGTTTTGTTGCAGCTTGTTTTTAGTTTTGATCATTCTGGCTATCATTTTGAAGCACTTTTATGTATTGCACTGAGATAAAGTGCTACTCTTGCATTTCGGGGGTCATGAACATTGTTTTTGTGTCAGCTGTGCATGCACTAATTTTATAAAGCACCATAGGGGGGATAGTTTTTTGCTATTTTAGGCCTTCTCCCTTTGTTAAGTGAGTGTCTTTTTCATGAAATTAGCCCCATGCAGTGTCATTGTGATCGTGTCTTTATAGGTGTCTATACCTCTTCCTCTTGTTTTGTTCCTGGTTCATGTATAGGAGACTTTGGCCCACCTTCTTAGTTGCCTATCATCTCACCCTGTCTACATTAAGGGGGGGTTTCTCTATTGTTCTAATACATCTATGGTTTGATGGTTCAATAGTGTGAGCTATGTATTCAGTGGTTGATCATATATACAAGGCGATTGCAGTGGCTTTGGCTACCTATGAATTTCAGTGAAATGGATCATCTACCATATAGACACACTCAGTTCATGCCTTCTTCTTCCATGGAGGTTCTTCAGACCAGCAATTTTTTTTCGGATGGCATATTTGCGGCTTCTTCATGCTTCAGTGATGCTCTTCATGATCACTTTTTGTTCCTATT
The DNA here is from genome assembly GCA_028749045.1 of Cupressus sempervirens. Taxonomy (NCBI): domain Eukaryota; kingdom Viridiplantae; phylum Streptophyta; class Pinopsida; order Cupressales; family Cupressaceae; genus Cupressus; species Cupressus sempervirens. The sequence goes on from CM053786.1 coordinate 93,093,555, forward strand.
TTATGAGACATTTCCCTAGTTAGAGGCTTCTTCAGTTCTTCACTAGGTTCTTACCTCTTTTTGGGGGAGGGTATTTCCCATGAGGTTTTCTCTCTTTCCCCATTTTTAGAGGTTGCATCTTTTGCATTTGTACTTGGGTACCTAAAATGGCCTCGTTTCCAGGACCCATTCTCCATTCTGCATTTCTTAGTTTTGTGAGCTTAAGGCATTTCCCTAAGTTGCACTTAAGGGGGGGTTTTCAAGTAAATAATTTATTATTAATTATTTATTCTATTTACTTAAGATTTCTTAGGTAAATGCATTTCATTTATCAGTTGTAGTCTAGGAGTTTGTTATAAGTTGTTGACAATACAGGAGTTTTTTCTCACATTGTTTGAGGACTTTCCACCTCATGTGGATGTATGCTTAGTTGTCACACTTATCTCCTAGCATCTTCTAGCTTCTTCTAGGAGATTCCTGGAGCTCTTTATATTTGGGCTCCCTCATTGTAAAAAAATATCACATATTGCATATTGTAAATACATATTCTCTTGTGTTTGCATATTTTCTCTCTCATGTCCATTTATGGTTTTTTCGTAGCTCCACGCTCTTCTTTCCTTGGCTTCTCTTTGATAAGTTTTCACATGCAAGTGATCTTCGGCATCTTCAGAGTTGGATTTCATCAACTCCAACAATGATGATAAGTAGGTTTAGAGTTCTTATAGTTATTTTTCCTTTCCTTAGTAGCTTTGGATGATTCTGCTTCTTCAGTGCTTATGTAGCCAAATCCTAATGTATCTCTACTACATCTAGGGGATTTTAGTAGTTGCTCAAAGTACTTGATGGCTTCATCTAGCTTGTTGAAACTTTTAACAAATTCATTTTCTCCTTTTAGGTCATTCTACAATTGTTCATTCTACAACTTCAGTGTGGTTATTTCAATGTCTTTGAAATTCAACTCATGATGAGCATTCATCACTTGGCTAAAGGTGTCTAATTGCATGTTTGAGATCTTGGATAGCTTTGCTGACTTTTCCTCTAATCTGTTTGCCAAAATTCTTTTTTCTTCTTCAATCATGGCCTTGTCTTCTATAGATTTCTTCTTTCATTTAGTCACCTCACATAGCATTATAACTTAAGATTTTTGTTCAAACTTGATATTTTTGATCTCTTCAGCTTATGCTCTATTCTTTTCCATCAGATCCACAATTGTTGCATTGAATTCACTAGAGTTACCATTTGCAAATAACTTTGCGGTGCCATTCCCTTTGTATTGAGTGTCATTTTCTGCTATAGAAATCTCTCTCCTTCTCTTCATGGAACTTTTCAAAGCATCTCTGAGTTCATTTAGTTGATGTAGTATGAGATGTATCTGAATCTCCTAGTTTTCAATGCTCTTTCCCAACTTGTAGAATTCCATTCCAAGATTTTTCTCCAAGTTGTAAAGCTTCTCCTCTTGAAAACTCAACTCTAATACCAATTATTGGAATTACAAATGGGAAACATACACCTCTGAGAAGGGTGGGGGGTGAATCAAAACTTTAAACTTCAACACTTAAAAATCTTATATCATTCATTAGATGCATGTAATAAACTGAAATGAAATGTAAAGAAAATGCATCAAAACATAGAAACATACACACACTTGACACCTTATATGATTACCCAAAAACCCTCCAAATGAGAAGGTAAAACTGGGGTGGGGATGACACCCACAATTCTTCATTACTACAACAATAAAGTATCACCTGTTAAGGTTACAATAAGCTGACCATAAAAAATGATCTGCCCAATGAAAGGTCTACCCTATTAAAGGCTTACAAGAGACTGTTAAATCCCACCCTGTTAGAAGTGTACCTAGTCAAAGGACTTTAGAACATTCAATCGGAATGTCACCCTATTAAAGGATTTTTATGATGACTGTCAAGTGAACCTTAGTCCAAAGGATTTCACTCTACTGATACAGTTGTTAGAAAGCAATAGTAGAATGTTTGATATGATGAATTACAACTTTAACTTGCTAGTTTCAAATCACCATTCTATCCTTCTCAATCCTTTCTAATCTAATTTTCCAATGTTGAGTCTTCAATCCTCTATTTTGTAAATTGATTCTATAATTCTTTAACTTTGCTAAGTCACCTTGAATGCTTTCTGATCAATTCACCCCTTCTCTTCGTTCTACTCTTCGCTCACGTGCATACCTTCAAACATACTAAATTATGGGGTTTCATCTTCCTTAAAAAGACTTTTTGGTGGTTTAGGGTTAGGTATGAATCAATGGCTAAGATTCATTCATTTTGCCACTTAATCCCTTCTAATTTTCTGATTGGTTGCATGTTGATTGCATAGGGAATCAAAATAGATTCATCCTTATCATCAAAGCATTGAGATTTATCCATAAGCTAACATAAAAATGTTTACATAGTTCTTTGTGTCATCAAAAACAACTAGGTCTAATCTATGTTACTCGACACTTGATAATACTAATGCTTGGCACATGCTATATTTTGTTCTTAGCTCAACACCTGAATTGCTTGGCATCAACTAATTACTCAACACTTTAATCACTTAACATGGTCTATCTACTCGGCACTTGAGTGACTCAGCACATAAGTGACTTGGCACTCATTTCAATTCAACATCTATACATGTTATACTCAGCATGTATTACTAGCTCAGCATGAACTTAGTAAATATCTTAAGTGTGTGCACACTCAATTTATCAAAACCAATTTGAGATCAACATTTAGTTCCCACCACAAAACTATATGAAAATAAACTTATTTCTATTTGGAATCAGACTATGTTATAGATAACGTATACAGCTAGAACAAACAAAAATAAAAATTGGCTTTAGACCTATATTTTTTATTTTATAATGATTCAAATTTCAACATAACTGAAATTGATATTTTTCATCACCCACCACATTTTTCAAAACAAATCTATTCTAACGAAAAGAAAAATTATGCATTCTAGAAGATGACTCTCTCCTCTAGAATGCCATATAATTTTTTATTTTTTTTATATGAATTAATATTTTTCTCTCTCTCAAAATCTACATCTTTTCAAGTGTTAAAATATGTGCTTGGAGTATTTTTTAATTACAATATACAATATCTAATTAAAACACCATAAACTTTATTAGAGAATATACTTGACTTTGAGCTCTATAAAATAGTGTTTGTATGTTAGTAAAATAATATCCTAAAAAATAATAAGTGTTATTGAAATGTCAGTTTTTTGAAATAAGTTTATTTCTTTACTAATTATATACAAACTAGTATAAAACATGCATTTAATATATATTTCCAATTGGAAAAGTACGAGACCCTATATAAATTATCTATAATGAATTTATCTAGATCATATGTTTGAAGAAAATTGACATTTAGATAGAAATACTCAAATTCAATTGATCTGATAAGTCCACTTAAAAGGTTACATGGCTTGGTACTATTACCTACATTCCTTCCTAATTTGACTTGTTAGATTCACAAACACAGTTAACATTCATAGAAAGAACTGTGGGATAAATGACTGCTTTATTATGAGGTCTTTTTGTCGATTTCATTGTTGTATTTTGGTTGTGACCTCATAATTTTCTCAATCATCAAAAAGTTCATACATCTTGAATGATTAATATTAATACATATCTCATTTGTAGTATGATATGTATTCTACATAATTTAGTTCATCCTTGTTTGTTCTTAGTTATGGGTATGCATTGCTCACTTGGGGAAATGGGTTAGGAAACTTCCACCAAAATCAATAAAAATAATTTGGGTCCATGCCAAGACCTCTCTAATGTGTATTTTTTATTTGTTTCATGATGGCAATGAAATCTGAATTTGTGTTCTTAAATCTATTTATTTTGTCTTAGAGTCTACCCAATAATGCAAGGAGCCTTTCCATTTGTGTTACTATAGTACCTTATGCATAATTCATTTGTCCATATTAAAGCAAGGTGTGCTCTCTTATTCAGTAAGATTTAATGTGTTTTGTAGCCATTTCCCTAAGATTGGTTCTGAAACCATGGTCCAGTGAGTGTTTTGCAAAAAAATTCATACTCTTGAAGATTCTAAAGTATATTTTAGTGGTATTTTGGAGAACTCAAGCATTAGATATGCCCTCTTGAATAAAGTTGGGTTTTTGTTCAAACTTGTAGGGATATGAGAATAAACTAAAGCCTTAGTTGAGCATCTCTATGTGATTGATGAAGTGCAATTACTTGTCTAGTGTTGGTGGTAGGGTGGTTGGAGATTGGTGAAATTGACTCATTTTTGTAGGATAGACCTAGATTCAAATTGAGTTTGAAGCTTTTGGCTTGATTGCTAGTGTTTTCTTCACATATGAAACCTAATTAGGCATATTAGGTCTATTTTCCTAATAAGCGATTTCCTAGTCAAATGTTGGAGTTGGGTTTTGAAAGTCTAGGATTTGTTAGTTTCCCAAAAAAGGTGTTGGAATCTAAGTTTAGTTGTTGGGGTCCTTTGGGGTTTCTAAAAGTAAAGACCTAAAAACTAGTTTCAGAGACCTAATTGTTAGCTAGGTCTTTCACAATCCAATTTGGTGGAGAATTTAATAATGGCACAAATGCTAATCCAAATTTGGATAAATTGGCTTAGACAAGTTAGTTAGAGTGGTTACTAGTCTTTATCAAGTCTTCATTTCTATTTTAGGAAGTATTCACAAGTTTCAAGACAAGAGTCTAAATTGGGGTCCATGAGATAAATGTTCAAACCTTGGTAACCAAGAATGGTCATGAAGTTATCCTCATTGTGACGAATGAGTGATGATATTCTCAACCTCATGATTGGGTCCAATATCTTCTAAAGCAGCCCTACCATCAATTTTTTATAGCTTATTTATTTGTCTAATGCTTTTTTCTAAATTTCTTATTTCATGAAGACCTAACTCATGGGGGCATAACTTTTGAACTAGGTGATTGATTGATGAATTGTCTAAAGCATTATAAAGATTGTAATTTCTCTATCAATTTGTGACTCACTATGTTCATTAAACATATTTTTTTGGTAATTTTAGAGCCTCTAAAAACATCAATATTAAGTTTTAAGATTTTTCTTGCAACTCCTAGAACTAGAATTTTTAATATTTTCAAATCTCGACATGATTTTGTAAGGAAATTAACAAAATATTAATCCATCAATCTATAGTTAGGGGTAAAATTTTGCACCAATCCATACTAAATTGTAAACTTGCTATAAATAGTAACCATATCTAAATGCAAGTTGACACACCATGTTCCTTATAAGCATGAGCCTTACCTTTTCTACTAATATAGTCAAGGATTGAGGGGTAGTGATTCAACCAAATTTTCCTAGGATGTGATCTTGGAGGCTTGAACTTAGCAAGAAATCATCCCTGATGGGCTCATTAAGGACCTTTCATCTTCACCAATAGATTTAAGCCCTATTGACCCAAGCTTATCCTTTGAATTGATAACTCTTCATTTATCAAATGCATTGATTAATAATTGAAACATGGAAGGAAATGGTTATTAATATATTTTTTTAGCTCTTCCTATATATGACTTTAACTCTTTTTTAAGTGAACTCCCTACATTTCTCTATATGGAGACTTGCAATTCTAAGCGTAAAATGAGAATGAATTGAAATATCTCATAGGTATTTGATACCCTTTTGAGAGAGAAACTTATTTTTATTTGATCTTGAATTTTATTTGCAAGTATAAAATACCAAAATAATTCTTATTTACTAAAAATGTCAAAAAATAAATAAAATAAATAAAAATATTATTTTATTGTTGACCTTGGATGTTAATTATTAAGTCAGATGTTTCCACGTGTATTAAGAGGCACATAATGGTGTATAATCTAACGAAATTTTTATTTTTATTCAAGAAGAAATGTACCTAGGTCATAATATTGAAAATCTAGAACTTCCTAATTTAATGGAGATAAATTAGGTAAAATAACATATCCCATCCCAAACTTTAATTTGGAATAGACATCCTTACATTATGATGAACATGGTGGTAAATGCTATCTAAGCTTAATGAATCTCTAATATTGTTGGTTTGTGTGTCTTAGGATTGGGTTTATAAATCATAAACACAAATTTTTAGAGAGTGAGCATGGTTAGATATAATATAGCATTATGTTTGCAATACTCTCTTTCTCTCTCTCTCTCTCTCTCACACACACACACACACACACACACAATCATAACGTAGTTTATTCAATTTATATGGAGTCTTTCAATTCAGCTGCTACAATTAAGGGTTTTCTCTTTTGGATTAAATGTGGTAGTTTAACCATTTTATGTGCACATTATTATGAACATTGAGGCTTCGATGAGAGTAATTAAAATTGACTCTCTCTCTCTCTCTCTCTCTCTCTCTCTCACACACACACACACACACACACACACACACACACACAATGTCATAACATAGTTTATTCAATTTATATGGAGTCTTTCAATTCAGCTGCTACAACTAAGGGTTTCTCTTTAGGATTAGATGTGATAGTTTAACCATTTTATGTGCATATTATTATGAACATTTAGGCTTCGATGAGAGTAATAAAAATTGGGGTAGGATGAGACTGCCCCAAATTTTAATGGTACACGTGTCCTAAGAGTACTAGTTTCAGCCCACTTCCCCCAAGATGGACTGGAGGGATAGCAGAGACACCCTCTTGATTTAAAAAATACAAATAAGGATAAGAAACAAATATAAAAGATTTAATAAGAATTTGATAAAAACATTAAAATTAAATTCCACCATATATCTAATTGAAACTCTATTGTAAACCAAATGTTTAGTATTCTCCTAAATAAATATAACATATTACATAATTCCAGCACTAAACCGTTATATGTAACAGATCTCATTGAAACACGGCTCTCCATTATTAAAACCGAATCTAGCACTTGAGCTCATTCCAATAAAGTCGATACTAATTCAGCCTCATATTACAGAACAGGCTCTGCTGTATAACGGAAACATGTTTTTTTAGACTACCATGATTGAACCTAAGTTTGTAATTTGAAACCTTTTTAATACAGTCGAAAATAAAATGTTGACAAATTTGAGTGGTGACTTGGATATCATTATTAATCTAAGGTATTACGTTAGGAGAACGTTAAAACTTCTATTGCAAGGATTGAAAGCAATCATTCAATATGAGAAGCACAACGTGCGTTGATGTCAGATTTGGTTCAATTTTCTATGTACAGGTAGGAAATTTTTATACTTAGTCTTTCCAAAACTAACAAAAACTTATGATTTCTCAACAGTGGCAAAGAGCATCATCCATGTGCTCGATTACCCAAAATTTATTGTGCTTGGCTGAAAACAGGGGACAAGCAGAGGAAACGTACCAAAATCTTGAAAATAAGTACTACTAAAACATTTATCATGTCCAGCCCACATGATTTTAGAGTTTCTACAATGTTTTAAAATAAATCTTTCTCAGCATTGAAACATTCTAATGGCATCAAATCAGCCATCAAATGTGCTGAGAATGTTAAAATTTGAGATTAGAGATAATTAACTATTAAAACATTGCAGTTAATAAGGCATGTATGAAGCCTTTCCTTTTAGAGATTGAATAGCTCGAACTTCTTATTAATGGTGTAGACACAGACTTTGGGAGGGAGGAAATGTATTTCACACAAAATTGTAGCCAGCTGGCTCTAAAACCAATGAAGTTTGTACCTCTGAGAACTTATAGACCGAGTTTACTACTCTGGCAATAATTCATTGTCATAGTTTATGCATTTTTTAAAATGAAACTGAAATTTGAGGGGTCGAGGGTTACTTTGAAAAAAGTATTTGTGCGCTCCTAAACTAATGAAATTTGAATTTTATACCTCGAATAAAAGATACACCGAGTTTCTCATAATTTCATCCTATTCAATATCGGGTTAAGTTAACCAGAATACCAGAAAATTTTGTATATATATAGGAGGGTGTGAGAGGAAGAATTCATCAGTTGTTTCACTTTGTTGAGCTTTATAAGCCTGTGACAACTGACAAAAATAGCAACGATGAAGATTTTAATGGTTATATTTACATTGGTATCTCTTGTTGTAAGAGCGGTACTAGTTCAGGGTTGGACTCCAGCCCATGCTACATTTTATGGTGGAGCTGATGCCTCTGGAACCATGGGTTAGTTTCCATCTAATTCATGGCAGAACCATAGTCTTATTTTATTGCATGAGAGATGGCCTGAATTTAATCTTGATGTTTTATTTTATGTATTTCAGGAGGTGCATGTGGGTATGGTAATCTGTACACTTTTGGGTATGGGACAAATACTGCAGCTCTAAGCAGTGCCTTGTTTAACAATGGGGCATTGTGTGGAGCTTGCTATCAAATACAATGTGATGCCACCAAGGTTCCTCAATGGTGTCTGGCTGGCACGTCCATTATAATCACTGCTACTAACTTCTGCCCACCCAATAATGCTCTGCCAAATGACGATGGAGGATGGTGTAATTTGCCTCTCCAACATTTTGACATGTCACAACCTGCCTTCTTGCAGATTGCCAAGTACAAAGCTGGAACTGTACCAGTTCTATATCGGAGGTAATCAAATGCTTTTTTTCCTTGTTTGTAGAAAATAGTATAGTAACATACAGATGCATCCCACTTTTTTTTATTTTGTTCCACGTCTCGGATGTTCCACATCTCGGAGACGGGGGCACACGAGGGATTTGGGGTTGGACACAGGGGACTTGAAGACTTTGTCCCCCATTTCCAGCGGTGCCATTCTGCCATCCCCACCAAGGATTGCGGATGTTCTGGTATTAACTATTTGCTGATTCAATCATTTATGTGTTCCAATCCAATGCAATGTTTAAGCATTTACTTATTTATATTTTTATATCTTATTTTGCAATACATATTTTCATGACTACCATTTTAAGTACATTATGTATAGTATATACAACTCCCATTATTTAACCTCCCTCCCCCACAGTCTCCAAATTAAAGCCTCTCTATCCCTGTAACAAAAACTTATCCCCATTGTGTCATCCCTCAGAACGGTGTAACTATGGAAAATAGTGAATTATACATTATGAGATTCTTATAGATGTAATATGTTGAATTGAATTGCAGGACTCCTTGCAAGAAGAGTGGTGGAATACGGTTTGGCATAAATGGGATAGACTACTTTGAGCTAGTGCTGATAAGCAATGTGGGTGGAAGAGGAGATATCACAGCAGTATGGGTAAAAGGGTCAAATACTGGATGGCAACAAATGAGTAGAAATTGGGGAGCCAATTGGCAGAGCAATTCTTATCTTAATGGACAGAGTTTGTCATTTAGAGTGATGGATAGTAAAGGAAGAGTTCTCACCATGTCCAATGTGGCTCCTTCCAATTGGCAATTTGGTCAAACATTTTCTTCCTCGCAAAATTTCAGTTAATAGTGAAAAAAAAATGAATTGTAGATTTGTAAATCAGCTCACTGCTCAGTGAGAGGACACTATCTTAAAAATAAATAAATGTAGTTTACAAATTAAATGTTAACTCGTAGTTATTGGTAAAGCAAGTAATGCAAAAATTGTTTGAAGAAATTAATGCAACTGAAATTTCTATCAAAACTGCAAACTTCTTTGATGTAAATTCCGTGTGTTCAAAATATACAGGGTGCCCCATCTTGCTATTTATTGTTTTATTTCCTGCCTCTTCTAAAGACCTTAGTGACCTATGCTCTTGTATAAAGGGGAACAATGTAATTTGTTTCTTATAAAAAAAATTGAAAGCAATATTCAAATTTAATTCAAAATAACACTTTTATAAAGATTATCTAAATATAATTATGCCGAGAGGCATATACAATGGGAGAAACAATTCCAAGCACAAAGAATATTTCAAGGAATAATCCGTGTAAGGAAAAAAGATTTGGTGAGAGTTACAAATGAAATTAAAATATGGAATGCCATTTGGCAATCAAAAAGATTTGGTGAGAGTTACAAATGAAATTCACTTTTAAAAATAAATTTAACTAACAAATGTCATTTGGCATTCACAAAAAGAAAACCAAATTAAAATATGGAATGCCATTTGGCAATCAAAAAGATTTGGTGAGAGTTACAAACAAAATTCACTTTTAAAAATAAATTTAAAAGTATCAAGGTCAGCACAAATACCCACCACGAGAATATGCCAAAAAAGATTCTTCGTCAATAAAAAAGAATTGGGAGCGGTTACAAACTTCCAAATTAAATATTAAAAAAAAAATTTCGAAATAATAGTTGGCTGAAATAATAGGAAGCCAAATGGAGGCCAAAATAATAGGTCCGAAATAATAGGGCCCGAAAAAGTAGGGCCCGAAAAAATAGGGGCGAAATAATTTCAATATGATTTTTTTTTGTTAAATATAATTTTGCATGCACATTCATACTTATTTTTTGTGGAGAGTGGGGGAATTTGAAACAAATTCGTGGAATGTGAAGAGATGTATATTGGGGGATATGAGGAGCCTCTTAGAAGTTATAAAACCAAGGCTCATCATTTCATTTTCATTTTATTTTTTTGCAGGAAATAAGTGGTGGAGGTTATTGGAGGATTAGATTGGAGTTTTTGAATAGGAGTAGATTGAAGTTTTGGAGTGACATTTTTGCAAGTGAAATTTCTATTTTTTATTTACATTTTCATTTAGATTTAGATGTAGATGCAAATTAAAATTCAAAATTAGTTATAATATTCTACTTTGATTTAGATTTCAATTTTAATTAATTTCATTTAGATTTAGAATTATGTTCATAACTATTTATGCTTGCATTTAATAGTTTAGTCTTGCATGTTTGATTTAGATTTAGATTTGTATTCAAAATCTATTTGATTTATATATTTTATAATACTTTTCATTTACATATTTTAAAAGTGCATGTTTCAAATTAGTTTTATATTTGCATGTTTCATATTAGTGTTAGATTTTCATATTTCAAAATAGTTTTGGTTTGCATGTTTTAGATTTGAATGTTTCACAATAGTTTTACATTTGCATATTTTTAAGTATTTATACTTTCATGTTTCAAAGCATAATTTTATCATTAATCTGGATGAGAATGCCACCATATCAATACAATTTATAGTTTATTAAAGTTAACGATTTATTTAAAGTAGATAAATCATATATTTAGTATATATTTTAACATTATTGAATTATAAAATAAAATAAAAATTTTAAAATAATAGCTAGCCAAATGGATGTTGAAATAATAGAACTTGAAAAAATAAGGCCAAAAAAATAGAACGCAAGAAAATAGGGCTGAAATAACTTAATTAAAATTTTAAATATAAAACATTTTCTTTTTGTTAAATATACTTTTGCATGCACATTCATGCTTATTTTTTCTGAAGAGTGGGGGAATTTGAAACAAATTCATGAAATGTCAAAAGAAATCTATTGGGGCATATGAGGGTTCTCTCATAAATTATAAAACAAATGCTCCTCATTTCATTTTCATTTTGTGTTTTTGTAAGGAGGAAGAGATGGAGATTATTGGAGCAATTAGAGTTTTTTAATAGGAGTAGATTAAAGTTTCATATAGTTTAGCCTTGTATGTTTGATTTAGATTTAGGATTCAAAAACTTTTTGATTTAGATACTTGATAATAGATTTCTTTTGCAGATTTTTAATGTGCATGTTTCAATTTAGTTTTACATTTGCATATTTTACATTAGTTTTAGATTTGCATATTTCAAAATACTTTTGGTTTCCATGTTTAGATTTGTATGTTTCATAATAGTTTTATATTTGCATGTTTCAAAATATTTATATTTTTAATGTTTCATTATTAAATTTAATCGTTGAGGCGGACAAGAAGGTCACCTTATCAATAAAATTTGTATTTTATTAAAGTTAGTAATTAATTTAAAATAAACGAATCATATATTTAGGTTATATTATCATTATTTAATTAGATTATATATGTGGCTACTAAATATATTAATTAAGAAAGAAAATCATAAGTCTAAATAGATTCCTTAATGATAAGGAGATTTATTCATTACAATTCTTAATCATTGCAACAAAAATTGCATTAGCATTATTAAAAATTCAACAATATATAATGTTCTCACATCATCATGGAGAAATAATTTTCATAAAATTGACTCTTATATATTCTTTCACACTTTTAATATCATCTGAATTGTTGTGTTGGGACTTATAACTTCCCTTTCATGAATTAATTTTTCCACTATTTGAGTCATTTGTATAACATATATCTAAAATTTGACCATAGTTGTACTCCAAATACTCCAACACTACACCTAAATCTCATACTTCCCTTAACCTTGTCCCTTATTTTAGTGTAACATTTAACCACTTATTAACCCTAACCATAACACTGAGTGTCATATAAATGAAATTGTAAACCTTGGATCCTAACTATAACTCTTACTCTATATATGATTGTACTAATCATTTAGTAAATTATATACCTTAGCATAACCCTATATGTACAAGTATATAGAAATAATTTTTATTTTTTTATAAGTGATAATATGTATATACACACACCCAGAGAGAGAGAGAGAGAACATATATGTAGACAAGAAGGAGCTCATTTTATGTTTCTTATAGAGGCATGTTTTATGTAGAGAGAGAGAGAGAGAGAAAAAGAGATTATGAGGTGTATCTAGAGAGTAGGCACAAAGAGAGTTAGGGTTAGGGTTAGGTTTAAAATTAGAGTTAGAGTTGGGATTAGGGTTAGAAATATAGTTAGGATTAGAGATAGAGTTAGGGTTAGGGCAAGGGTAAGAATTAGGGTGAGGGTTAGAATTAGGGTTACAAATATAGTTAGGGTTAGTGTTAGGGTTAGAATTAGAGTTAGAATAAGGGTTGGAGTTAGAGTTAGAGTTAGAGTTAGGGTTATATTTAGGGTTAGAATTAAGGTTAGGATTAGAATTAGTGTTAGAGTTAAGGTTATGGTTAGTGTTAGGGTTATGGTTAGGGTTAGCATTAGGGTTAGGGTTAGGGTTAGTGTTAGGGTTATGGTTAGGATTAGCATTAGGGTTAGGGTTACAATTAGATTAAGAGTTAAAATTAGAGGCAGTGTTAGTGTTAGTCTTAGTATAAGAGTTAGAGTTAGAATTAGAGTTAGAGTTAGGGTTCACATTAGAATTAGAGTTAAAGTTAGAGATAGAATTGTGATCAGGATTAGGTTAGGGTTAGGTTAAAGTTACCTTATTAGATCTAGGGTTAGTGTAAGAGTTAGGGCTAGGATTAGGATTAGAGTTAGGGTTAGTGTTAGAGTTAGAGTTATATATAGTGTTAGGGTTAGGATTAGGGATAGGTTTATAGTCAAAGTTAGGGGGAGGGTTAATATTGGGGTTAGCGTTACAAAAAGAGTCAAAGTTAGAGTTAGGGTTAGAATTAGGGGTAGGGTTAGAATCAAGGATAAAGTTAGAGTTGGAGTTAGGGTTAGAGAGAGAGAGAGAGAGAGAGAGAGAGAGAGAGAGAGAGAGCATATATGTAGACAAGAAGGAGCTCATATTATGTTTCTTATAGAGGCATGTTTTACGTAGAGAGAGAGAAAAAGAGATTATGAGGTGTATATAGAGAGTAGGCACAAAGAGAGTTAGGGTTAGGGTTAGGTTTAAAATTAGAGTTAGAGTTGGGATTAGGGTTAGGGTTAGAATTAGGGTTAGAAATATAGTTAGGATTAGAGATAGAGTTAGGGTTAGGGTAAGGGTAAGAATTAGGGCGAGGGTTAGAATTTGGGTTATAAATATAGTTAGGGTTAGTGTTAGGGTTAGAATAAGAGTTAGGGTTAGGGTTAGAGATAGACTTAGAATTAGAGTTAGAATAAGGGTTGGAGTTAGAGTTAGAGTTAGAGTTAGGGTTATATTTAGGGTTAGAATTAAGGTTAGGATTAGAATTAGTGTTAGAGTTAGGGTTACGGTTAGTGTTACGGTTATGGTTATGGTTAGAGTTAGCATTAGGGTTAGGGTTAGGGTTAGTGTTAGGGTTATGGTTAGGATTAGCATTAGAATTAGGGTTACAATTAGAGTAAGAGTTAAAATAAGAGGTAGTGTTAGTATTGGTGTTAGTATAAGAGATAGAGTTAGAATTAGAGTTAGAGTTAGGGTTCAAGTTAGAGTTAGATTTAAAGTTAGAGATAGAATTATGATCAGGGTTAGATTAGGGTTAGGATTAAAGTTACCTTATTAGATTTAAGGTTAGGGTAAGAGTTAGGGCTAGGATTAGGATTAGAATTAGGGTGAGTGTTAGAGTTAGAGTTATATATAGTGTTAGGGTTAGGATTAGGGGTAGGTTTATAGTCAAAGTTAGGGTGAGGGTTAATATTGGGGTTAGGGTTACAAAAAGAGTCAAAGTTAGAGTTAGGGTTAGAATTAAGGGTAGGGTTAGAATTAGGTATAAAGTTAGAGTTGGAGTTAGGGTTAGAGTTAGAGTTAGAGTTAGATTTAGGGTAAGAATCAGGGTTATGATTAGAATTAGCATTAGAGTTAGAGCTAGGGTTAGAATTAGGGTTAGGGTTAGGGTTAGCATAAGAATTAGAGTTAGATTTATAGTTAGGTTTAGAATTAGGGTTAGGGTTAGAATTGGGGTTAGGGTTAGAATTAGGTTAGGGTTAGAGTTATAGTTAGGGTTAGAATTAGGTTAGGGTTAGAGCTAGAATTGGTGTTAGGGTTAGAATTAGGGTTAGAGTTAGGGTTATATAGGTTTGGGTTAAGATTAGGTGTAGAATTAGAGTTACAATTAGAGTTAGAGTTAGAATTAGGGTTAGGGTTAGAATTAGGGTTACAAATATAATTAGGGTTACAGATTGAGTTAGAGCTAGAGTTAGGGTAAGGGTAAGAATTAGGGTTAGGGCTAGAATTAGGGTTACAAATAAAGTTAGGGTTAGGGTTAGGGTTAGATTTAGAGGTAGGATACGAGCTAGATTTAGAGATAGAATTAGAATTAGAACGAGAGTTGGAGTTAGAGGTAGGGTTAGAATTAGGGCTAGGATTATGGTTAGCATAAGGGTTATGGTTAGAGTTAGGGTTAGCATTAGGGTTAGGGTTATAATTAGTGTTAGTGTTAGTGTTAGTGTTAGGGTTATAATCGGGGCTAGAATTAAGGCTAGGGTTAGGGTTAGGGTTAGGGTTAGAATTAGAGTTAGAGTTAGGGATCAAGTTAGAGTTAAAGTTGGAGATAGAGTTGGGGTTAGGGTTAGATTTAGGGTTAGGGCTGGAGTTAGGGTTAGCTTTAGGGTTAGATTTAGGGTTAGAATTAGCATTAGAGTTAGAATTAGAGTTAGGATTATAGTTATAGTAAGGCTTAGGGTTAGGGATAGAATTAGGGTTAGGGTTAGAATTAGCATTAGATTTAGGATTATAAAGGGTTAAGGTTAGGTTTAGGGGGAGAATTAAAGTTAGAGATAGAGTAAGAGTTAGAGTTAGGGTTAGGGTTAAACTTAGATATAAATAATTATATATACTTATATATATATATATATATATATATATATATATATATATATATATATATATAAACAAATAAAAAATTAGAATATATATATATATAATATTAAAATTATTATTATATCTTCCATATTCGCAGTGACTGCTACTAGCTTATATATACTTATATATATATATATATATATATATATATATATATATATAATGCCAAGAGTCATCCTTCTCGAGGCACCTATTTTAATTCAAATCGTATCCAACACAAAAAAATCATTACGATTTAATTTAAAATAGGTGCCTCGAGAAGGATGACTCGCGGCATTTTATATATATACACATATATAAGCTAGTTTTTTAAATATACTAAATTTTAGATTAAAGATAAATAACAAAGATGGGTTGAATAAATGTAAACATATTAGATATGTTAATATGTGTTGTTCAGCTCTCTTTGATATTCAATAAAAATTTTACCCTTCTTTTAATTTTAAAATAAGTAAATAAATTTAAATATATATCTTATACCAATAATAAATCCAGTTGCAATTAAAATTTAGTATTCTTATTTTAATTGACTTAACAATTTTAATCTAATATAGAAGAGTTGGCTTTCTTGTCTCACCAATCACAGATCTAGTAAAACTCTATGCCACAATCTAAGGTACAGATCATAAGGGCCCAGCCATACTCTGGCTACTACTATTTTTCTATTAACAGAGTTCATTCATGGGTCACCTGCTATGGCGTCTGGCTGCCCCAACTCTGCCGCTACTCCAAAAGTCAAGTCAATCAAGTCAGGCAAATATGAATAGTCTGTGCCCAATCCATTGCAGACGCTTATTATGAAATCTAATTGCATCAAATTTCTTGTCAAAAATTTTATGTTAAGCTAAGAAAATGTTCTGAATGAGTCATGTCCGCCGCCTTGGACCAAACACTTGCTCATAATGCATTATTGCATAAGTACAACATAAATACATAATTTCTAAGGATGATGTGCATTTATTTTATATGTTTTTATTAAAATTTAAAATTCAAATATTATATATTTATGTTGACTTGTTTATATCTTATATGTTAGAAATTTATTTTTTTATATTTATGGTTTTTATCAATCACTTCCATTGTCTATCACTTGATCTATTTATTTATGTGTTTTTATCAAGTATTTTTAATACCAAATATTGATAATTTATTCTTAATAATAGACACGGTGTCTAAGATAATCATGTTATTCTTTCTTATATGTTCTTATTTTAATTCTAATTGTACTTGTTATCTACTAGACCATTATTTCGTGATTTTATCTATGACATTTAGATATTCTTGTCTCCTATTTTCATGATTTTTTTGAAAAGTTATAATAAAATCACTCATGTTTTTCAATGGTTACAATTGCTCCTTTGTAGTCCTACACCAATATTAGATTCCTCACAACCATGTGTTACTTTCGTTTGACTAAATTGGTCCTTTTGCATCTATATACATATGATGGTTATGCCAGAACCATATGTAATTATCATCTTCCTTTTATTCTTTTTCTTTAGTGGATGACTCCTACATACTCTTAATATATGTTTATTTTCATGATGGTACCTTCACAACCTTGGATCATTTTTCTTTTGATTGCTATCTTCTTTACAACCTACAATTGTCTTTCTACATTTTTCAATTAATCGTTGTTAATTAGAAGTAGTTGTCTATGCAAATTTCAAAGTTCTTTGGGTGTAATTGTGAAATTTGATGTCTATAAGTGTAAAGATGATGTATGTGTCTATATATTATCCTTTATTTTTGAGATGAATACCTATTTAATTCCATGCATATTATTTATTAAAATTCACATGTAAAATGTAAGAATGAAAAATATATCCCTAACTCTTTTATCTATTCAATTTGGACCCAATCTCGCCATTTCTACTAAATGGCATGACTTAGTTTTTAAATGACATATTTATAAATAATAGTCAAGATTCAACATAAATGCAACTTATTTGAGTTTATGTCTGCATTTTTTTATTTCTTTAAACTCAACCCTCATAATTATTTGTTTTGTTATGTTTGTCAAACATTGTTGGGATTTTGAACTTAGTTCAATATCACATATGCAATTTCAATCCTAAATTTCAAATTTTAAATTTCATCAATGAATCCAAGCTATTTTCCTTAAAATAATTGTCCCTCAATGGTTCAAGCATAAATTCATATTTACATGCTAGGATGTTCTATAAACAGAAAAGATTTACTTGTTACGATGTTGTATAAAAGGAAAAAATCCCACTTTGTTTCTAAATGAAGTATCATTTAGACACATTTACTTATTTCAAAATTATAATCAAGCATCCTAGTTTGATAACTTGCAAAACAAATATGTCATAACACAAATATTGTCACAACAAGTAGTTTAACCATTTTTTGCAAACTTATTTTCTAGAAAGTGAAATAACATGTAGTTTCAATGTGCTCTATTGATCAAAAAAAATATAAGGTATGGTTCAAGTAATAACATGCTTTCTTGCTAAGAATGATACATTCCTTTACGAATTATTATTTTCCTGACTTGACTAACTTGATCCATATTTAGTTCCCATTTTTTAATCATTAAGGAACTACTACCAATAGACCAAGGTCGACCACATAAAACCATATTCAAATCTTCCTTACAAGTAAATAGAAAGGAGGAAAAACCTTTCATCATTAAAGCAATGTCCACTTGACCATAGAGAACCCATTTCCTTTTAATCATTTTTCTTAAGGTTTCAATATTTGGTCGAGCCCCCAGAAATTTTCCAACTAGGATTAAATCCATAGTGGAAATAGAATAATCATCTATTGCATCTAGAATAAAGATTTGAAACTACCATTTTCCCAACATGATTTTGAAGTAACAAGAGGAAAAGATGACATGCCTCCTAGCCTTTTCCTAAATAAAGAAAACCACTTTCTTTGACCCGCTTCATTATCCTCATTTTTCTTCTCCCCAACATGTGCAACTTCAAAAATGTTACACACAATGGAAGAAGGTTCCCCTTTTAATTTCAGTGGGTCCCTTTGAGGGGTAGTGAACATAGTCAAAGGATCAAACTAATAACAGTCAGAATAACCAAATCTTCTAGAGCCAAAGCCCAACAGAACTTTGTCTTCTTCCTGCTCCAAATTCCCACGAATTTCGTTTCCAATATCCACAACCACATTCCCTACAACACCCTTAGAACTCCCAGCATCCAAATTCCCTTGACAACCAGAGGCAATCCCCACAGCCAAGTTCTCACCTATCAAATTCCTGCCTACCAAAAACCTTCCTCCCACACTCTTGTTTATCCTCAAAAATTTCACATGTTAGATGATATGTTACAGATGTATATCATGGATATACAAACATTTTGGGAGGATTATTTGTATTTGGTTGAGTTTTCTTATAACAATAGTTATCATATCTTTATTAGTGTGTCACCTTTTTAAGAACTCTATGGTCATTCTTGGCATACGCCTTTGGGTTGGGATAGAGTAGAGGACCATGTTCTACTAGGTCCTAATATTCTTTGAGACATGGAACAATAGGTAGAGTGCATTTGAGGGAATTTTATGACTTCACATGATAGTCATAATAACTATATAGATGCTCATAGGGTATTAGACTATTTAAAATTAGTGATAAGGTATTTTTGAGTGTGCGTGCACAAAAGAGTTTGATTTGTTATGGGAAGGGTTCAAAGTTGGAGCCTCATTTCGTTGGCCCATTTGAGATTTTAGAGAGGATATAACCAGTTTCTTATCATCTTGAATTACCTCCAAGAATAGATCAAATTCATAATTTTTTCTATGTTTTAGTAATTAGATGATATATTTCAAATATGACACATAATGAGAAGCTAGTTTTGGAGCCCATTTGAATACTTTAGCAACAAGATTTAACCTCAAGGGTCATATCATCAAGTAGGGAAGGGTCCAATGGGATCCCACTTATGAGTTATTAAGGAGTGCAGAGGACATACTAAGATTACAAGACTGATATCTCTATTTTTTTGTAGGCTTCTAGGATTAAGATAGGTAATTCTAGGGGGTGGATGTAATACACACCATTTTGTTTTCTTACTTTATATTCCCAAACTCTTTTAGGCCAATTTTCATGTGTGTGTTGGTTATTTTAGTGATATTTGAGGATATTGATGTACGACATCACATTGTGACTTGGTATATTATGAGCTACTAGATAGTTATGTGATATTCACATTGATAGTTAGATGACTGCCATTATTTTTTATGATGACTCTCTATATGCTATGGTGTTATTTATATTTGTGGATTTACTAACATATTGATCCTATATTTTTATTTTCATGGATCAAGTGTATGTTTTATATTTCTACTTGATGTGTTTGATATGGTGATGGACATAGTCGTAGTTGCTTGTGAGTTCTACACTATGTACTAATCCCTTGATTGTCTATTTATATATATATACATGCTCATCTTTCTTGATCAAGTTAGTCAAGTAAGGCAAATAATAATTCATAAAGGCATGTATCATTCTTAGCAACAAAGGGTGTTATTACTTGAACCATACCTTATATTTTTTCGATCAATAGAGCACATTGAAACTACATGTTATTTCACTTTCTAGAAAATAAGTTTGCAAAAAATGGTTAAACTATTTGTTGTGACAATATTTGTGTTATGACATATTTGTTTTGCAAGTTATCAAACTAGGATGCTTGATTATAATTTTGAAATAAGTAAATGTGTCTAAATGATACTACATTTAGAAATGAAGTGGGATTTTTTTCTTTTTATACAACATCCTAACAAGTAAATCTTTTCTGTTTATAAAATATTCTAGCATGTAAATATGAATTTATGCTTGAACCATTGAGGGACAATTATTTTAAGGAAAATAGCTTGGATTCATTGATGAAATTTAAATTTTGAAATTTAGGATTGAAATTGCATATGTGATATTGAACTAAGTTCAAAATCCCAACAACATTTGACAAAGATAATAAAATAAATAATTTTGAGGGCTGAGTTTAAAGAAATTAAAAAATGCAGACATAAACTCAAATAAATTGCATTTATGTTGAGTCTTGACTATTATTTATAAATATGTCATTTAAAAACTAATTCATGCCATTTAGTACAAATGGTGAGATTGGGTCCAAATTGAATAGATAAAAGAGTTAGGGATATATTTTTCATTCTTATGTTTGGCCTCCAATTTGGTTTACATGTGAATTTTAATGAATAATGTGCATGGATAAATAGGTATTCATCTCAAAAAAAAAGGATAATATATAAACACATATATCATCTTTACACTTATAGACATCAAATTCCACAATTACACCCAAAGAAGTTTGAAATTTGCATAGGCAACTAGTTCTAATTAACAACGATTAATTCAAAAATGTAGAAAGACAGTTGTAGGTTGTAAAGAAGATAGCAATCAAAAGAAAAATGATCCAAGGTTGTGAAGGTACCATCATGAAAATAAACATATATTAGAAAAAGAATAAAAAGAAGATGATAATTACATATGGTTCTGGCATAACCATCATATGTATATATAGGCAAAAGGGCCAATATAGTCAAACGAAAGTAACACGTGGTTGTGAAGAATCTAATATTGGTGTAGGAGTACAAAGGAGCAATTGTAACCATAGAAAAACATGAGTGATTTTATTAGAACTTTTCAAAAAAATCATGAAAATAGGAGACATGAATATCTAAATGTAATAGATAAAATCACGAAACAATGTTCTAGTAGATAACAAGTACAATTAGAATTAAAATAAGAACATATAAGAAAGAATAACATGATTATCTTAGACACCGTGTCTATTATTAAGAATAAATTATCAATATTTTGTATTAAAAATACTTGATAAAAACACATAAATATATAGATCAAGTGATAGACAGTGGAAGTGATTGATAAAAAACATAAATATAAACAAATAAATTTCTGACATATAAACAAGTCAACATAAATATATAATAGTTGAATTTAAATTTTAAAAAAAAACATATAAAATAAATGCACATCATCCTTAGAAATTATGTATTTATGTGGTACTCATGCAATAATGCATTATGAGCAAGCGTTTGGTCCAAGGCGGCGGACATGACTCATTCAGAACGTTTTCTTAGCTTAACATAAAATTTTTGAGAAGAAAGTTGATGCAATTATATTTCATAATCAGCATATGCAATGGATGGGCATGGACGATTCATATTTGCCTGACTTGACTGACCTGACTTTGGGGGCAGCGGCAGAGTTGGGGCAGCCGGATGCCGTAGCGGGTGACCCATGAACGAGCTCTGTTAACGGAAAAATAGAAGTAGATGGAGTATGGCTGGGCCCCATCAAATCCACCTAAGCAGTCAATGGCTTAGTGTGTGATGTTTAAGCTGGGCCGATCATAAGGTCATTTCTAGACCTTGACTTAGATCTAGACTTCAATTGTTCGTTCATTGTAGGCTTAAATATGGATTCCCTTGCCTATAATCAAAGGCTTCAAAATTCACAATACGATAACAAACTTCATCGTCTCCTTTGATATGCGATCTTCTTAACAAAGAGTGGGAGTGGCATTTAGATCACACTTAATGTGAACATGCAAGTTTGCATATTATTGTTAAGACTAGTATAAGTGTCTCTTTTCTCCAAAGAACCTAATGAGTTTTAGAGAGAAGTATCATTGAGATGTGTTTGTGAAGGATAAAAGTGGACATATCTTCGACGGTGATAATCCCCAAGCTGTCAATTAAGAATCTACAATGGTCATTGAAAAGCATTCATTATAGTAAGTAAGGTTTCATGAGGATCAAATGGAAAGAATACGCAAAATGATATTTGTGTATGATAATATGGATAGTCATCTCATAGATTATAGTGGTCATGAGAATGCTAGAGGGACCAATAAACGGTTAAAACGTTGAGAGGAGATTATCATGAGTAGGTCTGTCATGATATGCCTATGAAAGGCAAGACTGAAGACACAATCGGCATAATAGGATAATAGTGATACCAAGAATGCATGCTGACCAAATAACTTAGTCATCTAAGGTATGGCAGTCATGAGACAACCATTAGAAGGTTTCATCATAATCATGGATAAATGGCAGAACTCAAAATTGTTAACAGCCCACGAGAATCATGGTAGATGTAGCAAGAACGGTCAAAAGGGATCATGTAAGTTTCAGGTGGTGTTATTTCCCTTTGCAGCAATCATGCAAGAAGACAGATCAAGAAAATGGTAAGGGGAGAATTGGAGAAAAATAGTACAAATGGAACGACAAAGTACACAATACCCTTCAAAACCTCGAGTGTTAACTAGTTCTCGGAAGGAAAGATAGTCCAGAACCAGGGACCTGATGGTAGTCTACGACATGACATATTAACGGTTTAAAGAGATGGAATAGTTCCATGAACAGTTAAAATGAGGTCACTTCATAAATATAAGGACCGTAGACAATCTTACGACCACATGAGAATAAATGAGATAATCTAAGAGACAGATTAAAGAGAACTCTACACTATGAAGAGCATATAGTGAGGCCAAAGGAGTAGCCAATAATCGAACATTGATAGTGGATAGTCACCCTGTGAAAAGGGAAAGAAGAGAAACGAGGATAGCATTCAGTGGCATCATCTAGTTATACATCGGACATGAAACAATGAAACGGTCATAAAACATGGCAATCAATAAGAAAAGCAGCATGACCATACAGTCTATTTAAGGTAGAAATAGGATAGGTTTTAGGAATGGAAGGTATTAGTGTTAGTGTAGTTTTTTATTTTTCCTTTTTTGCTAGGTTTTTCCTACACTTTTTAATAATCTCGCTTAGGTTAATAAAGCATGTCTTATTAGGTGAATGGTTGTGAGGTGTCACCTTCCTACATGTGAGCATCCATTAGCTATCTTGGGAAGATACTTTGCTATCTTTAGTCCGATAGATGGTTGCTCCTCATTGGTTGGTGTTGACACCTCCTCCCTCTTCCTAGCCTATATAAGCATGCTACCTGGCTTGTATTTGCATCTCTTATTTTTGCATCCTCTTAATGCTATTTTGCTTCCAGCATTTGCATTACTCTCTTGGAGACTAACTCTATGATGCTATTTTGATTTTGTATCATTTGCATTCATAGTTTAGATATTTACTCTTTGCACTAGTTTTCTGGGTTATTAATCTTTTCAGATTCTAACATGGTATCAGAGCTTTTCTATGTGCAAGAGTAGATTTTAGTTTCCTTATTTGAGAGATTCGGGGGGGGAAAATAAATTCTATTGTAGTTTTTTGAAAAACGAAGTATGCTCTTCTCTTGCATCTTTGGATGATCCTGAGAATCAGAAAAGTTTTGACAAAAACAGTTTTTCTCTGGGGTTTCAATCTCAAATTTGACAACCAACTTGCATATTTGGAGTTTTCAATCAGTTTTGCAGGTTCCAGCATGCCATTGATGGACTTAAGAAGCTGATCCAGCATTTGCATGTCATATTTTGGTTGCTGGGGTCATTTTCTGATTTTTGGAGCCGTTTTTTACTGTTAAAAGCGTCTGATTTACACTACAGCAACATCTTCTGTTCATCAGCAAGAAAAACGCTTTCTGGGTTTTGTTCGTAGCCCCGAAAAACCATCTGGGTATCTTTTAGATTTTGCATGCAAGTTGTATATTTTTCAGAATCGAGCATGCAAAGCTACAGCCATACCCCTCTCCGTTGGCAGCCGCAGATCTGAATGCAGTTTTCAAATGTCTCGTTCTTGCTCATACGGACTCCGATTTTGATGATTCTTGTTATGAACTTGGCTATTTTTTTGTGCTCTATCCACTAATGGAGTTAGTTTTTGATTTTCATGCATGAATTCTTCAGAAATTGCAGATTCTCAGCCGTGACTGTGCACAGTTCTCGTTTTGGAAACTTCGGAGGATCATAACTTTCTCATACGACCTCATATCGACACGATTCTTTTTTTGAAAGTGCATGATTTTTCGAGTAGATCGCAGTGGTGCTATTTGTTTCCTTGATTATTGTGCCCAAGTTTCACTTTTAGCATATGCTCTTCATGAGGGTTTGTAATGCATTGAAATCAAGACCACTAAACATCTCTTTCTAGTGGTAATTGTAAATGCACTAAAATAAAGTGCCAAATCATATTTCTTTGGGGGGGGTTCTTTGATTGAGTAAAAAGGGGGGGGCATTGTCGTGGCTGGATTCTCTTCCTTTTAGCATTTCTTTGCATTCCTTCATCATGGATCAAACAAATATGCCCATCCTAACTCCATACAATTACTTTGAGTGGAAATCACGCATGATAATTCACTTAAGGAAAGCTGGATTAAATAGGATAACTATGGGACTTGAAACTGAACCTGCTAAAGATGAAGACAAGCTTAAGTGGTTTAACAAATGTGATGAGGCATATGGAACATTGTGTTTGTCTGTTTCTCCTGACTTGCTATTTCACATTGAGTCTTTGGATACACCAAATGAAGTATGGACAAAGCTAGAAACATTATTTGGCACACAAGATTCAATGAGGGGTCATATGTTGGAAAATGAATTAATTAGTTTGAGTCCAGGCAATTTCAACACAATCCAAGATTTCTTCACCAAATTGAAATCACTAAGGATGCAGTTAAAACAATGTGGAATTGAAAAGAAAGATGAACAACTGATTCTCAGTATTCTCTCTAAGCTAAGTTCAGAATATTCTGTGTTTGTCTCTACCTTCTATGCTACTAAGGGTGCACTTGGTACTCAATTCACCATGCCATCTCTAGATGATTTTGCTGTCAATCTTACTCGAGAACAGGACAAGCTAATCCAGATGGGCACTCTTAAGTCCTCTAAGTCACATGCCTTAGCAACCAACCAAGGCACAAAAGAACAAAAAGGACAAAGTAGTAACAACAATAGTAAGGATGAGAAACAAAATAATAGTGAGGAAAAGAAGGATCAGATACCAATTGCTTCAAAAGAAACTATTGATACCTCATCCTCCAAGGGCGATAAGCCTAAGAAAGAAAAGGTTAAATGTGCCTATTGTAAAAGACCCGGTCATGATGAACATAAATGTTTGAAGAAACAAATTGATCACTTGACATACATTTTTGAGAAGAATAATATTAGTGTTCCTGAGTCTATCAAACAAAGTTCTAATGAAGAGTCTAACAAGGCAAAAGAAAACAACAAGGGGAAAGGAAAGGGCAAAGCTCTTGTTGCAGTTGCTTCCTCACCATCCACTTGGGTTCTTGATTCGGGTGCTTCACACCACATGGCTTCATCTAAGGAAGAACTTGCATCCTTAGAGCCATGTACTATGCCTTCTATTTTGATGGGTGATGACACTCCTATTGAGGTGTGTGGGAGAGGGTCTGTTGATGTGGGGGATGGCACATTCCATGATGTTCTTTGTGTACCCTCATTATCAACTAATCTCCTATCAATATACCAAATCACTCACACAGGTTTAGGCAAGCGGGTTGAGTTCACTCCTGATTCAGTGGAGATACGTGAGTTGCATAGTGATTCTGTAGTTGCAGTTGGGAGAGCAGATCATCAGTCACGGCTCTATCTGTTTTCTCACTTTGTTCCTGATCCTCCTTCATCTGTTTTGCTCACTCACTCTAATGATGTGAGTAAATTATGGCATGAGCGGTTTGGCCATCTTAACTTCCGCTATTTGCATCAACTCAACCAGCAGAGCATGGTCACAGGGTTGCCTTCGGTTCAATTCTCAGGAGGTGTTTGCCAAGGTTGCATTCTTGGTAAGCATCCTAAGGAAAAGTTTGACAAAAGTAAGGCATGGAGAGCTTCACAGATACTAGAGTTAGTTCACAGTGATTTGGCTGGTCCATTTCAACATCCTTCTTTCAGCAGGGCCCGATATGTCCTCACATTCATTGATGACCTTTCTCGATATACATGGGTGTACTTTCTCAAACAGAAGTCAGAGGTATTTGACCATTTTCAAGACTTCAAAAATTTTGTAGAAAAGCAATCTGGGAAAGCCATCAAGATTTTGCGCACAGACAATGGTGGTGAGTATGTCAACCATCGGTTTGAAAGATTTTGCACTTCAGAGGGGATTGATTTACAGCATTCAGTTCCATACAATCCTCAGCAAAATGGTGTTGCAGAACGGAAGAATAGATCCTTGAAGGAAATGGCAAACTGTATGATTCACTCTAGATCTCTTGCACCACAGTATTGGGCAGAAGCCATTAATTGTGCTTGTTATATCCAGAACCGTGTTCCTCACTGAGCCTTGAAGGGAGTTACTCCTTTTGAAGCTTGGAGCGGTCGAAAACCATCAGTTAAGCACTTTCGAGTTTTTGGCTCCCCTGCATGGGCCCACATTCCTACAGAGAAACGTAAGGCCTTGGATCCGCAAAGCAGACCTTGCATATTTGTAGGTTATCCTGATGGTGTGAAGGGTTATCGGTTGCTCCACCCTACTACACATGAGTTATTCATTGAGAGGAGTGTTCAGTTTGAGGAGGGATCTTCAAGCTCACTTTCTATCACTTCTCCAACTTCTACCTTGACATTAGAGTCACTTGGAATACATGACAGATCTTCTGATGAGTCAGATTCACCTGAACAGTCTTCTACCTCTACTTCTGATGCAGAAAGTGATTCAGAGAACTCACCTCCTTCCTCTCCTAGTCATCATTCAGAGGTTAATGATTCCCCTCCAGATTCTCCATCTTCTTGCCCACTTTGGGCTAGACAGACCTTGCAGTCTGCAGGTGATTGGGTTGGGGATCCATCAGACACCAGGCGAACTCGTTCACAATTCCAGGATGCTCCACATGTCTTCATTGCTACTGCCTCAGATCCACAGTCCTTTCATGAGGCTTCTGGTATTTCTGAGTGGGATACAGCTATGCAGGAAGAGTATAGTTCCTTGATGAGGAACCACACTTGGGATCTTGTCCCTCTTCCTAAAGGAAGAAAACTTGTTCGATGTAAGTGGATCTATCGAACAAAATTTGCAGCAGATGGGTCAGTTGACAAACACAAGGCTCGCTTGGTTGCCAAAGGATTCTCCCAGGTTCCGGGGATTGACTACTCTGAGACTTTTGCGCCAGTTGCCCGAATGAATTCCATTCGAATTGTTCTTGCCATTGCTGCAGCTAATCGTTGGGAAGTACATCAGATGGATGTGAAGAGTGCTTTTCTTCATGGTGACCTTCATGAGGAGATCTACATGGAGCAGCCACAGGGCTTCCTTCAGGATTCTTCACTTGTGTGTCGTCTTCGAAAGTCTCTCTATGGCCTCAAACAGGCTCCTCGGGCCTGGTATGCCAAGATGGACTCCTTCCTTCTATCAGTTGGGTTCACTCGGTGCCATTCTGATCCTAATGTGTACATTTTGCAACAGGGTGATTCACTTCTATTTTTGGTTTTGTATGTTGATGACTTGCTGATCACAGGAAGTTCTTCACCCACCATTAAGGCTGTCAAAGTGGCCCTTCAGGACAGTTTTTTGATGACTGACTTGGGCTTGTTACATTACTTTCTCGGGATTGAGATCCTTCAGTCTCCTTCTGGGATCACCATCACACAATCCAAGTATGCTCTAGATTTACTCTCGAGGTTTCATATGGCTGACTGTAAGCCTGCTCCGACTCCCTTCCTTTCTGGAGTCAAACTTGAGGCTCAATGTTCTTCTCCACTTGTTGATGGCACTTTGTACCGCCAACTTGTTGGGAGTCTCATTTATCTGACTCATACAAGACCTGACATCTCCTATGCTGTAGGCATGGTCTCTCAATTCATGCAGGAGCCCCATGAAGTACACTGGAAAGCAGCCAAGCGGATCCTTCACTACATTCAGGGTTCTCATAGTTGTGGGATTCACTATGCAGCAGGTATTGAGCTTGATTTGGTGGGCTACACAGATTCAGATTGGGCAGGTGATTCTGAGGATCGCAAGTCTACTTCAGGGTATAGCTTCTCACTTGGGTCAGGTCCTGTTTGTTGGTCGAGTAAAAAGCAGTCTGCTATTGCTTTGTCTTCTACTGAGGCTGAGTATCGGGGGGCTGTAAATGCTGCCACTGAGGCCATTTGGATTCAACATCTTCTCACTGAGTTTGGTATCCAGATCAGACGACCATCAGTCATATTTTGTGACAACCAAAGTGCCATTCAGATCTCACGGAATCCAGTTCATCATCAACGGACCAAACACATAGAGGTCCACATGCACTACATCCGGGAGCTCATCCATGGTCATGTCATTGACCTTTGCTATTGTCCGACTTCCGAGCAAGTTGCTGATATCTTCACCAAACCCTTTACTGAGAGCAAGTTCCTTCATTTGCGTGCTTTACTGGGGGTGCGGGATGCTTCATCTTTTGGGGGGGCCTCTTCCTCTCACTCGGAGTCATGACTTTTTTTGTGGGGGGGTTTCTTTTCTCTCTCTCTTTTGAGAAATCTTATGTACATGGGTACCTCATCAGGCTTGACTTGCCGGGACCCATTTCTACATCCACCTAAGCTTCGCTTATGGGGGGGTGTTAGTGTAGTTTTTTATTTTTCCTTTTTTGCTAGGTTTTTCCTACACTTTTTAATAATCTCGCTTAGGTTAATAAAGCATGTCTTATTAGGTGAATGGTTGTGAGGTGTCACCTTCCTACATGTGAGCATCCATTAGCTATCTTGGGAAGATACTTTGCTATCTTTAGTCCGATAGATGGTTGCTCCTCATTGGTTGGTGTTGACACCTCCTCCCTCTTCCTAGCCTATATAAGCATGCTACCTGGCTTGTATTTGCATCTCTTATTTTTGCATCCTCTTAATGCTATTTTGCTTCCAGCATTTGCATTACTCTCTTGGAGACTAACTCTATGATGCTATTTTGATTTTGTATCATTTGCATTCATAGTTTCAGATTCTAACAATTAGCGGGGAGAGTTAGAAGACTAAAGATATCGTCCATGAAGAAGCAAGTTTTGAATGGCTTTGAACTTGTGACATATGATATATGATGGTGAGAAGAGCATGATACAAACAAGGAACAATATGCGAAGCTGAAAGATAGGATATAAAAGAGTTTGCAGAGTCTATATGGAAATAGATAGGGTCTTAATTTATTTTAAAAAAATTTGCTCAGAACGTGAAGGTGCCGAGTGATAGTTTTGCTCGACACCTTAAGGAGTCGAGTGGCAGGAGGGTGCCGAGCTGAAGGAGCCGAGTGAGCTCGGCACCTAAAAGGGCAACTCAGCACCTATGGATGCCGAGTGAACTCAGCAGTGTGGATGCCAAGTGAGCTCAGTCACCACTGCAGGGTGGAACTCGGTAGAAGAAGGTACCGAGTAAGCTCGGCAACAACTATAGAGTTAAAACACAAATGAAGACCAAGCCGAGTGTGCTGGTTTATAACATGAATCTTTTCACTATTACAACTAGAGAGCCACGACTTAAAATATTCAACAATAATCTTCTCAAATGCAACAAATAAGGAAAGAGCAATGGATTCACGTATGCCTTCTTGCTTTCTATTCAACTTTGAATTAAAACATTACAAAATTTGGGAGCATTTGGCTTCAACCAGAAAACCCTAAAATAACCCTAAATATTCAAACTGATGAAAGTTCAACCTTTAAACTTTAAAACTTGTAGCTCTAATGGCCGCATACAATAGCACCTGAAGCAATCACTACTTCACAGGTCGAACCACACAATAAACTATGAACTTATAGAATGACTAGAGAAGAAATGCATGCATCTCTAGGCACGAAATGAACTACCTTCCATCTCTACACTCTAACGACTGGATCTGTTCATCACTTCTCTTCTCTCTTCAACTTCTCTCTGTCTAGTCAAATGAATCCGATCATTCAATTTTTGTCTTCTGATCTAAAAAATTTTTCCCTCTCATTTTTCAAACTTACCTACTGGCATTAAATTTTTTTTGGACATTTTGTAATTTGTTAGGTGGTAGGTGGGCATTTGGCTCCAGGGGCAAGACAACGACCGCATTAAATTCCAACAAATATTTCTTGCTTTTCAATGCCCTAGAAGTAGTATGAAAGACAATAGTCTCAAACCTAAAGAAAGTTTGAAGCATGTTTATCAGTATGAACAAAATAACAATCAAGATAAGTGTTTTCTCCATTAAACATGTATTATTTGATGTGATGATGAAGGCAATGGTGGTGGAAGAGAGAAACTTGGTAGACCTATTGACAATTTAATGCTAGGACAATCGAGAATAGAAGAGCATATAGACATGACAGTCCAAATGTATGCATTTTAGTTACAATTCTTATGTTAAAATATGTTCAATTTGAATGTTAACAGTGCATAGGAAAGAGGGATTTTGAAGGCTATTTTTATTGTTACAACTATTTTCAAGTGCATTCTCGGTTGTGATGCACAACAATCAAGGGGCACATAGAGAATCTATTGTAATTTTAGCACCCAAGAAGACATTCAAGAGAGGATGCATGGCAATGGTGGTATGGGTTGACACTTCATGGATACTAGTAGTCTGCATTTTCTTGTGACCTAGAGTGCCAATCGACACATGTAAATTAGAGAACAAGCATGACACACTACAGCATTTGGGGTTGAATTGTGAAGGAAATTTGCAATGATGGTGTAATTTTTGGTGATTTTCATATTTTTGTTTAATAATTATCCTTGACACTGGTGTCATAATCTGTGTGAGTATAAAACAAAAAAAAGAAAACATGACATGAATCATTCACCATTTTTTTTTATTGTGGAGAATTGCACACAAAAGAGGGTAGAGAGCTCTGAATGAAGGTGGAGAGCTTTGAACATTGTCATGCCAATGTGATCTCTACATTTCATTGTCATGCGCTCTAGGATTTCATTGTCGTGCCCTTGCTCTATGATTTTATTGTCGTGCCCTTGTGATCTTTGCATTTTGTTACATTGCCCTTACTCTACAATTTTGTTGTCATGTCGTGCCCTTGATCTGTGATTTCATTGCCATGCCATGCCCTTGTGATCTACATGCCCTTTCTCTTCAACTTCATTGTCATGTCCTACCCTTCTGATCTTCATGCCCTTGATATGTGATTTTCTTCAAGGGCTATGTATATGTTATTTTCTTTTCCTTCTAAACATGTATCTCTTTATATTTCCTTCTGAACATGTATATCTTAAAGATAATTTTTTAGGTGCTTATTACAAATTAGCACAACAAAATAAATGATTCAACTACATACACTTTCCAAAATCCAAATAATAAAACAATAAAACTCACTCAACTCATGCGAAGTGACTTACCTCAAGATCCTCCACAAAAATAATGCAGACAAGGAAAAATGGGTAGATTTCACAAGAAACTTTACAAAAACATATCATAGCAGATATTTTTACAAAGAAACTAGCCATGACCCAGCTAAATGGGTCTAGATGTTGATTAGCTAGGTTGATTACAAATTCCTATAGAATTGTCATCAGATTTGGTACAATAAAATGAAAAATCAGCTAGTCCCGGCTAGCAGGATCAAATATAGTTTTCCAAGGTGACAAAATTGCATATGCAGATGCGTCACTTGCATGCCAGGCATGAAGCACATTTCCCAATTTATAACAAATGGTTGGATATAAAGGCTCCATATGCTGGGCCAACAATGGAAGCCAAGGATGTAACCATGCATGTATTGGCACACTCTCCCTACAAGGATCCCAAGTATCTATTGTCGTTGTTAATTTGGGCATCACTATATGATCCAGAATGTTATGAAGTACTTAAGCCAGTAGTAACTTATCCCATGTCTCTAGGAAAAGTAGCATAGGTTTAGGGTCCCTTGGCTCCCAAAAATTTGTAGCAACTATTCTCACTACTTGAAGAATAACTTCAATGAAGAGTTGAGAGTAAGGAGTTGAAGAAGCAAGTTCTACTTCTGTATAAATGTCAATCATGAGCATTATTCCCTTGTAGAAGCCTCTGCCACAATGACATTAACTCTAAACCATGTAAAGGATCTTGGAGTGGTTCTCAACCTTGCAACATTCTTATAAGAAATTGATACATGGGATCATCATAGGGAGACTGCACCCAATACTCAAAACACTCTTAAAAGAAAATATAGATGCAATACATGACAAATTGCACAACTTGTAGTCCTCCCGATATATGGACTAAAAATTCCCAAAGACACTTGAAAGTGATTCCAATGTCATAGTGCATATGACAACACTTTCATGTATTCTATCTAGTGGCTCCCATAATATTCTCTATGTTTTCTAGCTTTTGTTTCTATCATGTAGCCTCTTTCTAAAGTCTCTCCTTCTCCTTCTCTCTCATGCCTTAAATTTTGATTATGAAACTTCTAAATCTCTGGCTCTACCATATCTAAAAGCAACTTCACATTGTGTTGTGACTCTGGAATATGTGTTTGATCATCGATACCTTTCATTTCAGCATTCAAGTTTTCAAGATTGGTCAACACCCTCACTTGTGGACCTCTCATGTTAAGCACTTACTTTACCATTTCAACACCATGTCCTTGCTTCTAAGCTAATAGTTCTTCAGGTGCATTCTTTTAGAAAACATTAATTTTGTTGAACAAATGTAAACTCTTAAAAAGTGCATTTTTATTTTCATGTATGTATGTATGTATTCATACGTATATGTATATATGTGTATATATACATACACACACACACACACACATATCTATGTGTCTATGTATGTATGTAGATGTATATATATAGAGAGATCTCATGGATTGTAGATTACGAATTATAAAAAAATGTAAGAGATTAATCATTCCCCATTTTTTTTGATCGAGTGTGTAGAGCTACATGCAAAAGATGGTGGAGAGCTTTGAATGAGAGTGGAGAGCTCTAAACGTTGGTGGAGATTACTGGAGATCTAGGATTTTTTTGTCATTCCCTTGTGATGACTGCATTTTGTTTCCATGTCATGCCCTTGTGATTTCCTTTCCCTTGCTCTACGATTTTCTTCAAGGGAAGAAGAGGTACCTATGTAAATGTTCTTTTCTTCCCTTCTAACCGTGTACCTCTTGTTGATATATAATAGCTTTGGTCAGATTCAAGGATAACTTAATATGATGATTGTATGCATATTTTCATGTATTTATGTATATCAATTCACTATGTGAACTACTTTACATGCATACACACACACTTACATAGTACTTTAGCTAAATTAAATTAATCATTAATGTCTTGAATTCATACAAGCAATTATCCTTGTATTCAATCAAAAGTATTCATTCCAAACTAAGTGTCCATAAATATGTACTTATAGATTATATTATCTCTTGGTTATTGAGTAAAGATCTTGTGCATAATATTGTCTAGGTAATGGTCGGATGCATTCACATTATGTCATAACAGGATCGAGCAGGTGATCCATTTATGTTTATACAGATCAATGACTTAATATAAATCATGTTTGGTTAAGCATTAACTAAACTAATTAGTATAAGGTTAATAATTGTTTATATCAACAGTCATGTCAACCATGGACATGAGACATATCCTCTTGTGATATGCTTTTTGGCTTTGTGGGTATGTGCAAGATCATGGTGTACCAAACTATGGCCTTAAGTGGCAGTGAAAAATTAGAAAATCAGGGTTATGTCAACTTGACACATAATTTTAAAGTGGTTATGGACTTTATATCAAAAAGTTGTAAGAAAATAATCTGTAGGAAGTTGAATTTAGTTTCTAAACTACTAGGCCTTATTAGGAGAAAAAAATAATTGATTGGTCAAAAGTTCGAATTTTAATGCAGTACTACAAAAATTTCAAGGCAAAAATAAAAAGTAGGTGTATGTTTGACCACCTTAATCAAAATCAAATGATAATATTTTTTTAATATAATTATAGATATGAAAAGTAGACTCATGCTAGGATGTGACAAATATTTTTTGGTATTTTTATTTAAAATAAATAATTAAATATGAATTTTCTACCAAAACATTTTCGAAAAAAAAAAATCCAGTGTCTGACTACCTTAACTAATAGAAAATTTTACCAAATTTTAATTTTAATTTTTTTCTTATACTAGGTGAAGCATAGAATGTGACACAACTTTTAGATTTAAAAAATGTTATACCATTTGAAAATGATAGCTATTTTTCAATCAGTATGTCAATCAACACTTTACAATAATCTTCATTGATAATTAACTAATAAATACTTATCGATCTCAGAGTTTGACAGAAATTATATTGATAAAATCTTGAGAGCAATATTAAAAAACCCTTTTCGTTTCATTCAATTTTAATCAAAATAACATTGTCAAACAACTACCCGAAGTCTGAGTATCACTAAAACCCTCTTCAAACACGTCTTTTGGGTTGACCAGGTAGGCTTGGTAAATAACAAGCCTAATCGGATATCGAATTTCAAATCAAATATCCCATATGGCTAGGTGAATTTTGGTGAAAATTTTGAAATCCCAACTCATTTTGGAGGGAAAACCGGATTTAAGACTTATAGCTTATGATTTATAAATTATTTTTGTTATGTTACTATGTAAATATGTATTATAATATATTTTATATATATAATAACGTAATATTTTTATTAAATCTAATAAAGTAATATATATTATATAACGCAATATTTTTATTAAATATTATAACCTTATATATATATATATAAGTATGTTATTAATATATATTATTATATTAATATGTATGTTATTAATATATATGAGTCAAAGGGGGTCATAGGTTGACCTATGACCCCCTTCGACCCATTACATAACAACATATGTCCCTAGGGGTCTAGTACCCATAAGAAAATATTAGAATCATTCTTATGGATCAAAGGGGGTCATCGGTTGACCTATGACCCCCTTCGACCCATTAAATGATGACATATGTCTCTAGGGTTCCTAGGACCCCTAGGGACATATTAGAATTGTCCATATGGGTCAAAGGGCATCATAGGTTGACCTATGACCCCCTTTGACCCATTACATGATGACATATGTCCCTAGGCATCCTAGCATCTTTAGGGACATATTAGAATCATTCATACGGGTTGAAGGGGCTCATAGGTTGACTTATGATCCCCTTCGACCCATTACATAATGACATATGTCCCTAGAGGTCTTAGGACCCCTAGGGACATATTAGAATCATTCTTATGGGTCGAAGGGGGTCATAGGTTGACCTATGACCCCCTTCGACACATTACATAATGACATATGTCCCTAGGGGTCTTGGGACCCCTAGGGACATATTAGAATCGTTCATATGGGTCAAAGGGGGTCATAGGTTGACCTATGATACCCTTCGACCCATTACATGAAGACATTTGTCCCTAAGGGTCTTAGGACCCCTAAGGACATATTAGAATCGTTCATATGGGTCAAAGGGGGTCATAAGGTGACCTAGGACCCCCTTCAACCCATTAAACGATGACCAATGTCTCTAGGAGTCCTAAGACCCGTAGGGACATATTTGAATTGTTCATATGGATCAAAGGAGATCATAGATTGACCTATGAACCCCTTCGACCCATTAAATGATGACATATGTCCCTAGGGGTCCTAGGACCCCTAAGAACATATTAGAATTGTTCATATGGATCAAAGGGGGTCATAGGTTGACCTATGAACCCCATCGACCCATTAAATCACAACATATATCCCTAGGGGTCCTAGGATGCTTAAGGACATATTAGAATTGTTCATATGGGTCAAAGGGGGTCATAAGTTGACCTATGACCCCCTTTGACCTATTACATGATGACATATGTCCTGAGGACCCCTAGGGACATATGAGAATCATTGATATGGGTCAAATGGGATCATAGGTTGACCTATGACCCCCTTCGACATATTACATGATAACATATGTCCCTAGGGGTCCTAAGTCCCCTAAGGACATATTAGAATCGTTCATATGGGTCGGAGGGGGTCATAGGTTGACCTATGATCCTCTTCGACCCATTAAATGATGACATATGTCCCTAGAGGTCCTAGGACCGCTAGGGACATATTAGAACTGTTCACATGGGTCAAAGGGGGTCATAGGTTGACCTATGACCCTCTTTGACCCATTACATGATGACATATGTCCCTACAACCCCTAGGGACATATGAGAATCATTCTTATGGGTCAAAGGGGATCATAGCTTGACCTATGACCCCCTTCAATGCATTACATGATGACATATGTCCTTAGAGGTCCTAGGACCCCTAAAGATATATTAGAATCGTTCTTATGGGTCAAAGGTGGTCATAGGGTGACCTATGATACCCTTCAACCTCTTAAATGATAACATATGTCCCTAGGGGTCCTATGACCCCTAGGGACATTAAAATCATTTTTATGTGTCAAACGAGGTCATAGGTCAACCTATGACCTCCTTTGACCCATTACATGATGGCATATGTCCCTACGAGTCATAGGACACTTAGGGAAATATTAGAATTGTTCATATGGGTCAAAGGGGGTCATAGGTCTTTGACCCATTACATAATGACATATGTCCCTAGGGGTCCTAGGACCCATAGGGACATATTAGAATGCTTCTTATGGGTCAAAAGGGGTCATAGGTTGACCTATGACCCCTTTCGACAAATTAGATAATGACATATGTCCAAAGGGGTCCTAGGAACCTTAGGGACATATTAGAATTATTCTTACGGGTCAAAGGGAGTCATAGGTTGACCTCTGATCTCCTTTGACCCTTTACATCATGACATATGTCCCTAGAGGTCCTAAGACCCCTTGGGACATATTAGAATCGTTCTTATGGATCAAAGGGGGTAATAGGGTTACTTATGACACCCTTCAACCCATTACATAACGACATATGTCCCGAGGGGTCCTAGGACCCCTAGGGAAATATTAGAATCATTCTTATGGGTCAAATGGGGTCATAGGTCAACCTATGAACCCCTTTGACCTATTACATGATGACATATGTCCCTACGGTTCATAGGACACCTAGGAACATATTAAAATTATTCATATGGGTAAAAGGGCGTCATAGGTTGACCTATGACCCCATTCGACCCATTAAATGATGACATATGTCACTAGGGCTCTTAGGAACCCTAGGGACATATTAGAATTGTTCATTTGGGTCAAAGGAGGTCATACGTTTTTCTATGACCCCCTTCGACCTATTAAATGATGACATATGTCCCTAGGGGTCCTAAGACCCCTAGGGACATATTAGAATTGTTCATATGGGTCAAAGGGGGTCACAGGTTGACCTATAACCCCTTTTGACCCATTACATGATGACATATGTCCCTAGGACCCCTAGGGACATATGAGAATTGTTCTTATGGGTCAAAGAGTGTCATAGGTTGATCTACAACCCCTTTTGACACATTACATGATGACATATGTCCCTATGGGTCCTCGGACCCGTAGGAACATATTAGAATCATTCATATGGGTCGAAGTGGGTCATAGGTTGACCTATGATCCCATTCGACCCATTAAATGACAACATTTGTCCCTAGGGGCCCTATGACCCATAGGGACATATGAGAATCATTTTTATAGGAAAAAGGGGGTCATAGGTTGACCTATGAACCCCTTCGATGCATTACATGCTGAAATATTAAAATTATTCTTATTGGTCAAAGGTGGTCATAGGTCGACCTATGACCTACTACGACCCATTACATGATGACATATGTCTCTAAGGGTCCTCGAAACCCTAGGAACATATTAGAATAGTTCTTATAGGTTTAAGGGGGTCATAGGTTGACATATGACCCCCTTTGACCCATTACATGATGACATATGTCCCTAGGAGTCATACGACCCTTTAGAGACATTTTAGAATGCTTCTTATAGGTCAAAGGACGTGATAGGTTGATCTATGACCCCCTTCGATGCATTACATGACAACATATGTCCAACAGAGTCCTAAGACCCCTAGAGACAAATTAGAATCGTTCTTATGGGTCAAAGGGGTTCATAGGTAGACCTATGACCCCCTTCGACCCATTAAATGATGACATATGTCCCTAGGGGTCCTAGGACCCCTAGGGACATATTAGAATCATTCATATGGGTCAAAGGGCATCATAGGTTGACCTATGACCCTCTTCTACCCATTACATGATGACATATGTCCCTAGCGGTCTTAGCACCCCTAGGGACATATTAGAATCATTCATATGAGTCGAAGGGGGTCATAGGTTGACTTATGATCCCCTTCAACCCATTACATAATGACATATGTCCCTAGAGGTCCTAGGACCCCTAGGAACATATTAGAATCATTCTTATGGGCCAATGGTGGTCATAGGTCATAGGTTAACCTATGACCCACTTTGACATATTACATAATGACGTATGTCCCTAGGGGTCCTCAAAATTTTAAGGACATATTAGAATCGTTCTTATGGGTCAAAGGGGGTCATAGGTTGACAATTGACCCAATTCGACACATTACATGATGACATATGTCCCTAGAGGTCCTAGGACCCCTAGAAACATATAATAATGCATCATATGGATCAAAGGGTGTCATAATTTTACCTATGACTCCCTTAGACCCATTAAATGATGGCATATGTACCTAGAGGTCCTAGGACACCTAAGGACATATGCAATCATTCTTATGAGTCGAAGGGGGTCATAGATTGACCTATGATCCCCTTCGACCTATTAAATGATGACATATGTTCCTAGGGGTCCTAGGACCCTTAGGAACATATTAGAATCATTCTTATGGGTCAAAGGGGGTCATAGGTCCATAGGTTGACCTATGACCCCTTTCGACCAATTACATGACCACATATGTCCCTAGGAGTGTTAGCACCCTTAGGGACATATTATAATCATTCTTATGGGTCAAAGGGCCTCATAGGGTGACCTATGACCCCCTTCGATCTATTAGATGATGACATATGTCCCTAAGAGTCTTAGGACCCCTAGAGACATATTAGAATCGTTCTTATGGGTCAAAGTGGGTCATAGGTTGACTTATGACCCTCTTCGACACATTACATGATGACATATATCCCTAGGGGTCCTAGGACACCTAGGGACGTATTAGAATGCTTCATATGGGTCAAAGGGTGTCATAGGTTCACCTATGACCCCCTTCGACCCCTTAAATGATGACATATATAGCTAGGGGTCTTAGGACCCCAAAGGACATATTAGAATCGTTCATATGGGTCAAAGGGTGTCACAGGTTGACCTATCACCCCCTTCGACCAATTACATGATAACATATGTCCCTAAGGTTCCTAAGACCCCTAGGGACATATAAGAATCATTCTTATTGGTCTAAGGGGGTCATAGGTTGACCTATGACCCCCTTCGACCCATTACATGATGACATATGTCCCTAAGGGGTCCTAGGAACCCTAGGAACATATTAGAATTGTTCCTATGGGTTAAAGGGGCCCATAGGGGTACCTATGATCCCCTTCAACCTATTAAAACATATGTTTTTGGGGGTCCTAGGAACCCTAGGTAAATATTAGAATCGTTCTTATGGGTTGAAGGGGGTCATAAATCAACCTATGAGCCAGTTTGACCCATATGAATGAATCTAATATATCCCTAGGGATCTTAGGACCCCAAAGGACATATGTCGTCATGTAATGGGTCGAAGGGGATCATAGGTCAAACTATGACCCCATTTGACCCATATGAAAAAATTTAATATGTTCGTAGGGGTCCTAGGACACCTAGGGACATATGTCATCATGTAATCTGTCGAAGGGGGTCATAGGGGTCATAATTCAACCTATGACCCCCTTGAACCCATACGAATGATTCTAATATGTCTCTAAGGGTCTTAGGACCACTAGGGACATATGTCATCATTTAAAGAGTCAAAGGGGGTCATAGTCATTCCTAGGGACCACTAGGGACTTTATAGTACTTGGATCTTATAAGCAAATGACATTCATAGAAACGGTAGGTTTAAAATCAATGAAAAAAAAATGATTGAAAACATTCTTTTAGCAACAATATCCCTCTTTGATCTTCAATCTCCTTCTTGCAATGATCTTTTCAATCAAATTTCCACAAATCTCGCTTTTTGGCATTGATGGCAAACCAAACATTTGTTCTCACATCTCGCTCTTAGCTGTTGTATCCTTTTTCTTTCCTTCCTGCCCTTCTTTCATTTTTTCCCTCTATATGCATTGTTCCTTTTCTACTATTCTCTATTCTAATCAGCTTCTTCATCATCTCCCTCAATCTTCATTTGATTAGTTTCTTCCTTAACTCCCTCTTTCTTCATTGTTTATCTTCTCAATAGTTGTTGATCAATTTTCTGCTATTTTCTCCCTCTTTGAAAACAATGCCAAAGACATATTAGAATCTTACCATACAAGTGTAGAATTTGTAGATTCATTCAATTTCTCCCTCTTCCACCTTGCTTGTGACTGATTTTTAACTTCTACACTTGATTACTTCAAGCATGAATCCTAAAGTAAACATCCTCTGCATCAATGTGTAATATCTCAACAATCAGTTCATTTGATGTAGGGTAGTCTTGCTTTTGCTTCAAGTAGCCTTGGTTAGGGGTATCACCCCTAACTTACCTTTGAGATACTCAAAAGAATCTTTAGGTATTGGTTTTGTGAAGATGTTAGCAATCTATTCCTTTGAGCTAACATATTCCATCTTTACTTGTTTATCTTCCACCAACTCTCTTACATACTGATACTTGATTGCAAAATGCTTGGTTTTAGCATGCATTGCAGGGTTCTTTAATATGTTGATAGAACTTGTATTATCACAATAAATTATCACTAGCTCATTTACCTCTTCCTTCATACCTTTTAGGAAATCTTTGATCCATACAATATTGGTGCAGTTTATAGTAGCTACAACATATTCAACTTCTGTAGTGGACTATGAGGTACAACTTTTCTTTTTGTTGGTCCATGTAATCAATATTTTTCCCAAGAAAAGTGTTCCTCCACTAGTGCTTTTCCTATCATCAATGTTACCTCCCCAATGTGCATCAGTGTAGGCTCTTAGTTCAAAAATTTCAATTCTCTTGTAATACAAACCAAAGTCATTAGTTCCTTTTAGATACCTTTGTATTCTCTTTACTGCCATCAGGAGATTTTTTCATGGATTTACAAAAAACCTTACCACTATTCCAATAATTAATGCAATGTCTGGTCTACTATGTACAACATACTGCAACTTTATAATCATTGATCTATACAATGTCTAATTCACTTTAGCTAACTCATCATTCTTGGATAGCTTATGTCCAATTGCTAGTGGTGTGCTGACTTGTTTTGAGTCTTCTAATCTAAAAGTTTTAAGTATCTCCTTGATGTATTTTGATTGGGTCACAAATATGCCATGCTTCAATTGATGTACTTGGAATCCAACAAATAATTTGATTTCTCCAAACATTGACATCTCAAACTCATGTTTCATTTGATTAACAAAAATCTTTGCATAGGGCATCTTTTCCTCCAAATATTATATCATCAACAAAGATTTATGATATCAAAATGTCTTCACCTTTTTCAGCCTTGATATATAGGTTGTTGTTGTCATATGTTCTCTCAAATCCTATCTTCACAAGATATTTGTGTAGTCTCTCATACCATGCTCTAGGTTCTTTCTCCAAACCATAAAGTGCTTTGTGCAGTTTGTAGACCATATCCTTGTTTTTGTCATCAACAAAACCCTTAGGTTGTTCTATGTAGACTTCCTCTTCTAGTATACCATTTAGTAAAGCAGACTTGACATCCATCTAGTAGACTTTGAAACTTTTGTAAGCAACATATGCAAGTAATGTTCTTACTCCTTCCATTCTTGCAATAGGGGCTAATGTTTCCCCATAATCTAGTCCTTCTTGTGAATAGCCTTTGCAAACTAATCTATCTTTGTTTCTTGTTATCTCACCATTCTCATCAAGTTTGTTCCTAAATACCCATTTGGTACCAATTACATTCTTATCAACTGGTCTAGGAACTAAGGTCCATATTTTTTTCTTCTCAATCCAGCCTATCTCTTCTTCCATAGATTTATACCAATCATCATCTTGTAGTGAATCCTTCACTATTTTGGGCTCAACCTTGCTTAGCAAACATGATTCATTCCTTAGTCTATTCCTTGTCATTGGGCTTGCATCTTTATCACCAATGATTTGATCTATAGGGTGATGTTTTCTTACATACTTGTCTAATCTTGGTTATGTCCTTCTTTCCATGTTTGATCATTCAGCTTCAGAGTCATTTTGTCCTTCTTCATCTGGTATTTCATCATCTCTTTCATGTGCACTAATTTCAGAGTCAAAATGTGCATTTTCTACATTTTGCAACTCGGCTTCTAAATGCAGCTTGACATTCACTAGCTATGACTCAGCTGATACTAAAATTTATTGTTGATTTCCAACTTGACTTGTATATTTTCTTGAACAGTCATTCCTTCGTAGAAGTATACAAAGGATCCATAATCCTCTAATTGTTTAGTTCCATCAACCTAAACTTCTACATGCTCATCAAAATTTACATTTGCACTCTCCACAATCTTATTAGTGTTAGTATTCAATCACTAATATACTTTGCTTCTAGTGGAGTAGCCAAGGAATATTCCTTCAGCACTCTTTGCATAAAACTTTCCATTTCTAGTATCTTTAAGAATATAGAATTTACAACCAAATACTTTGAAATGTTTAACATTAGGTGAGTGACCATGCCATAGTTCATAATGTGTTACATTTGTACCTTTCTTGACTTGGATTCTATTTAGGGAATAAATAGTAGTGCTTATAGCTTCTCTCCAATGCTTTAGAGCAACATTTTTGTCCATCATCAAGGTTCTAGCACAGTGTATCACTGATCTATTTCTTCTTTTAGTAATATCATTCTGTGGTGGAGTTCTTGATGTTGATGTTTGCCTTTTGATACCTTTGTCATCACAGAATATTTCAAATTCTTTTGATGTAAACTCACCTCCTCTGTCTAATCTTAGGAACTTTAGACTCTTTCATATTTTCTTCTCAACTCTAGCCAAATACCACTTAAACATTTGAAATGCATCAAATTTTTGATTCAAGAACATAGCAGTCATCATCCTAGAGTAGTCATCTACAAATAACATTATGTATCTGTCCCCTAGGTAGCTTTGCACTTCTATTGGACCACATAAGTCTTTATGGACTATCTCTAGTACTTCTGTGGAAGTGTATGCTTTGCTTTTGAAACTATATTTAGTCATCTTCCCTAGTTGACATTGTTTGCACATTGTGTTTCCAAGTTTCTTCAATTTAGGCAACCCTATGACCTTCTTCTTTTTGCTAATACTAATTAGATTATAAAAATTAACATGGCACAATCTTTTATGCCACAACCACACATCATCAAGTCTAAGAATAAGATAGGTTGCATCGTCCATATCTAAATAGAACATATTACTCCTAGTTTGTTCACCTTTTCCTATTAGATTTCTATCAGTGTCATAAATCTTGGCAATTTTGCTTCCAAACTCTACTTTGCAACCTACATTGCCTAACTATGATACACTCAACAAATTGCAGTTTAGTCCTTCAACATAGTATACATTATCACATGAAATTTTTTCTATGAGTTTAATGGAACCTTTTCCTTTGATTTGACAAGGAGCATCATTACCAAATCTAACACTATTTCCATCATATTCAGTAAAGGTAATGAACATACTTTTATCTCCTGTCATGTGAT
Source organism: Cupressus sempervirens (assembly GCA_028749045.1). Taxonomy (NCBI): domain Eukaryota; kingdom Viridiplantae; phylum Streptophyta; class Pinopsida; order Cupressales; family Cupressaceae; genus Cupressus; species Cupressus sempervirens. The sequence goes on from CM053786.1 coordinate 93,137,612, forward strand.
GTGAACATTTGTTGTCTATGATCCATTTGTCATTCTTGTCAACACAGGTAACCAATGTTTTTTCTTCATCTTCATCTTTATCCAATTCATCCTTCATGGCCACATACTACTTCATCATCATTCTCATCAGAGTCTTCTTCAATAATGTAGCATCTTTTGCCTTTGTCCTTGTAATCTCTACTATCATCTTCTCTCTTGTTCGTGTACTTGTTTCCTTCTTTGTAGTTCTTCTTCTACGTACACCTTGTAGTAATATGATGTACTTCATTACAATTGAAACATATGATAGCCTGGAGCTTTCCTTTGAATTTACCTTTGCCTCTGTGGAATCTTCTAGCCAATAGTGCTTCTAACTGTTCCATGTCTTCCTCATCTATGTTGCTATCACTGGATGCATTTTTTTCCTTTTCTTCTCTTCTTGTTTAATGTCTCCTCCTTAGTGACTTTTATTATCATCTTGGCCTTGAAAGAAGATTCAAGATTCTTAGGTCTGTAATTGTTCTTATGTAGAGTTCTTAAGTATTTGTTGTTAATAGTTTCTTCTTCCAATTGACCACCTAGACTTCTTATTACACTTATCACTTCTTTCATTCTAGCAGCATATGTAGTAGCATTTTCTCCTTCCTCCATTTTCATTTCATCAAATTTTCCTCTAAGGCTTTCTCTCTTTGCTCTCTAGACATTATGATCTCTTCCATAGATATCTATTAGGGCTTTCCACATCTTGAATGTAGTGTCACAACCTTTGATGTCATCATATTCTACATAGCTGAGTGCAGAGGCAATCTCCAGCATTGCTTGATTGTGCTCCTTCCTTTTGCTCAAATCATCTGCAGTAAGAGGTCTAGTTGGATTTACATGTTTTGTTCCAAATGTGGTTTGTCCATAGTCACCTATTGATCCAAGGTGCAATTTCATCAGACTGTGTCATGCAGCAAAGTTGTCTTTGTTGAGCTTCAGAACTTCTCTCTTGGACATCTTGATCTTCCTACTTCTAGTACCTTGAAACTAAATTAGTAGATAGCTCTGATACCAATTGTTAGAAATTCTTTAGAATAACTAAGAGCGGGGGGGGGGGGGGGGGGGGGGTGAATCGGTTATTCAAGGTCTAGCATGTCCAATTCAAACTTTTTCACTAAGTGTAGTGAGCCCATTTAACCATTCATTCATCCAAGCTTTAACATTCCTATTCAACAAGTTACTATAAATCAATATGCAAGCATAACACATAAAAAAATTAACACATAACACAGTGATTTATGTGGAAACCCAATTTAGGAAAAACCACCAGTAACCCTATGAAAGGTCTACCCTATTAAAGGCTTACAACACGTTGTTAAATGCGACCTTGTTAGAGGATTTAACCACCATATTAGAAGTGGGCCTAGTTAAAGAACTTTAGAACATTCACTTCGAATGCCACCCTATTAAAGGATTTAAAATGGTTGTTAGACCAACCCAAGTCCATAGGATTTTCCTTCTATCCTAACTAATACAATTGCTAGATAGTAACAATTGGAGATTTTGAACTGATTGTAGCATACAAGTCAACTTGTAGATTTTAGATCATTTCTTCAGCTCTTCACATTTCCTCACTTTTAATCTCTACAACTCTAATAGCTTGACATTCTTTCAAGCTCAATCTCCTTGAGTCTCCATGCTCACTATACCAGTGCAATCATCTCTTTTAACCACTTGTAGAAGTAGGCCCTTTGTGCTCTTCTTTCACCTAGATGCCTTCCCCTTGACACTCTTCTAACCACTTTACAACTTTGGCAATCCAGTAGCAGTAGCATCAATAACTTTTACTTCCTAGTCTATGACTCCTTAAATAGAAGTCTTGGAGTTCCTTTTCTTGCCCAATTTTTTTGTCCTTTCATTTCAATTCGTATGGATTGGGTAGGATTCATTGTATCTAACCCATATTTTGTTTCCTCTAGAAACTTCTTGAATAATCCTTTTGAATTCACCCATAAATAGTTTACATAAAATTCTATGCCACTAGCTCATCATCCTTATCCTCCAACTGGTTCAAAAAGTTCAAGGCAACCACTTTGCCAACTAAAATTTGGTGAATCTTTGATTTCTCAATAATGCAATAGCTCGGCACTATTGAAATCCTGATGCTTGGCACATACTGTGTTACTCAACATCAAGTACATTTTTACTAATGGTCAGCACCTAAAGTTCACTTGCCACCAACTAAGATTTTCTAATGCTTGACACTTGATTCTTTGCGTAGCACTTGAACTTCACTCGGCACCTAAAGATCACTTGACACACACTAGACTTCCTTTTTCTTAGCTCCAACTGAGAATTTTTTGGGCTTCAACTAGCTTGCTTAGTACCCACTGATGAACTTAATTTAAGCTTTGCACTTAACCTTGTTACAATTTATTCCTCCAATATTTCTAAGTGTGACAACCCTCTGTATCTTTGACTATGTTATCAATGTATCATTTAACCATTGACTTAATTGATCCTTGTTCTTCATTACAACATCATAATTCAACCTTTCCCTTAGATAATCTTGTTACATATTGTTGATCAAATCCTCTTCATCAATCAACTAAGTGATAGTACTTGGATCTTATAAGAAAATGTGATTCCTACAAATAGCAGGTTTGACATCAATGACAAAAGAATGATTGAAATTTTTTTTTTAACAATAATCTCATTCTTTTATCTTCAATATTCTTCTCACAATGATCTTTTCAATCAGATTTCCAATAGTGAGAACTATGCCTACTCGGTTATGACATTTCTATATCTGATGAGTCTGGTGATGTGTCACTAGGTGGTGGGAGTATGTTAGTACCTCAAAGAAAAAAGGGTTACTATTGAGATAAATGTTGGGGTACATGTTGTGGTATTTGATGTGGCACTTGTTGTGGTATCTATTGCAATTGAGATACCATGTGTTTTTGTTGTGCCATTTGTTGTGGTTGTTGTTGGGATACCTCGATTGGTTGCATATGAGACCATGTATGTGATTGTTGTTGTAGAGGTATCTATTGATATTTTTGTGGCACATGTTGTTGTTGTAACAAAATTTGTTGATACATGATTTTTTTCTCGAAGTGTCTTTGGTATTTCAACTATTGTTCGAGTTTCTCTTGTTGTTCAGCAAACATGGCCTATTTTTGTTGGAATTGTTGATCCAGGGGATAAAAATTACTAAAAAGTAAAATGTCCCCAATGCTCCAAGAATCAACATCATTACAAGTGTTCATAATTTTGATTCCAATATAACTCGAACGATCAAAATTGGAGTTCAATTGCAAAAACTATGACTGGTCAAAATGGTCAAACTAGGACCAAAGGTCATAAAAGGTTGAAAAAATAATCATCTCAAAAGTATTTGACAATGGATTCCAAATGAAAGAGCTCGTCAAAAGCTTTCCAATGGCGTTCATTTCATCAAGAACAGAGATCGGATATAAAAGTTATGATGGTTTCAAATTCAAGCAAAAGTATGGATTTTGATGATGTCAGCATGGCATCACAAAATCATAAAGAGAGGGAAAACATTCAAATTCAAATTAAAATAGCTATTTAATTTGAATTAAAGGAATGAGATAATGGGAGTTGAACTCCTAACCATTGGCCTCCTATAATTAAGGCCAACCAATGGGCTATTTATGGTATATGGAATATTAAGGGAAGAGTTGTTATCTATGCATAACAAATCCGCCCAATCTTATTTAAATAAGGGTATTTGTTGAAAACAAACCCTTAATTTTGGTGTGAGATCATAACAAAATAATGGTAAAAGGGTCAAATTCGAAATATGTAATCAAAATGGGAGATTATGTTGGTTAATTGTTTTAGCCCATTTTTGGCTAAATTTGATGTATAAAATGGGGGTAGTAGGCTTTGGAAAAGCATCCAGGTGATGAGAAGGAGATTATGATCTTGGAGACTTGATGAATATTCTTGCACATTGGAGAGTAATGCTGCAATTGTGCTTGAAGGGAAGATCTTGAACACTTGTAATTGATTTTGGAGCAAATCGAATCGGTCCCTGTATTGGAGCAGGACCTGGAGATGTAGTCCGACCCGCGGATGGACTCTGTTATCAATCATGTTTTTTCTTATGTCTCTCTACTCTCTTTCTTTCAGTCATTACCTTTTTATGCTTTGTTCATTTCAGCATTTAAGTTGTGTTAATTTTCTAATTAACGCTTTGAAATTTTACTTTATGAAATAATGTTAAGCATTCCTCTGTAATAGTCCTAGATCCTAATCAGATCAATTTTTGTTGATACATTTCATGTAAGTCAACTGGATTTACATTGGAGTGTGTCTTAGGTATGTTGGATGCTTGCAACACTTGAGGTTTTTGTTGTTGTGGTTGATGTTGTTGTTGATATGTTGAATTTGTGTTGGAAACATTAAGTCCTTGGACTATTGTAGGTTAATGTTGTCGAGGTAGTTGGTTGTGTCCTTGAGAATTAATCATCATGTTGGTATTGTTGTTTTGACACTTTTGTGTGTTAGAGGTTTTTTCTTGGGACACCATATTGACTTGAGAATGAGATGTGTTCCTTTTGGGAATAGGTGTAATGTCAATAATAATTTTCCTTTGTATATCCATAGGGATGGTTGCAATTGATGTATCACATAGTGTACTCATGGGAGGCTCCATAACATTTGATGTCATAACACTTGGTAGAGTTAGGAGCAAAGGTTCACTTTGTTGGTTTTAATCCAAAGGAGCTATGTTTGGAATCCACAGAGTACAAGTCCCTTTAGGTGCAACTTGTTGCTGCATCATGTGATTAAGATCAATTTTTAATATCATCTTGGGATATTTAGGAAGTGTCTTGTTTCCCTTCATCTGTTGTGGTTCATCATACAAGGGATTAATGTTGATATGTTCAAATGTACTTTGGAGGATTTCGATGGTTGATTCTTAATGGGACCTTGTAGGTGCCATTATTTTGTTTGAAAAATTCAAAGGTTGTTTTCCCTTTATCTAAGTCCAAATTGATCATGGGTTGTATATTTTCAATTGTTGTGTTGGTTTGATATTTGTACTTGGGTCCCTCCAAGTGTGGATAAAACTTGACAATTTCTTGGGCTGCCAAAAGTTTGAAGTTCTTGCAAATTTATTGTCTTGGCATTCCCTAGCAATTTCTTCATTAGTGATACCATAATCAATTTCAAAGTCATAACTTAGGTGTACAATACCTTGTTGTGTGTTTGATGCATTAGAGTTGGAGGTACTTGTGTTGGGTTTGCTAAATTCAAAGGAGTGTGTTTGTTCATCCTCAAGTGTGGTTGGTACTCTTCCACCTTTGCGTGATATCAGCATGAATATAGGTTCAAAGTTAGGACTCAATTGAACCATCCCATGTATAGGGGAATTTTTTGAAGGGAACCTCATAATATGTGCATTGTTTAAGGTTTATTGTGTAATCTCTTGATTATGGTGATCTCAGGGATACATGTTTAAAGGGTCCGCAAGTAATGGTTGTGATGGCTCAAGTTGGTCTTTGTCAAATGTTGGTTTTATTTTCTTGTTCTAATTTTGTCTTGGATGAGGATTTTGTTGTCTTGGCACCTTAGTAAACAAGGGTAGGTAAAGTTCTTTGGGTTTTTGAGTTGATTGTGTCCTGGTGAGTGTTGGCATAATACCTAAGGATGCAACTGCAATGGGGAAAAACTTAAATGGAACTTTCTACCTCCCAAGTGCATGCCTAAACTACCAACTGTGTAGAGATAGTACCAAGTGCACCCTTGGTGCACTTGGAGACCTGAAAGTAAGCAGTTGGTAAATAGAGGTGTTAGGGTGCCTAAAATGCAGAGTGTGAATGTTTTGACTAATTTTGAGTTTTTTCCAAGGTTTAAAGATGTAATGCAATCTATGGAAGTGTAGATTAGGGTTCTGTAATCTAGAATAAAATCCATAATTACTAAGTGAAATCTAAAACTACCAATTGTGCACTGAAACTACCAATTGCACACCTGAAGTTTGCAGTTAGTAAAATAGGTCAAAATTTGATAATCGGGATGTGGGTATGCAATATATGAGTGTTTCTTGGATTTTTAAGTGTTTAGGGATGTTATGCAATGTGATACAGTGCTAAATTAACTAAGATTTTGATATCCAAAGTGAAAATGTCCTAGGGAAACCATGGAAATGGAAATGCAAAGTGATGTTATGAATTTTGACTAGAGGAGACAAAAATGACCCTAAGGTATGCAAAATGATAATTAGGGTTATGCTTTGGACTTTGTAATGATGATAAAGTTTAGTGTATGCAAGGTAGACTATGAAATGGATGGTGTGCTAAGGTTGATATGATGTTTAGGCTATGAAAATAGAGGATTAGTGATCAAGGAGACAAGTTGGTTGATAGACAAGTTGATAGGGTTTGATAGTGAAAGTGATGCTAGGATTTTGAACAATGCAAGATAAAGGGGATATGCCACTACGGTAAGTCAAAATGATATTTAGGGAGACTAGGAAGATGAAAATTCTAATAATAAGGGTATACATAAGATTTTGAACTTAGGTAAAATCTTTGGAAAGAATTTTGTCTAAGAGTTTTGCCTTGTGAAGACAGACTTCTGATCTTGACCAAAAAGTGATAAAAGACAAAAAGATAAAGTTGATAAAGATGACAAGGTAAAATCCATCAAGACATAGATAGAGTTTGACCAAATAAAAATGATAAAAATGACAAAAGAACTAGTCAAGATCCATCATCCATCAACACTAGGAGATACTCCAGGACTCATACATTGTTAAGATTTTTAACTAAATTCAAATGTTTTGGTTCAAAATGACATTTAGGATGCTCAAAATGGTGGAACCTTATGTTGATTGGATATGAAATATGCCAAGTTCCTATGATGCAAAATGGAGTTTTGGGTGCAAGATGCAGTTTTGGGTGAGATGCAAAATGAGGACCTACACAGCCTTCCTAATGCAGTTTTAGGGTCCTAGAATGTAGTTTGGAGGCCCAAAATGGTCATACAGACATCCAACTATGCTTTGATAGCATTTATTATGTGAAAATAGTACCAATTGTTCCTATGGTGTAGTTGGGGCCAATTTGGGCACAGTTGGTAGTTTCATGGCACAGTTGGAAGACTGGGTTGAATGGTTGTTGATTCTGAGTTTGGGTGATTGCTAGGTTGTCCTACCAGAGAGCCAAGATGTTGGGGTTGATGTTATGAATGATTAGGAGATGAAAAATGAAGTTTGTGATCTGAGGAATGAAGCCCTAAGTGAAGACAATAAAGGTTAGGAGTTGCGGAATGTAGATCAGGGCATGCTAATACAAGAGGAACTATCTAGGTACCTAAGGACATTATTGAAGCCTCAAAATGTTGTTTGGAAACCCAAAATGGGTCCTTAGACCACCAAGTGGAATTAGATAGTACCAATTGCACCTATGGTGTAGTTTGGGCTAGTTTGGGAGCAGTTAGAAGTTTCAAGACACAGTTGGTAAACTGGGCTGAAACTAAGGCAATTTTAGGTGCTAGGGTTTCCAAATTGATGTCATAGTAAGCTAAACAATAGAGGAAAATTCTAAGACTAGAATGAAGGTTTAGAATTTTTTTTAGGACATTTTTAATGAAGGATAAAATGTGTAAGATGGAGGTTGGGTATGCAAAGATGCAAGATGGAAAATGCAAAGTGCAGATTTTGAGGTTGAAATGCAAAGAATACAAGCTAAACCCTAATGATTATAATATGAAAGATAGGGGATAATAAGTGAGGACTAAAAGATGCAACATGAGGCCTAGACAATGCATGTATAAGGCTCAAACTAGGTTGAATGCAAGTAGGTTCTATGCAAGGATGAAATCTATGTTATGAAAAGCACGTTTAGGATCACAAGTTGCCATGTTTTCCAAGTCTTGAATGTATTGGACCAAAGTTTGTAAAGTTTTGACAAGGTTCAAATGATATCCAAGGTGTAAATTTGAAAGTTAGCTTTTATATTGATTAACGTTTTACACGCACGCAAGACACATTAAGATAAGAATAGTTGTTGTGAAAAGTGAATAGTCACACCGCAACCTAGGCTCTAGGATTGTATCCACTGGATTCCCACCTAAACCCAAGTTCAACAATGCTTATCTAGAGTGGACAACTTAGGAAATTGGCACCATAGGATCCCTCTTACATCACACTCATTTCTCAAGGCTACCAAGATCCACATCCCAAGGGTCATGACTTCCCAAGGGGCTATTGTCTCTACTAAGGACCATGAGAATGTAGAATGTCTTCATGAGCATGGGTGACCCCTTGAGCCAATGGATATAAAGGATTTTGGCCACTAAAAAAAGGTTTTTAGTAAGGGCATTCCATTTGGCAAGTGAATGATAAACTTCCATAGAAGGTATCCCAGCTCTAAGAACTGGGGTTTAATGCACCACAAGGGTACTAGAGGAGAACTATGATGTAGCAATACCACTAATACAACTTTCACTGTAATCAAGTTTTATATAGTAGCTAGAATGTTGACCTGGCTTTAGCCCATTTCTACTTTGAGGATGTCCCTTGACATATCCAATATCGGATATCTTGGTCCAAGGCAAGCTTCCTATAGAAGTCAGACAGATTTCTCTTACACCCAAGATCTACAAATGGCAAGGGGAGAGCATACATCCATGTAACCCCTAGGGTTTTAAACACTATAGAAATTCCAAGTAGAAAAGACAAATTTCATTTTATGCACCAAATGAACTGTTATTTAATCTAGGAAATCCACACACATGGTTTTGACAAACACATAGGATCTTCACCAACGTCCTAAAAATAAGTATTAGTAGTTTTTAAGGATTATGTCTTGATCCAAAAATTTCCACATGCTGCAAACTAACTATCATTAGCACAAAAACATTTACCATAGTTCCTAGAAAGAAATAGAAATCATAGATGTAGATTCTGAGTTATGTATGTGTTTCCTGTGAACCAAGTGGGCTCTAACAGAGTAGACTACACCCCAAAAGGTCAGAATGGTTGATGATTCCCCCAAGTTCTCTAAAATAGTGTTAACTACACCCATGGTGCACTTGGGGCCCAGAACGGTGCAATTGGTAGTTTATGGGTGCAATTGGGAGACCAGGTGCAGACTGTGGGGACCTAGAAACTAAATTTTTGAACTCTACCCTCCCAAGTGCACCTAGATAGTGCAAACTATACCCATGGTATAGCTGGGGCCCAAAAGGGCACATTTGGTCATTTCTAAGCACAATTGGTAAGCTAGGAATTGTAGACAGGGGTCATGGTGGCTCCTACACTCCTAAAATTGCCTCCTAGGGGTCCCAAGTGCACCCTAATAGAGTAAAGCACACCCTAGGATAGAAAGCTAACAAAATGTATAAAACAAGAGCATACAACCATTTTAATGGGCCCCCTAATTAAAATAGGTGTAATAAAGGTGATAAAATAAGCCTTATACCCCTCCAAGCGAGCTCCTTCCTTGCACCTACAAGCACAAATACAAGAAACCCAAGTTAGTTAAGCATGTTCATGTTGTGTTCACCAATTGTAGGACTGGAAAATGGGCTAATGTCTAACATACTATGAACAAATCACAAACTCAATAATCATATATTGATACCCTCTAGTCTGCCATGAAAGCCAAATGAACAAAAGAAGAAAACAAAGTTAAAACTGCCTCTTTCACTTATAGGTCCCATGTCCTTCTTTCTTCTCCATGTGATGTAGCTCCAAATTGCTTATAATGCACATATTCATGAAGAAAAAGGCCTAGGATAGTGATGATGCTATGAGAATACTAGAAGATGTGATTTAAGCTTAAGAGAGATGGAAGGCTAAAAGCTAAGAACTCAAGGATTCAAGGACTTGAAGGACCAGAAATGAGAGGAAGAATGCTCATTTTATATTCAACACAAAAGATGAGAGCATTGGACTTGTCACCTTGGACATGTGACTTGGCAAGAGATTCCTTTGAGAATCCATGATGCATTTGACACAAGATGAAAGATGTAGGATTCTATGATGCTTGGAAGTCAAACATGGCTATAAATGGAAGAGGATCTATGTTGCGTCATGTAACACCTCCAACCCACTTAAAGCCAAGAATGTATGAAAATGGAAGCTAAAGATAGACATGTGTAAGCAAATAAGAATATATGGATTATGATATATCTTAGCCAAGTGTAAATGGAGAATCTGTGATGTGTCATGACCATGTGTCATGATGATGTCAGCATTGTGTGGAATATTTGAATTAAAAATCCATTATTCCACACAAATAGAAATTAGTATAAATGAAATTAATGGTAGAAAATATGACTTAGGAAATTATGAATTTCCATAGTTTGTGAATGATGATTCAATTAATTAATAAAATTAATTAATTGAGGAGGTTAGTTAAGAAGAATAATTAGTGAAATGACATCAAATTAAATTATGGGTTATTTAATCATATAGAGAAAAATAGTAGATGATTGGCCAATTTGATTAAATAAGTGTGATAGTATCCTTTGATAAAAATGTAACAATTCTGGGGATTGACTAGTATAATGATAGGTAGACCAAAGCCATGGTCAAATTTATTGATTGGTTGAAATTGATAACATGCCAAGGACACATGACATAAATTAAGGACACATAAGATTTAACTAACATTGTAAAATGCTACAGGATTGAAATCATTTAATAAGGTTGATCATAATAACATCAACAAACATTGTTAATGTTATTAAATGGTTGATAATGCCATGATCTAACACTGAAGGACTCAACAATGTTAAAGATCGGATGACATGAATGATAGTTTGACCGAGCATTGAGAGCCATGACAATACTAAGGTAAGATTGATAAGATTTGATAGATTGATATGTTTCCAAGGCACTGAAAGCCACAACAATGCCTAGGATTGGACAGATGATGATTTATTTGAGATGTTTGACATGTTTCATGATGATTATGGATGATTTTGAGTCAATTTGATATGATTCTAAATTGATTTGATATGATTTTGAGTTGATTCAAAATGGTTCTAAAATGATATACAAATGATGCACAAGAGGATACAAATGATGATATATGATTAATTTGGCCAAAAGATCAAAGTTAGTAGAATGAGAAAATGGGATGAATTAGTGTGAAATTGTGATGAAACCATAGATGCCAACTATTTTTTATCGTCTACACAATGCCCTTCTTCTATGCAAATCCTTTTACCACTAACCTGGCTTTAAATATTTTCTTACCTCCATCCACTTCTTTCAACCTGTAAACCCATATATTTTGTAAATCCCTTTGACTTGGAGGCAATTTTTATAAATCTCGTGTCTTATTTTTCAGCAAAGAGTCCATTTTTCTTTCATTGCAGACTCCCACTGAATCTTTGTATCCACCTACACAACTTCATCATAATGTTTAGGTTCACTAGCATCAGTAAGTAAAATAGAATACAAGAAAGGAGAAAATATTTTTGGAGGTCTACTTAGCCTTTTTGACCATCTAACATTCACTAGGCTATGTGGTATGGGTATGTGCAAGATCATGGTGTGCCAAAAGGTGGCGATCTAAAAAATATGTAGTTCTGAAATGCCTCAAAGAATTTCAAAATCTATTCCAACTTTTTTCCCACCCATCCTAATACTAAATGAAAACAATTAATTCCTTTATAATTCCTACTATATCTTTCGATACCAACCTTATATGGTCATCTTTAAAACATCCCGAAAATGTGTTTTTGGCATGTTCTTATGTGTTTTTTACTTCAAGCATGTAGCTGATGACTTTTTTTTAAACCAAAATTTGATGTAATGAAAAGGGTTTGTTAAGAATGTTCTTAGCTTTTCATAAATGTAAGCTTTGTCAAATTACGAGTTCACTAAGTAATTATTACTTATTTTCTAGTGGAGTTAGCTACAAAGTGTTGATTGACATACTAGTTGAAAAATAGCTATAACTTTCAAACCGTATAAGATTTGTGAAATCCAAAAGATGCATCACATTCTATGCTTTGACTAGTATAAGAAAAAAAAAAAAAAACTTAATTTTGATTTTTATTGAACTAGTTAAGGTGGTCAGACACGGGATTTTTTTAATTCTAAAAATATTGTAGTAGAAAATTCATAATTAATTATTTATTTGGAATAAAAATTCCCAAAAATATGTGTCACATCTAGGCATGAGTCTAATTTTTATATCTAAAATTATATTTAAAAATATTATCATTTGATTATGATTAAGGTGGTCAGACATACATCAACTTTTTATTTTTGCCCTGAAATTTTTGTAGTACTGCATTAAAATCCAAACTTTTGACCAATCAAATATTTTTTTCTCTAGTTAAGACCTTGTATTTTAGAAACTAGATTCAATTTCCTACAGATTATTTTCTTACAACTTTTTGATATAAAGTCTAGAACCACTTAAAAATTATGTGTCAAGTTGAGATAACCCTGATTTGCTAGTTTTTCACTGCCACTTAAGGCCATAGTTTGGTACACCATGATCCTGCACATACCCGTATTTGTTATTGTAGTTGTTGCAAATCATGAGAAATTGTTGGAATAGTATCTTTTTGAGTATCATCTAGCACTACATAATCATCTTCTTTGTTCTCATGTTGTTGCAATAGGTATTTGTACAACACTTTCTCATTGAATATGACATCCTTGCTTCTTAGAATTTTATGAATTTCAAAATCCCAAAGTCTATAAAAAAATTCATTAATTCCATATCCAAAAAATATACATTTCTTTGACTTATCTTCTAGCTTGGTTCTATTTTCAGAATCTATATGAGCAAATGCTTCACAACCAAAGGTTTCAAGAAAAGAATAACTCACCTTCTTACCAATCCATGCTTCCTCTAGAATACCACTACCCAAAGGAGTAGAGGGACCTCTATTGATCAAATATAAAATACTATTGACAACCTCCACCCACATGTTTAAGGGTAACACTGCATGCAACCTCATGCTTCTTGCATGCTCCATTATAGTCTTATTCATGTGTTTAACCACTCCATTTTCATATGGAGTCCTAGAACAATTTTCTATCTATGAATACCATTAGTGGAGAAAGAACCTTCAAATTCATGACTATAATACTCAACACCATTATCAAATTTGAGAAATTTTAATTTCTTACCAGTCTCATTTTCAACCAAGCATTTCCACTTCTTAAAAGTTTGAAATACATCAGATTTCTATCTAAGGAAATAAATCCATACTTTTCTAGTTGCATCATCAATAAATGTAATATAATAATGAGACCCACCAAGGGAAGACACCTAAGCTAGTCCCCATACATCTATATGCACAAGCTCTAATTCCTCCCTTTTATTTTCCTTCCCAATCTTTACAAAACTTACTCCCTTTTGTTTTCCATACACGCAACTTTCATAGAAATTCATATTAACACATTCCAAACCTAGTAAAACTTTCTTTGAATGAAGTACTTTCATACCTTTCTCACTCATGTACCCAAGTCTATTGTGTCATAGTGTTCTATCAGAATCTACAGTAGCTATTTGTTCTCCCTACTCAATTGCAGCATCTGTTCCTGAACATTCATGTTTCTTTGAAACAATTAAAGTAGAAGGAACAATATGACCTATACAAAGATATAATTTTCCTACTTTCACACCTTTCACTACTACAAGGGAACCTTTTATAACTTCCAATTTTTATCATTAAAAGTAACTACACAACGCTCATCACTGAGTTGCCTTGCTGAAATTACATTCCTACTCATTCCTGGAACATGTCTTACCTCATGTAGTAGCCAATGATTCCCATTCTGCAACTTAATCTTAACTTTTCTCTTTCCAACAATCTGACAACGTTCATTATCTCCTATATAAAAAAGTCCAAAATCCCCTTGGACATAATCAATGAGATAACCTCTACTAGTTGTAGCATGAAATGAAGCAACAGAATCTAAGTGCCTCTTTGATACAATGCAATTTTGAGCATTGTGTCAAAGAACACTGATGAGAAAGCCACACAAAATGCCCCAGTAGGAGTGATATATATAGGTGCCCCCTTGAGAAATTTAATAAGATAATAAAATGATATTTCAAATTTTTAACAACAAGAATATAAAGCCATAGCAAATAATGGATCACAAATCAGAGCTCAAATGCAAAATTTATGGGCTTTGGAGTGCAGAATGGGGGTCGATCAGGAACTCAAGAGTTTTTTTAGGAGTTACCATTCAAGATAGTGACCAAATAATGAAAGTGGTAGCTCATTTTTTCACAACGAATATACAAATCCAACACAATTTATGGATTAAAAATTGGAGTTGAAATGCAAAAGTTATGGCCTTTAGAGTGCAACATAAGGACTCTAGGAGCAGTTATCGACATCTAACTACCCCAAGTGTGCCCAAAACACACCCAAGCACACCTAGTGCACACTTGGTAAGCCCAAGTGCACTATAATGGTACCAAGTGTTTCTAGGGTGGACTTGGGAAGCCCAACTATGGTCTAAAAGTGCATGTTGTACCCCAGAAGGCTCGGGGGCCAAAATCAGCCTGATTGGACTCAGAATGACCTAGAACTTTGTGTGCATGCCCAAAATGACGGAAAGATATCATAACATGATTGAAATCAGTAAAAAAATTCAAATTTGGTCAATATTAAAAAAAAAGGTCAAACTAGGGCTAGACTAGGTGGAAAGCCATAGAAGGTTGATAAATAGTGCATGATGATGCAAGAATGCAGGAATGCAAGATGAAGAATATTCGGTGTATCATAACACATGATCATGGTGGTGGATGAATATATGAATGATAGAAGACTAAGGAGAGGAGATGAGGACCAATTAGAATGAGGTGAATACTTTTTCTTTCAAAAAGAGCACTATATGTCAATTGGAGTTTTATTTTGATATGGCAAATGGAATGTGATGCATCATGGCATAAAGGGCCAGAGTGCAAATGAAAACCTTTTGCATAAACAACCATGATGCTGATATAAAATGAACTTGTCATTCCTAAGGAATATATACATGGCCCAAACTTTCAAAGGTACATTTTAACAAATAGAAAATAAAAGATGGCCATGAACCATCCTGAGAACTCTAATAGATCAGGTTATATCATCAGGTGCCATTGGAAAATGATCAAAGAAAAGAAAAAGAAAAAATAAATCACTCAATAAATAGCATGAGCCAACAACTATTCTTCTCCATTTTTACCTTCCTTTTAGTGTTTTAGGTCTTCAGATAGTGGTTGATAGGTTGATGATGTGATAGTCTTGTTTGTGGATTCAATTAATAGGTTCACAATGACATGTTGGATTGGTTGTTGGTTCACATTGCTTAGATAGTGTGATTGTCATTGAAGTGTAGTGCTTTGAGTTTCAGTTTGTGAAAATGCAAGTGTTTAGGCAAAAGGGGTGATAATCTACAGTGACTATTTACAAGGTTTATTACAATTTTTTTATGGATTTTGTGATTTTTAGGAGTTTTGCAAATATTTGATGTTTTGTGTGATTGGTTTCTTAAGGACATTTTACAATTTTTAGAATTTACTTCAGGAAATTTTATGATTTTTAGCATTTTTTCTAAGAAATTTTACAATTGTTATGAATTTTTTTCGGACATTATATAATTTTTATGAATTTTTTCATGACATTTTATGATTTTTTTATGGTTTTCTTAGGATATTATTTGGATGTTTAGGATTTTTTTCAAGATCATAAAGGATTTTAAGTGTTAGCTCCAATCTGTTATGCGATAAGTCCAATGGATAAAAATTGCTTAGAGATATGCTCCCAGTTCAAGTTCAAACTCATGCACTATGTAGGTAATATGCCCCTAGACAAGACATAGACTATGTACAAAGGCCAAAGACAGAGTATGTATAGATGGGTGATTCTTAGGTAAGATAACAATGGACATTAACTAGTTCATGGGCAATGATAAGGGACTAGGGATGTCTTGCAATACAAAAAATGTGATCAAGGAATGACAAAAGTGGAAAAAAATAGATTGAATCCTGATATATGGAGGAAAAACATCTGATTACACATGGTCTCTATTTGCTAGGTTTTCACCACGGTACTTGCCCAAAGTGCCTGTTTGACAAGTTTTCACTTCTGGACAAAAATTTTCTCTTGACTCAAATTTTCATGCCAAGATGCCTATTTGCCAAGTTTTCATCAAGCCATCCATTTTTTCGTGAGCTTTTTCACTTTTTTTCTTTTATTTTTTTAGGACTTTTAGATAGAATCAAGAATGTTGCTAAAAAAATGCCAAGAGGAAATCTATTGTTGGTGTTGCTAACTAATAATCTCTAGACCCACAACTAACCATAACTATGTAGGAGTCATTCTGAGTATGTAGTTAAGATCAAACCACTAGAAAGACCTCGAGATATACCATTATGTACCATATGTAAGATAGTGTCTACCTCTTGCGAATCAAAGAATTTGAAGATAATTGGGTCAACATATATGTTTTCTAGGATGTCACTGACGATGATGTACTCAAAGGTTTGTTGGGTAGAGGCTTGATTTTGGGTGGCGGATAGATTAGGTAGTAGGTTTGGGGGATGAATAGTTGTATATAAGGAGGGATTGGGAGGATTGAGACCAATGATCTTCCACATGAGGGCTGATCAAGAGAGCTCATAAAAGACTTCATGGCATGTTGAACATTGGACAAATGATATTCATGGCATCATTTTTTTCATCTTGTATACTTGGGAGCTACTGAGATTTTGATTTTTTATGTGGTCTAATGGTGCCTTTTGGTTTTCACCAAGAGACCTATCCTTGTTATTTTTTCCTTTTCTTTTATCTTTGTAACTAGAAGATGGAGTTGACTCCCCAAAATATGCCAATGTGTTCTCTTCAGGATAAATTTCTTCTGTAAGAATGTCAATTATAATGCCTTCATAAATTTCAAAGTCTATTACAAGAGCATCATCATTGTCAAATCAATTAAAAATTGGTGGTCCACATTGGTCTCAATCCAATAGTTCAGGATAACTTGAGGGGATCTCATCATGAGTGTTGAATGGGCTTTGGTTGAACGTATGGATATGGGCATTAGATTTATTTTTATCATTGGGGTCATGCTTAGAAGCTGAAGGACTATTGGTTTTAGGTGGGGTATCCTCAGATGCCTTTTTATCATTCAAAACATCCATTTTCTTACACGTAGGTATCGTAGTACTTGGAGGACCTATTCGCAATGGTTTGAATACAAGCCCCAAACTAGGAGGTCATCCTTTTGTAGTGATAGGTTCAATTGTACCTTGTTTCTGAGATCCAAGACCACTACATCCATCATAACCTTGTTTCTACATGATAGTAAACCCAAGTCCATACTTGCTAGGAGATATCGAAGTGGGTTTTTCTTTTTCTTTTTCTTTCTCAATACATACAAATGTATTCTCATTGATAGAAGTGGAATTTTGTGTATTGATCTTGGAGTGTTGATCTTGCAATAGTTGTGATTTACCATAAGATTGGGGAGAATTTAGTGACTCCCTAATGTGGAATACTTGAGACATAAAGTACTCTCCACACCCACTGTCTTAAATCTTTGTCTTTTCCTTGGCCTTACTGAGGAGTATATCTGCGCCCACATATTTAGAGGAATCTATGGGTTGTGCTTCATTGTTTGTTGGGACTTGGTATGCAGTAGCATTCCTTAGATTAGCACAAAACTAGAAATGGTTTCGATTGCCAACAATGATAATCTCCACATTGTTATAGGAAAACTTTAGACATTGATGATATGTAGAGGGCACGAATTTCATAGAATGAATCCAAGGGTGTCCTACTATCATGTTGCAATTTATTTCTATTTCTAGGACATGGAATAATGTATCTTCAGTAGCTAGACCAACTCTAATAGGTAATATGATGACACCCTTGGAGAATTTCTCACAATCATCATAGGGTTTTATTGTGATTCTTTGATAGGGATCCACATTGTCCTCAGAATAAACCAAACCTTTGACAACCTTAAGAGTAGAGATATTTAGTCCTACTCCTCCATCTATTAAGATATGTCTAACTTTGGAAATATGGTTGAGGACCTCGAGGTGAAGGGGATCATTGTGGTTGGGTCTATCCTTAGGAATATGCCAAAGGCAAAAGGTGATATTGTATGATGCAAATAAGTTCCCAACCATGGCCTAGAACTGGGCAACATCGATGTTATCTGGGACTACTGACTCTTTATGGGATTGATCCAAAACCTTTTGATGTTGGGGAGACACACGCAATAGGTCCAAGATGCATATTTTCATAGGGGTCTTGTTGAGCTATTTGACAAGGCTATAATCAGATGAAGTAGGAGCATTATGTCTTCTAGGGGGTGGAGGTTTAGTAGACCTAGTAGGTCTAGATGGAGCTCCAGGTAGGGTGATCTTGGTATGGTGTGTGGTGACAACAAAATGAGGGTCTTCAGCCTTTAAGGTGAACATGGATATGTGGGAATTAGACTTATTGAAACAACTGATGGTATAGTCATATCCCATGTGTGTGTAATTCACATTAGCTTGTGAGTTTGATTTTGAACTAGAGGCCTTCTATTTGTCCTAATTACCCAAAGGATCATTGAGAATAGTGTGATTAGAGTTGGATGCTAGCGGTGATGGATCGAATGTGATTACAACATCATCAATAAGGCCTTGTATTTCATGTTTTAACTAGAAACATGATGAGGTTTTATGTCCTTTGGTTTGGTGGTAATCATAGAATTTTTTGTCATCCCACCAATATACTTTAGTTAATGGTTCATCTTTGATTGGGGGTAACTACAAGAAGTTATGATTGAGTAACTATTGTAGTGTAGTCTTAAGAGGTATCCCCAATGGTGTGAATTTCCTATCTTTGGTTCTAGGATGTCTTTGAGGTCCATCTTGCATGGAAGTCTTATTCATCTATTGTGGAGCTGATGTTTGATTGGGAGTTTGTGAATTCATAGGGTTTGCACCTTTCAAAGTTAGTTGAGCTTGTATTGTACTAATCATGCATGCATCCATGATGCCATCATTGATCACATTCTTTTTTGGACATAAAATTTGCCTTTTCATTAGAGGAAATCATGTTTGTGTTGTCTTTGTTCATCTTGAGGATTCCCTTATGGATAAGAGCATCTTCAATACTAGTCCCTTTTTTCATTAGTTTAGACATGGTGCTTGGACTTTTGATTTTGAGTTCACATATTAGTTTGGGGACTAGGTTTTCAATACACAAGTTTACTTGTTGTTCTTTAGGAATTTGTAGTGAGCATTGATTGACTAAGCTTCTCCAGTGTAATAAGAATGTGATAAATGGTTCTCCCATCTTCTATTTAGTTGACCACAAATTGAAGAGTGCCACCTCATTTGTAATGTTGAAGGAAAAGTGGTAGATGAACTTGTTTGTGAGTTCTGACCAAGATTTGATAGTATTGGGATGTTTGGAGTAAAATTCAAGTGTGGGCCCACCTAGAGAATGAGGGAACAATCTCATGAGGTAGGTGGGCTCATCATTGAGTTTGGTACAAGAGGCACAAAATTCTCATATGTGATTAATGACGTTGCCTTTTCCTTAGTATTTTTTGAACCTTGGAGCCTCAAAGTGTTTTGGGAATAGAGGTATGTACAAACTTTTATGAAATGGATAAGGACATAGGTCCCTTTCTATATATAAAGCATGTTTCATTTGGACTCCCAATGTCTTGACTTGTTTAGAAAGTTTTTTGAAATGTTGTAGTAATTCTTCATTAGGGTTTTGCACGATAGCCTTCCCTTCATGTCTTTTGTGTCTATCAGTAGACTATTTGTTGTGGCAAGAACTATGTCTACTCAGTTCTTACATTTCTATATCTAATTAGTCTGGTGATGTGTCACTAGGTGGTGGGGGTATGTTAGTACCTCAAAGAAAAAAGGGTCATTTTTGAGATACATGTTGGGGTACTTGTTGTGGTATTTGATATGGAACTTGTTGTGGTATTGACTACAATTGATGTACAATGTGTTGTTGCTATGCCATTTTTTATGGTTGTTGTTGGGATACCTCTATTGGTGGCATATGAGACCATGCGTGTGATTGTTGTTGTAGAGGTATCCATTGAGATTGCTGTGGGACATGTTGTTGTTGTAACAAATGTTGTTGATATGTGATTTTTTGCTCGAGTTGTTTTTGGTGTTTCAAATATTGTTTGAGTTTCTCTTGTTGTTTAGCAAACATGGCTTGTTATTGTTCGAATTGTTATTGATACATTGATTGTAAGTCAAGTGGATTTACATTGGAGTGCATGTTAGGGATGTTGGATGCTTGCACCACTTGAAATTGTTCTTGTTTTGGTTGATGTTGTTGTTGATATGTCAAAGGTGTGTTGGAAACATTAAGTCCTTGGAGTATTGTAGGTTGATGTTGTTAGGGTAGTTGGTTGTGTCCTTGAGAATTGATCATCATGTTGGTATTGTTTTCATATTGACTTGACAATGAGACATGTTCCTTTTGGGAATGGGTTTAATGTCAATAAGACTTTTCCTTTGTATATCCATGGGATGGTTGCAATTGATGTTTCACATAGTGTACTCATGGGAGGTTCCATAACATTTGACATCATAACACTTGGTAGAGTTAGGAGCAAAGGTGCACTTTGTTGGTTTTCCTCCAAAGGAAGTATGTTTGGCATCCCTAGAGTACAAGTCTCTTTAGGTGACTCCTGTTGTTGCATCATGTGATTAAGAACAAGTCTTAATGCCCTCTTGGGATATTTAGGAAGAGTCTTGTTTCCCTTCATTGGTTGTGGTCCATCAAACAAGGTATTAATGTTGATCTATTCAAATGTACTTTGGAAGATTTTGATGGTTGATTCTTTATGGGACCTTATAGGTGCCATTATTGTGTCTCAAAACTCCAAAGGTTATTTTCCCTTATCTAAGTCCAAATTGATCATAGGTAGTACATTTTCAATTGTTGTGTTGGTTTGATGTTTGGACTTGGGTCCCTCTAAGTGTGGATTAAACTTGATAATTTCTTGGGTTGCCAAAAGTTTGAAGTTCTTCCAAAAAAAAATTTCCTAACATGCTCAAGCCATTTCTTCATCAATGATGCCATAATTAGTGTTAGAGTCATCACTTAGGTGTACAATACCTCCTTGTGTGTTTGATGCATTATAGTTGAAGCTATTTGTGTTGGATTTGCTAAATTCATAGGAGTGTGTTTGCTCATCCTTAGGTGCGGTTGGTACTCTTCCACCTTCGGGTGGTATCGGCACAAATATAGGTTCAAAGTTAGGAATCCATTGAACCATCCCATGTGTAGGGGAAGTGTTTGAAGGAAACCTAATAATAGGTGCATTGTTTAAGGTTTGTTGTGTCATCTATTGATTATGGTGATCTTGGGGATACATATTGAAAGGGTCCACAAGTAATGGTTGTGATGCCTTGAGTTCACCTTCATCAAATTTTGGTTTGGTTTTCTTGCTCTTCTTTTGTCTTGGACAAGGCTTTGGTTGTGTTGGCACCTCAAAAAACAAGGGTTGGTAAAGTTCTTTGGGTTTTTGAGTTGATTGTGTCCTAGTGAGTGTTGGCATGATACATAAGGATGCAAATGCAATGGGGTAAAACCTAAATGGACCTTTATGCCTCCCAAGTGCACACCTAAACTACCAACTACACTCAAAAAGCACCTAGTGCACCCTTGGTGCACTTCTAGATCTGAAGGTAAGTAGTTGGTAACAGAAGGTGTTAGGATAAACCACGGATAGAAATAAAAAATACATGCAAATATAACCAATAATAGAAAGTAATAGATCACACAGAAATGAACACAAGGCACCAAGATTTAACATGGTTCACCCAATCCCTAGGCTACGTCGACCAAACAGCAAGTCTAATCTTATTACAATCTTGTGATTACAACCTGATTACAATCTCTAATCCCTTACAGCTCAATACTGCCGCAAGAACCAATTTCACATCACAACATAATGAAAAATACCCAACCCTAAACCCTTTTATACAAGTATTAAATTGCTTTAGGGTTATAACATGTTAGCCATAATTAGCCATAACTTTAGTGGCAAATCTACAAATGGCGAATAGTACCAAAATGATCAGTCACCATAATCTAACAAAACAATGAAGTATGTACAGTACTTTCTTGATCAGTCAACACAATCTAACAGAAGGTATGGAGTTGTTAAACATAGGTGTTAGGGAGCCTAAAATGTACAGTGTGAATGTTTTGAGTGATTTTGAGAGCTTTCTAGGTTTAAGGATGCAATGTAGGCTATGGAAGTGCATATTTGGGTTCTTGAATCTAGAACAAAATCCCTAATTACCAAGTGTTCTCTAAAACTACCAACTGTGCACTGAAACTACTAACTATGCACCTAAAGTGTGTAGTTGGTAAAATAGGTCAAAATTTGATAATCATGATGTGGGTATGCAAGATATAGTATTTTTTGGATTTTTAAGTGTTTAGGGATGTTATGCAATGTGGGGGAGTGCTAAATGAACTAGGGTTTTGATATGAAAAGTGAAAATGTCTTAGGGAAACCATGCAAATGCAAATGCAAAGTGACATTTTCAAGTTTGACTAGAGGAGATGAAAATGACCCTAAGGTATACAAAATGATAATTAGGGTTATGCTTTGGACTTGGTAATGATGCTAAAGGTTGGTGTATGTAAGGTAGACTATGCAAGGGATGGTGTGCTAAGGTTGATAATGACATTTAGGCTATGCAAAATGAGGATAAGTGATCAAGGAGACAAGTTGGTTGATAGACAAGTTGATAGGGTTTGATAGTGAAAATGATGCTAGGATTTTGAACAATGCAAGCTAAAGGGGATATGCCACTAGTGTAAGTCAAAATGACTTTTATGAAGACTAGGAAGATGACAATGCTAATGATAAGGGTATACGTATGTTTTTGGGCTTAGGTAAAATCTTTGGAAAGTATTTTGTCTCAGAGTTTTACCTTGTGAAGACGAACTTCGAATCTTGACCAAAAAGTGTTAAAAGACAAAAATATGAAGTTGATAAAGATGACAAGGTCAAATCCATCAAGACATAGATAGAGTTTGACAAAAAATAAAAGAATAAAATGACAAAAGGACTAGTCAAGATTCATCATCCATCAACTCTAGGAGATACTCTAGGACTCATACTTTGTTCAAATTTTAAACTAAATTCAAAGGTTTTGGGTTAAAAATGATGTCTAGGATGCTTGAAATGGTGGTTATGCTGATTAGATATGCAATATGCCAAGGTCATATGATGCAAAATGGAGTTCTAGGTGCAAGATCTAGTTTTGAGTGAGATGTTGAATGAGGACCTACGAAGGTTTCGTAATTCAATTTTAGGGTCCCAAAATGCAGTTTGGAGGCCCAAAATGGTCATACAGGTACCCAAATATGTTCTAAAAAAACAAAGTGCACTCCAATAACACTAACTACACCTATAGTGTAGCTAGTTCTACTTTGAGCATAGTTGGTAGTTTCATGGTGCAATTAGTAGACTAGGTTGAATGGTTGTTGATTCTTAGTTGGCTGATTGCCAGGTTGTTCTCCCAAAGAGCCAAGATGTTGGGATTGATTTTATGATTGGATAGGAGATGAAAAATAAAGGTTATGATCTAAGGAATGAAGCCCTAAGTGAAGATAATGAAGTTTAGGAGGTGCATAGTGCATATCAAGGCATGCTAATACAGGAGGACCTATTTAGGTACCTAAGGACATTATTGAAGCTTCAAAATGTTGTTCAAAAAGCCAAACTAGGTCCTTAAACCACCAAGTGTGCTTAGATAGTACCAACTACAACTATGGTGCAGTTGGGGCCAGTTTGGGTGTAGTTGGTAAACTGAGCTAAAACTAAGGCAATTTTAGGTGCTAAGGTTTCCAAATTGATGTCATAGTAAGTTAAACAATAGAGGACAATGCTAAGACTAGAATGAAGGTTTAGAATGAAATTTAAGACACTCAGAATGATGGTTAAAATGTGTAACATAAAGCTTGGGTATGCAAATATGCAAGATGGAAGATGCAAAGTACAAGTTTTGAGGTTGAAATGTAAAGATTGTAGGCTAAACCCTAATGATTGTAATATGATAGATGGGGAACACTAAATGAGGACTAAAAGGTACAAAATGAGGCCTAGATGATGCAAGTATGAGGCTCAAACTAGGGTAAATTTAAGGAGGTTCTATGCAAGGATGAAATCTATGTAATGCCAAGCATGTTTAGGATCACAAGTTGCGATGTTTTCCAAGTCTTGAATGTATTGGACCAAAGTTTGTAAAGTTTTGACAAGGTTGTAATGTTTTGATAATGCGTGAAGTTTTGACAAGGTTCAAATGATATCCAAGGTGTAAATTTGAAAGTTGACTTTTATCTTGATTAATGTTTTCCACACATGCAAGACACATTAAGACAAGAATAGTTGTTGTTAAAAGTGAAAAATCACACCACAACCTAGGCTTTATGACTGTATCCACTAGATTCCTAATTGAACCCAAGTTTAGCTGTGCTTATCTAGAGTGGACAACTTAGGAATTTGGCACCATAGGCTCCCCCTTACAGTGCACTCACTTCTTGGGGCTACCAAGATCTGCTTCCCAATGGGCATGACTTCCCAAGGGACTATTGTCTCTACTAATGACCATGAGAATGTAGGATGTCTTCATGGGCATGGGTGACCCCTTGCACCAGTGGATAGAAAGGATTTTGGATACTAGAGAAAGGTTTTTAGTTAGGTCATTTCATTCAAAAAGTGAATGATAAACTTCCACAAAAGGTATCCTAGCACTGAGAACTAGGGATTGATGCACCACAAGGGTATTGGAGGAGAGCTATCACATAATAGTACCATCAACTTGGCTTTCACCATAATCAAGTTTTATATAGTGGTTGGAATGTTGACCTAGAGTTGGCCTGTTAGTGCTGCATATCCAATATCGGATATCTTGGTCCAAGGTAGGCTTCCTATAGAAGTCACACAGATTTCTCTTACACCCAAGATCCATGAATGGCAATTAGAGAGGATATGTCCATGTAACGCCTAGGGTTTTAAACACCAAAGACATGCCAAAAAGAGAGAGGAAAAGTTCATTTTATGCACCAAAAAAAGTGTTATTTAATCTAGGAAATCCACACACATGATTTTGACAAAAACATAGGGTCTTTGCCAACGTCCTACGAACAAGAATTAGTGGTTTTTAAGGATTATGTCTTCATCCAAACATCACCACATGCTGCAAATACACTATTAGCAGCAAAAAAAAATCTACCTTAGGTCCCAAAAAGAAATAGAAATCATAGATGCAGATTTTGAGTTATGTATGTGCTTTTTGTGAACCAAATGCACTCTGACAGAGCATACTTTACCCTAGAAGGTCTGAATGGTTCAGGATGCCCCCAAGTGCACTTAGATAGTGCTAATATCACCCATGGTACACTTGGGGCCTAGAAGGGCATAGTTGGTAGTTTTTGGGTGTAGTTGGGAGGCTAGGTGTAGATTGTGGGGAATTGAGCCCTGAATAATACCCAAAAACTAGAATTTTGAACTCTACCCTCCCAAGTGTGCCTAGCCAATGTAGACTATGACCATGGTGTATTTGGGGCCTAGAAGGGTGTAGTTGGTCATTTATAACCATATTTGGTAAGCTAGAAATAGCAGACAAGGGTTATGGTGGCTCCTAGACTCATAAAACCGCCTCCTAGGGGTCCCAAGTGGGCCCTGACAGAGCAGAGTGCACCTAGGATAGCAAGATAACAAAATGTATAAAACTAGAGCATACAACCATATTACCAGGCCCCCTAATTAAATTATTTGAGATAAAGGAGAGAGAATAAGCCTTATACCCCTCCAAGTGAGCTCCTTCCTTGCACCTACAAGCACAAACACAAGAAACCCAGGTTAGTTAAGCATGTTCACGTCAGGTTCACCAATTGTAGGACCAAAAAATGGGCTGATGTATAACATACTATGAGAAAATTACAAACTCAATAATCATATATTGACACCCTCTAGTTTACCATGAAAGCCAAATGAACAAAAGAATAAAACAAAGTTAAAACTCCCTCTTTCACTTGTAGCTCCTATGTCCTTCTTTCTTCTCCATGTGATGTAGCTCCAAATTGCTAAGGTTAGATTAATAAGATTTGATAGATTGATAGGTTTCAAAGGAACTAAAAGCCACAACAATGCCTAGGACTGGATAGATGATGATTGATTTGAGATGTTTGACACATTTTGTGATGATTATGGATGATTTTGAGTGATTCTAGGTTGAGTTGGGGTGATTGTGAGTCAATTTCACATGATTTTGAGTTGATTTGATATGATTCGAAGTTAATTGGAAATGGTTCCAAAATGATACACAAATGATGTGCAAGAGGATATGAATTGCGAGATATGATTAATTTGGCCAAAAGATCAAAGTTAGTAGGATGATAAAATGGGATGAATTAGTATGAAATTGTGATGAAACTGTAGATGTGAACCATTTTTTATCATATACGCAATGTCCTTTACAAGAATTAGTATGAAATTGTGATGAAACTGTAGATGTGAACCATTTGTGAACCTTCTTCTATGCAAATCCTTTTAGCACTAACCTAACTTTAAGTCTTTTCTTACCTCCATCCTCTTCTTTCAACCTATAAACCCATTTATTTTGTAAATCCCTTTTACTTGTAGGAGTTTTGCATAAATGCCATGTCTTATTTTTTAGCAAAGAGTCCATTTTTTTCTTTCATTGCAAACTCCCACTAAATCTTTGTATCCACTTGCACAACTTCATCATAACATTCAGGTTCACCAACATTAGTAAGTAAAATAGAAACAAGAAAGGAAAAAATATTTCTAGAGGTCTACTTAGCCTTGTTGACCATCTAACATTCACTAGGGTGTCTGGTATTTTTTGTTGCAGTTGTTGCAAATCATGAGGATTTTTTAGAACATCATCTTTTGGAGTATCATCTACCACTACATAATCATCTTCTTTCTTCTCATGTTGTTGCAACAAGTCTTTATACAACACTTTCTCATTGAATATGACATCCCTACTTCTTGCAATTTTACAATTTTCAAAATTTCAAATCCTATAACAAAATTCATTAATTCAATATCCAAAAAATACACATTTCTTTGACTTAGCTTCTAGCTTGGTTCTATTTTCAAAATCTATATGAGTGAATGCTTCACAACTGAAGGTTTTGAGAAAAGAATAAATCAACTTGTTACCAGTCCATGCTTTCTCTAGAATACCACTATCCAAAGGAGTAGAGGGAACTCTATTAATCAAATATACAATAGTATTAATAGCCTACACCCACATGTTTAAGGGAAACACTGCATGCAACTTCATGCTTCTTGCACACTCCATTATATTCCTGTTCATGTGTTCAACCACTCCATTTTCTTGTGGAGCCCTTGGAATAGTTTTTTGTCTATGAATACCATTAGTGGAGAAATAATCTTCAAATTCATGACTGCAATACTCACCACCATTATCAGATCTAAGACATTTTAATTTCATGCTAGTCTCATTTTCAACCAAGTATTTCCACTTCTTAAAAGTGTAAGACCCTGCCAAGGGATCCAAATGAATTAACCTAAAGTTTTACTAAGTTTGGCAATTTTTTTTTTAAAAGAAAGAAAAAAATACACATCAAACACAAAGTAGCAGAAGCAATAACATACAATCATCTATAATCATACATAATGGGTTACATTTCTTAAGGATCCCATGATGTTGAATCACATTTAAATTTAATTAATACTAAGTCTAACAAATACCACATCCATATGAAAGAATAATTAAAAGTCCAAAGTCCATTTAAATAATATACATTTGTTTTGAATGCCACTTGGCAATTAAATTTAGAATGCTCAATCATCCACTGCACATGTCATAGGGTATGAAAGGCTAAAAGAATATACATTTATAAAAATAGAATTACATTATCCTTCTCAGATCCATGATACAAAGTACAATACAATAAATGAAACCATCCATCATAAAAGATATAAACATCCATCATAAGATATAACCATCCATCATAATGATACAAAGATAGAATAAAAGGAAATGCAGACAAGGAAACTCCAGCCACAGTGACCATGGACAAATCTCAACGGTAAGAGTAAAAAGAACTATCACCCAGCCACATGGAACTTAAATGGCCCACTCCCTCTATGTTGAGAAGATTGTCTTAAGTCCCAAATAGGATATCAATCCAAATATCAAAAATACTCTTTAAGTTCGAAGAGTCCTAAAAATAATCTAACTCAAAGGTTCCAAGATAAATCAACATCTAGACCTAGAGGCACACAAAGACACATAGAAAACCTATTATGTAAGTGGGCAACTGTCATTGCATGAGTCATGCTAGAGTTACCCTGAAAATCTCTGAAGACCCCAGCTCCCTAGTGATCCCTATCAGCCACAAGTATCCTCTCATACTGACAAGGCATACTATGGATGCAAGGTTGCAACTAAGTGTTCTCTCTACTCCCATCTCTCATCCTAGTCTGAACTAGCACTCAAAGAATGGGTGAGAACATAGAAAGACTCTTATTAGGTTCATTTTATTCCCATTTAGTGTAGTGTTTTCACTTATTGAACAACTTAAAATGGGTTACCCTAGTAGCCACTTAGGGCCACGACCTGCATTGCAAGCCACTTCTTGACATTACATGTAGACAACCTACCCTAGGCTCATAAAAATGTAAATTAAAGAATCATATAAAATCACCTTAGTCATAGACAAGTGACTAGAAAGCATCAAAAATAATTCGCAATAACACATCAGTTCTCTACAAGCAACTGAAAAGCATCCAAAAAATATTGATCAAAGACACAAAATGTTTAAGTTAATTATGTCATAACATGACATCATTAATAACAAATCATACCAAACACCTTAGTCTTATAAAAGCGACCGAAAAGAAATCCAAATACAACTGATCAAGGACTCCAAAAATGGTTAAGTCAAGTAGGTGATACATTCACCTCAATGTCACACAAGATCATTGAAAAGCAATAACAATCAATAGATCAACACAAATCATAGAGCATACCAGACACATTACCATGGTTAGGTATAAAAAGATCAAAGATGAATTCAGCATAATATCACAAACACAAAACTCCCAAGCCTCTGGTAACATCCTAAGATTGGTCAAAGCTAGGTCAACCCAAAAACCCAACACTAGTAAATCACTCATCACATAAAGCACATACAAAAGTGAATTTCATAATTCATTAGGTTTTGAAAACACTAAAGTTCAATAGTTACTAAAAGTTTTTAGATTAGATCATGAACAAATCTATAATGAAAATTAATTTTCTCAAACAAGAGTTTCAACTCAGAGAACTTTTGAAAATAGAAACACAACATACACAAAGAAGACAAGAATTAGAATAATGAGCAACTACTGAACAAACCCACAAAATCCTACTTGGAACTGATGTTAAAACAATAAATGCACAAAACATGCAAGAATCTTCCTTTTCCTTCGAAAACCCTCTTTTCAAAAATTCACTCCTCCAAACCTGTGTATCTAGAAATAAGCTCTAATTTCCTTAATAAAGAGATTTTCCCCCAAATCAAGGCTTTCATCATGCAATCTTGCAAAAACCCTTTGTCTTTAATTACTATATTTTAATTTTCATGCACAAACTTTATGCAATATAATTAAAATAAACTTTATTAAATTAAAGCTTACTCTCCCTTATTAAATCATGTGACATTTTTAATATAATATTTATTAATCTAACTAGCAATATTATTTAGAATTTATTAATTAAAATAAAACTTCTAAATAAATTATTATTAAATTAAATAAATATAAATATGTCTAAATTAGAACTTTGATCAAATCTTTTAAATTTAATTCTTTCATACACATTTAAAGAACTTTTTAATTAAAATATTCTTTTATATTTTCTTTTCCTCTTTATTAATTAGTCTAAGCACTATTTAAATCATAGTCTATTATTTAAATTAATAAGAATTAAAGTTCATTATTTAAATGTAACTTTAATTTAATAATTATTAATTAGATAGTCATAATAAAACAATATTTAATGTTTAATATTTTAATATTTTTATTCTATTTTTATTCAACTTCTTAAATGAAACTTTTAAAATAAATATTTTAAACTGAAGTACATATTTAATTAATTTCTAATTAATTAAATAACATAATATTCTAATATTTTTTTTGACCAATTTTCTAAAATTAGACCTCTAATTTAGAGTTTTTATTTAAAGCATAACTTTAATTAGTTTTTAATTAATTCAAATATTAACATAATTTAATATTTTCCTTTTAATCAAATAATATTTATTACTCAACTAATAATATTATTTATAGTTTATTATTAAAATAAAACTCTTAAATAATTATTATTAAATAAATATAAATATACTAAAATTCGAACTTTAATTTATACTTTTAAATTTAATTCTTTTATTTAAATAGTTTTTAAATTAATTAAATACTAAATTTTCTATATACAATTTTCATGCAATAACTTTAACCAATTAAAATTAAAATATCTTTATTAAATTAATTTTCTTTCTCTTTTAATTAATTTATTATATTTTAATTTAATGCATAAGCTTTATGCAATTTAATTAAAATAAACTTTATTAAATAATTGCTTACTCTCTCTTATTAATTTTTTATATTTTAATTCCATGCATAAACTTTATGCAATTTAATTAAAATTAACTTTATTAAATAATTGCTTACTCTCTCTTATTAATTTATTATATTTTAATTTCATGCATACGCTTTATACAATTTAATTAAAATAACTTTGTTAAATCTATGTTTTCTCTCTCTACTTAATTACAAGATGTTTTACTAATATATTTATTAATTCAACTACTAATATATTTATTAACTAAACTAATAATATTATTTAGAGTTTATTATTTAAAATAAAACTCTTAAATAATAATTATTAATTTAGATAAATATAATTACACTTAAATTAGAACTAAAACTTTTTCTTCAAGCAAATTCTTTTATTTAATTATTTCATGAGATGTTTTTTTAATAATATATTTATTAACCTAATTAATAACATTATTTAGAGTTTATTATTAAAATAAAACTCCTAAATAATTATCATTAAATTAAATAAATATAAATATGTCAAAAAAAAGAACTTTAATAAAATCTTTAAATTTAATTCTTTTATTTAATTGATTTCTTAATTAATCAAATATAATCAAATATTGAATTTTCTTTATAAAATTGTCATGCAACAACTTTAATAAATTATTTCTTTCTCACTTGAATTAATCATTAGACATTTTTAATATCATATTTATTTATTTATTTAACTCATAATATTATTTAGAGTTTAATAATTAAAATAAAACTTTGAAATAAATTATTATTAAATTGAATAATTATAAATATGCCAAAATTAGAACTATAACTTTATCTTTAAATTTCTTGCATATGCTTTATACAATTTAATAAAAATAAACTTTATAAATTTTATGTTTCCTCTCTCAAGTTAATTACAAAATGTTTTAATTATATTTATTAATTCAAGTAACATTATTATTTAGAGTTTTTTTTCTCTATTAGATATAGATAGATGAAGAAAAGGTTACATAACACTTCGAGCAATACAAAAGAGGCAAAGCCTAAAAATGGAGCCATAGTAGCTAAAGATCAGCTAGAGAACATCAAAGAACAACAAAAACTAAACAACACAAGGCTAGTACAAGATATCACAGTACAGATCAACCCAAGTAGTCCAACTGAGTGGGCCTTCCATCCAAACAATAGTCTTTTGTTCCTGAATCTGGGACAACATAAAGATATCATCCTTCCTAGCATTATGGTTCCTCTTAATAGCCTGGATCAGCTTCCAACACATGTGCTCAAACATCCATAGATTATCCATAGTCCTACGCCGCTGATAGCCATACTTAAGATTGTGAACAAAGAAAGAAGCCTACCCATCTTTAAGAAATCTACTTAATTCATCCTTTTCAATGACCATGGTGTTTTGCACCTGCAAGAAGATTTTAAAACATGTGAGTTTTTGAAAAAACACAGTAAGAACCCTTGGCTTGCCTTGGTACTTTTCCTCATTCCTGCATTTCTACCAAAGAATGTTAGAGGACAACATATTTCAAAAGAAATTAGCATCCTTACTAATCCCATTAATATGTCTAGTAACAATTTCAATGATGCTCACACTAATAGGATAGTAAATATCAAATAAATTCCAAATTTCTTTAGCAAAAAGGAAATCAAATAACATATGTCTACCTATTTTAGGTAACCTAAAAATATTACAAATATCAGAATGTTGATTATCTCTTCTAATAGGAAGTCTATCAATTAACAACAACCATTTAAAACATTGAATTTTAGGCTCACAAGGACCTTTCCAAATAGAATTCAACAACTTATTCCAAACTTTAATATCAAAAGAAAAATACCAAAGTTTATTGACATGGGAAAGAATATCCACATTATGAGCAATAACATTATAAATATTCTTAGCTTTAAGCTTATCTAAAACAACTCCGTCAGGCCACTTGCATTTAATGTATCTATAAGAGTGTTAGAATATTCAAATATGGAAAGAATACTTATGAGAGGGGGGGGGGGGTGTGAATCAGAAGTATCACACTTTAACCAATAAAGCTTTTTAACTAAAAATAAATTGCATGCATGTAAACACATCAAATAAATATGAAACTAATACATGCGTCAACAACACATAACACTGGAATTTGGTGACCCGAAAACCCTCCAAAAATAAGAAGGTAAAACTGGGGTGGGGATGATACCCACAAAATTATTGCAGCAACATTTTTCAACCACTTTTGATGGTCTGCCCTGTTAAAGGCTTTACACTGTGTCAATAGTGACCTGGTTAAAGGATTTACAAACACTTTACATGAAGTGTCACCCTGTTAAAGGATTTAATCACCTTTTGATAAGGATCTACAAATAGCTATTAAGCCAACCTATCTACATGGGGTTTCCTTTCTAATACAATGGTAAGAGAGTATTAGGTATTATAAACCTGATAGTTTGCAATCCTTGATTGCTAAATGAAGGCACTTGTTCTGGCTCTCTCTCTGATTTTGATCTTCTGAGATCTTATTTCTGTTCTTCTCCTTTGCTTTGTTCTGATCAACTGAATATCGAATTCCTGCTCTTACCCTCTATTTCTCCTTTCATTGAATTCAACTATGTTTTCCTCTTAACACTGTTCTCTCCCTCTTTCATCCATCCCTATTATAGTGAGACTTTTGTCTTCCTTAAAAATACTTCAAAGACTTAGGGTTAGATATGGATCTACGATCAACATTGAATCTTAATTTCCTACTCAATATTTGCCTTTTGCTGATTGGTTGCATGCCTTTCCAATTTTCCAATTGGCTGCATGCAGATTGCATAGAAAATGTGAAAGATTCATTCTTCTCTCTAGATCTTTTGAGATTTTCCTTGTGTCGGCTACAAAAAAGGTATACATCATAGTTTGTACAATTACAAAATCTTATGCTAATATTCTGAGTTACTCAGCTCATGAAGCATTATTGATGCTTGGCACATGCTATTTCTTGGATAGCTCAGCACCTAAACAAAACTGTATCACTTGGCACCTGATATCACTCGACACTTGATATTACTCGGTACTTGATATTACTCGGCACTTGATATTACTCGGCACTTGATAAAATTGGATTGCTCGACACATGACTGTGACTCGACTCCTACTCTTTTCTCGACATGTATAGTGAAAAATGGTTAAGTGTATTTGACACTTAGCTGTCAGAATTATTCTTTAAACCAACAATCTCCCCCTTTGACATGAGTTGCAAAAACACTTAACTAAGATCCTGTGATCTTGACATTATTTCATGCATCCTCTTATTTGCTTAAAATTTTTTAAGAACAAATAGCAATATACCTTATGACTCCCTATGAGTTGATCATGCTTTGTAAACTCAATGACTTCTATCCTGTTTCTACATTCTGACCAATATGTTATATCAAAAAATTTCAAAATTCCCCCCCTTTCATCATACTTATCATTTCATTATGTATCTCCTACTTCATTCTATATCTCCTCCATACTTAATCTTTACTTAACTACCCCATACTTAATCTCCCCCTTTCTTGACACTTATGTCAAGGGTTCGATAGGGAAATTCCATACTTGGCCAAAAATGTACTGTTTACTTCAAGGAGTACCTTTAGAGCTACATCCCAATTTTCCAGTGCAATATCCAATGACTGATACTGGATGGCAATCTCTGCTGCTAGGTGTACAAGTCCATCAAATGTAGAAAGATTGGGGTCTTTCTTGAGGACTATTTTTGCATTCATCTGCTCCTTATGAAGTACTTCCAAATGAGTTGTTATTGAGGATTGAATTTGCATCAATTTGGCTTTGGTGGTTGCCTCCTCTACTGTTAAAATAGCTAACTCTCTTTGTGTGTGAAGTGATTGGGAAAAATGCTTCTCACTCTGAACTGGATTTGTGGGGAGTTGCATGCTAGAAATCTTCAGATTTCTCTCCAAGCTTAGTATTTTCTGGCTAGTGTCCTGTGTGAATGTGGAAAAATCACACAACTTGTTGTATAGGGAAAATACATTTCTAAGTACAATTTTGACTATTTCAATTTTCTTAGCCAACTCCACTTGTGATAGTGCTATATCACTAGATATTTTCTTATTTACCTTGCCTTCGAACTTTCTCTCTGACCATTCCAATAATTTAGCATCTGTATCCTAGTCTTCACTAGTCACCTAGTCAACTATATCAGATAGTTTCTCTATGATTGGCCTTGACTCATCTAGAGACTTTAAGCTGAAAGCTCCTATGAATATGTCTTTGATTTCATTCATGGTATGTTTGTGCTTGTGTTCTCTTCTTAGTGCTTCTTGTCTCTTTCTTCCATCCAATGCACTATGAATTTCATTGATCTCCTCTTCAATGAGAGTGTTGGATTCATAATGTGGAATCTTTATTTCTTCATCAAGCTCAGGAACTTCATAGTGAATTTTCCTGATTGCCCTTGATGAGCTTGAGCCTGGTGTCCTGATTTGTAATGGTAACCTATCAGTGCTTGGTTGCTGAAGAGTCTATGTTGGAGTACTAGATTTGGGTAATGCAACCAATGTTTGTATTGCAGAATCCTCCTTCTTACTTGTCTCATCTTTTTCTTCAGCTTGTTTATCCTTTTGGTGATCAATAGGTGGGGTTGAACTTACTAGTTGTTCAAATTTTTCTTTGACTTCCCTTGCTGTTGTACTCAGCATCTGAAGTGTATCAGTGACTACACTTGGTTGAGGTGGTGGAGGAAGGAATAGAATACCAGTAGGTTGTATGGTCGAAGGTGGTTCTTGTGTTTTCACCTTGACTGCCTTTGTTTTAGCTACTGGATTCTCCAATTCATCAACACTAACCAATATAAGACTTGAACACAATTTTGATACTAGTGTTGATTGGTCAAGGATTTTTGCTAAATCCTCTGTAGTTAATGTATTGATGTTTGGACTAGAAGTGTCTATAACATCCTTGATTTTGACAATCTCTACAAGTGTGATGATGGCATGAGGAGGACTAGGAGGTGATAGTTGTGTATCTTGCACACTTTGATCTTGTTGCTCAGCTGTATCTTTCTCTTCCTCTTTCTCCTCTGTATGTGCCTCTTCATCTTCCTTTCCATTTGCCCACTTGTTCCTTTTCTTTTTCTTCTTCAACCTTCTTCTTTTTCCTGATACTTGCCTCTACCTTATATTCTTCATTGTAAACATCTTTTTTTTTTCTTGTAAATTATCCTCCACAATCTTGTGGACTTTGTAACTACATCCTTAATTTTGTTCTACAAAATTCTAAAAGCTCTATGTTTGGGAGTGAATCTATTGTTATGCCTCTTAATTTCATTTGTTATTTGATCCTTAGTCAAATTAGGCAATAACCTGGCTAATGTTGATTCCATTATCTCCCTTTCCATTTGCAAACAAAAATGCCATTTATCCTCTATAATTTTGTACAATTCCTTAGGAATTGATTCATCTAACTCTAGAGGTGTGTGTTTATAATTAGCCATCATAGCATACATTGATTCCTCTAATTTATTTTGTTCCTCCTTTGTGAGCTTAGAAAAATTTAGGTTCTTTAAACCTTTCAAATAATCATTCTTAATTTTTTAGCATAATTTATCAATGGTAGTCTGAGGTTTGTGACTTACCACTTGAAATTGGCTGTTGTCCTCTGACTTAGTCTTCTCTTCATCTGTTTGAGGCTGGGCAACAAATTTTCTTTTCTTCTTTGGCTTGGAAGCAGTCTTCTTTGAAGTTTTCTTCTTCTCTTTTGCCTCCTCTTGGGCTTTTTGTGCTATAGCCCTTGTAGTAGGTCTCTTTGGTACAGGAGCAACTATTTTCTTTGCCTTGGGTTGAGGAGCAGGAGGAGTTGTGGCCTTTCTTTTTGTGACCTTGGTTCTAACTTGTGCTTCCTCGGCTTCTTCTTCCTTAGCACTTTCCTCTTTATCTTCTCCTAACCCTTGAGTCAGACCTTGAGGTTCATCTCCCTCATCTTCAATGTCTTCTTCTTCCTCTTCTGTTGTTCCTTCTCCTTCAACACCAAATTTTCTCTTGATTTTCCTTACCAATTTTTCTTTCTTCTTTACTACTGAGGTAGTTTTCAAATCTGTTACCACCCTTGATTTTACAACATCATAAGTTCCAAAGGCTTTTGCATTCTTGTCAACTTCTTTTGAAAGGAGAGCTATTATTGCTATAGAGGCTTGATCAATATCGAGTTCATAACCTAGTGGCTTAAGCCATCTCACTCTAGGTATGACTGCCTGTATATAAGTATAATCAATATCTACAAGAAAACAAATGTCCTTTTCATATTTCTCAGTCAATGAGACTGGAATCCTCATTCTCTATTTCATGGACTTTTTGAAGTCCTCAAAATATCTAGTCATTTGGGCATCAAAATTATCACCCATCTGTTCAATATATCCATTGATCTATTCAACAATTGTTTTATCTAGATTCCGTTTCAGCTTACCTACAGAAGGGAATTCTTTCATTAGATAGAAAAACATGCACAACAAAACTGATCCAAATTTGCAGTGAGCTCCCTTGCTCTTCCTTATAGCTCCCATATTCTCATTAATCTGTTGAAACATGAGCTCTGCTAGATCATAGGTATGATCCTTTTTAACCAATTTGTATGCAACATCAATTTCTATACAAGGCATAATGTTTAACCTACTTGACTGATAGAATTTGTGTGAAATGATTCTCACAGAAAAATCTAGTAGGGGTTCTATGATTGTATCAATAGTCATTCCCCTATTGTTCCATTTAGCACCGATATTTCTCTCTATTACTTCCCTTTTGTCACTATGCAGGGTCTTTGGCCGATCTAGGGTTGGAATACCAGTAACCCTATGAAAAGTTTTCTTGGTAAATTTGACTAGCCCTATTTCTAACCAAAAGGCTCCATCATGTATTCTGCTCAAAACTATGTGTACCCATTTAGCTTTGAAAACAATTGGAAACACTAAGGTTTTCGTCAATCCCTTTCTCTCGATTATTAAGAACTCATCTTTTAGTATTTTGTTCTCACATAGCTTTTCATATGTATTATAAATTTCTAGATCTCCTATGGCTCCAATTTTATAGTTGTAACATCTATGAACATCTTGGACCATGACAACTTTATCACAAATAACGGATAATGCACCTATGGGATCATTCTTGTATGCAACTTCTAGAATGGGCTTGAATTTTGCTTGCTTAACTTTATTACTAACCAACTGTATCTCATGACTCTCTTTTCCCTTAGTGGTTCCAGACCCAGATGCCATTGGCTTTTCCAGACTAGGGTTTATAGTTTAAACAAGTTTATAAACATTGTGTAGCTTAGTACACAAGTAAAATACCTCAAATCGATGAAACTCATCCTAGATCACTGTGGAAATCCTTGCAAATGTCTTTTAAGCTACCCTTAATCTTCTGCACTCTTTTCATCTTTGCTTCACATTTGAATGGTGAGAAATGATCGAGAATCGACCTATGTACCCTTCAAAATAGAGCAATTAATGCTTAGTGTGCTAACTATCTACTCTGCACCTAAAGGATTTCAACATGACTTAGCACCCATTTTGTTTCACTTCGCTTAGCTCCCATTGATATTTCACAGCTCGGTGTCAACTATTAACTCGATCGCTATTAGCAACTCAGCACCTAAAGATAGCTTTGGCAGATTTTGCAAGATTCTCAATTTTGACTTAGCATCCTTGCTTATGCTGATTTCTTCTTTGCAGTTCTATGTCTTGGGACTGATGTGTGATATAACTTAGTATATCAGTCCCACACACCCATTCTAGCTTAATTAGATGAAGTGTGATCACTTGACCCATTAGGTGAAGTGATCTTTGCATTTGATGTGTTGCACTCATCTTTCTTCTTCCATGTCTTATTCATCTCACTCTTGATGTGTTCAACATCTATCTTTTCCTTTCCATTGTTGAACTCAGAACTTGGTGCCTTTGAACTTGTTAGGCAATTCCTGCTGATATGACCAATTTTCAAGCAACTGAAACATGTGGTTTGACTCAACCATCTTTTATAGTTCCCCCTGAAATGTGTTTTTATGCAATTCTGGGGTATATGTCCATATTCCTGACAATAGTGACAATTGTACCTAGTGTTGTAATTCGAATGATAATGACTTTCATTTCCTTTTGTTTTTGCTGGCTGATTTGATGTCCACATAGGCTTTGATCTACATTCAAATGCCCTATGTCCATACTTCTTGCAATTATGACAATGTCCATCAAATCTTTGTGTCCTTGTGACATTGGATCTGCAATCTTGTGTCATATGTCCTTGCATTTTGCACTTGTGACAGTAACTCTTGCTTTTATGTGTGTTTGGCTGATTGATTCTCCTGCTCCTACAAACATTAGTAGTATGCCCCTTCTTATTACAGTAATGACAAGTGGGTTTTGAATCCTTACCTTTTTCGCTTCTTTGTTCAACATTTTTTGATGATTCTCCAACTTTAGTGCTATTGTATCCAAGTCTTGATGTATCATGGGTTGATCTTGGGGATTTCAACAATTTCTCAAAATACTTGATGGCTTCATTGGGTTTGTTGAAGCTCTCTGAGATTTCCTTTTCTCTTCTCTAGTCATTCCGCAATTGTTCATTCTACATCTTCAGTGTATAGATCTTAATGTCTTTGATATTTATTTCATGATGAAGGTTCATCATTTGGGCGAGTGTATCCATCTACATGTTTGAGATCCTTGTTAATTTAGTACTCTTTTCTTCCAGTCTGTTTGCAAGATTTCTTTTGTCATCTTCCATCATGAATTTGTCTTCAACTGCTCTTTTCTTTTGTTCAATGATTTCACATAACATTATGGCCTGTGATTCATGTTCCATCTTGAGAGATCTTATCTCATTTGCTTGATCTTTTTTTCTCTCCATCAGTTCTGCTATTGCTGCATTAAATTTTTTAGTGTCTCCATTGGAAAATATATTTGTGGTATTAATATCGTTGTAGTTTATCTCATTTTCAGCTATGGCTAAATTCTTTCTTTTTTTTAAAGGATTTTCTCAGTTTCTCCCTTGCTTCCTCTACTTTGTGTAGAGCCAATCGCACATCAATCACTTGTTTGTCAATAATCTTTCCAAGTTTAAAGACTTCCATCTTTAGATCTTTTTCTTCAAGTTGTTAGACTTCTTCTTGTGAGAACCAACAGCTCAGATACTAATTGTTGGAATATTCAAATATGGAAAGAATACTTATGAGAGGGGGGGGGGGGGGGGGGGGGGAGGGGGTGAATCAGAAGTATCACACTTTAACCAATAAAGCTTTTAACTGAAAGTAAATTGCATGCATGTAAACACATCAAATAAACATGAAACTAATACATGCATCAACAACACATAACACTAGAATTTGGTGACCCAGAAACCCTCCAAAATTAAGAAGGTAAAATTGGGGTGGGGATGATACCCACAAAATTACTGCAGCAACAAATTTCAACCACTTATGATGGTCTGCCTTGTTAAAGGCCTGCCCTGTTAAAGGCTTTACACTATGTCAATAGTGACCTGGTTAAAGGATTTACAAACACTTTACATGAAGTGTCACCCTGTTAAAGGATTTAATCACCTTTTGATAAGGATCTACAAATAGCTATTAAGCCAACCTATCTACATAGGGTTTCCTTTCTAATACAATGGTAAGAGAGTATTAGGTATTATAAACCTGATAGTTTGCAATCCTTGATTGCTGAATGCAGGCACTTGTTCTGGGTCTCTCTCTAATTTTGATCCTCTGAGATCTAATTTCTGTTCATCTCCTTTTCTTTTTTCCGATCAACTGAATATTGAATTCCTGCTCTTACCCTCTATGTCTCCTTTCACTGAATTCAACTATGTTTTCCTCTTAACACTATTCTCTCCCTCTTTCATCCATCCCTATTACAGTGAGAATTTTTTCTTCCTTAAAAAGACTTCGAAGACTTAGGGTTAGATATGGATCTATGATCCACATTGAGTCTCAATTTCTTGCTCAATACTTGCCTTTTTCTAGTTGGTTGCATGCCTTTCCAATTTTCCAATTGGCTGCATGTAGATTGCATAGGAAATGTGAAAGATTCATTCTTATCTCTAGATCTTTCAAGATTTTCCTTGTGTTGATTACAAAAATGGTTTACATCATAGTTTGTGCAATTACAAACTCTTATGCTGATACTCTGAGTTACTCGGCTCATGAAGCATTACTGATACTTGGCACATGCTATTTCCTGGATAGCTTGGCACCTAAACAAAATTGTATCACTCGGCACTTGATATCACTCGGCACTTGATATTACTCAAAACTTGATACTACTTGGCACTTGATAAAACTAGATTTCTTGGCACATGACTATGACTTGGCTCCTACTCTTTGCTCGACATGTATAATGAAAAATGGTTAAGTGTATTTGACACTCAGCTGTCAAAATTATTCTTTAAACCAACAAAGAGTCCACATGGCAAAGAGAAGGAATATCCTTGGAAGCTATAGAAATTAAATTGTAGGTTTTCTTCTGAGACTGAGGTAAATTAAATCTAATCTTGAGATCTTCCCAAGGGATAAGAGAATAATGTTTGAAGATATTAGCAAATTAAGAAATACTAGCTTTAGCCCAGGACTTGGTAGGACACCCTTGGTAGAGGGCTAGGGGCTTGTTATTTAGGCTCAAATTCCACTAGATGGATCTCTCTCCATGAATGTGACAATCATGATAAAAATCCCTATTGGTGATAATTGTTTTAACATGCTCCCAAGCTCGCCAGATGAATCTGAAAATAAGCAACCCTTGGATGACAACTGGGAAC
Organism: Cupressus sempervirens; assembly: GCA_028749045.1. Taxonomy (NCBI): domain Eukaryota; kingdom Viridiplantae; phylum Streptophyta; class Pinopsida; order Cupressales; family Cupressaceae; genus Cupressus; species Cupressus sempervirens. Next base: position 93,178,959 of record CM053786.1, read on the forward strand.
TTACCGATAATAAGGCCACATAAAGGGAGATTTTTCCAAGATCTAGCCTACTTGGAAAAATCTCTCTCAATTTTGTGTCTAACAAGAACTTTCCAAGGACTATCACCCTCCATAGATTGAAAAATCCATTTAGCGAAAAGAGCTATACCTTGTAACTTGAGATCTTTTAACCCTAGTCCCACTAGGGACTTATTAGTATGGCACCAATCTCATTTAGTAGCATGATACTTTCTATTACCCTTGCCATCAGACTAGAGAAAATGCTTGATGACCTTCTAAATCTCAAGAATTTAGTAGCTATTGAACATCCAAGCAGAGGAGTAATAAATACTATAAGAAGATAAAATGTTTTAACAAACTTGAAATCTCCTGGCTAGAGATAGAGATCTATTATACCATTTATTCAGTCTATTCTCAATCTTGTCCTGAACCCAAGTGCACATTTCCTTGAGAGAAGGATCAATAGAATAGGGGATACCAAGATACTTGACTATATTTTTGGGGCCTCCCCATTGAAACTTGTGCTAGAAGAATGAATCAGGATATTGATCAGTCCAAGCCAAGAAAATAGACTTAGCCTAGGAGATTTTAGCACCCAAGATGGTACAAAATAAGTCCAACTTAATTTGATAATTTTTAAGGTTGATGTTAGTAAGCTCAAAGAAGACAGCAATGTCATCAGCAAAGTGACTATTTATTAGCTCTTCATTATTAGGCAGGCAAATCCCTCTAACTTTCAGGGATAGAGTATCATCTCTAAGGATATAGTATAAAGTTTTAGCAACAATAAAAAAAAGATCAGGAGCTAAAGGGTAGCCTTGCTTGATAGACTGACTAAGAGGGAAAGGGTCAAAATTAGAGCCATTAATCACAATTTGGGCACAAGCATCAGTGAACAGAGTTTGAACAACCATACAGAAGAATGGAGGAAAACCAAAAGATTATAGCATCATGATAATGAACTTCCATTCAACTCTATCATAAGCTTTTTCAAAGTCAAGGAAGAGCAAAGTAGAGTTCTGATGAGAACATTTAGCCCAATCCATAGCTTCCCAAGTAGTAATAAGATTTTCCAAGATATATCTACCTTTAATGAAACCAGTTTGGGAACTACTAACAAACTTAGGGAGAACGTGAACCAATCTAAGGGCTAAAAATTACGCTAAATTTTTATAAGAAACATTAAGGAGTGAAATAGGCCTCCACTTTTTTATAACAGATTTGTCCCCTTCCTTGGGAAGGAGTTTAAAAATACCTCTATTGATCTCAGGGCTAAGAGAACCCACACCAATAGCCTCATTATAAAGATCAAACAAGTCCTTGCTGATCCAACTAAGGTTAGCCTTATAAAATTCAATAGAAAGCCTATCCAGCCTAGGGGCCTTGTCATCCTTGAGAGCTTTAATAGCCCCTTTGATCTCTTCAATAGATATAGGGGTCAAAAGAAGCATAACATCTTCAACATCTAATTTCGAAGGAATAAGGGGTCTGGATTTGGATCTAATTTCCTCATCCTCCAAGGAATCTTTAGATGAGAAAAGCTTACTATAGTAATCAGCAAAGCCAAAAAAATACAAACAGGATCAGAGACTTCCTATTTATTAATAACAACCTTGTCAATAGATTCTTTAATCTATTTCTACTTACAAAAATTAAAGAAAAATTTAGACCCTTGATCACCATGCTAGATCCAATTAATCCTAGAATTGATTCTAGCTCCATGAATTTTAGTCTATTGATGCTTACTAAGGGCATCCTTAGTAGCAATAGCTTGGTCCAAAAGATCCACATTAGAAGGGTCAGCTTGAACATAAAACTCCTAAATAATAATTATTAAATTAAATAGATATAAATATGTCAAAAATAGAACTTTAATATAATCTTTTAAATTTAATTATTTTATTTAATTAATTTCTCAATTAATTAAATATCAAATTTCTTTATAAAATTTCCATTAAATTATATTTTAATTTGATTTAATTATAACAAAAAATTACAACAAACCCACAAAACCAAATATGACAACTCAACTGAAGGCAAAGAACATTATCAAACTTCAGGATCAAAATCACAAATTCACATCACTTGAAAAATTTGGAGGGGGTAAACTAACTCAGATACTTGTCCTATTTTTCTAAGAAAAATGGGTTTAAAGGTTCAGATTTGGACTTAAAAATTTATCTCCCCTCTTACCATTGAGATAATGCGATAGGGTACACTCATTCTGGCAATTTAGGGAAGTCAATACTCAATACCTACAATCTACATAAAATCCACACATGCACAAACACATATATGCTAAACTAAACAAACCATTGTAGGAAGTGGTGCATCATGTAGATCATGACTAGCAAGTGACTACGACTTCCTTCCTTAACCACATCAGAAATGTCATACATAAAGAAAATATACACACACACCATACACATGCAGTATGGGGTATGTATCCATAAGAAAACACATATGGTAATCCATCTAACTAATAATCATCAATAATTGAAATCACTATAATAATCATCATAAAATCAATTGAATATGAAACAATATCTGATAATTTGAAAGATAGTGCTACTAATCAACAAGCATAAACTAGCCTAAAAGAGTTTGGCAATAATAATAAAATGCAAACTAGGGACAGACACTACAAAAAATTTGAAATCCATCAGATTTTTATATAAGGAAATAAACCCATACTTTTCTAGTTGCATCATCAATAAATGTAACATAATAATGAGAGCCACCAAGGGAAGATACCAGAGCTGGTCCCCATACATCTATATGCACACACTCTAGTTTCTCCCTTTTATTTCCTTCCTAGTCTTCACAAAACTTACTCTCTTTTGTTTTCCATATACACAACTTTCAATGAAATCCATATTAACACATTTTTGACCTAGTAAAACTTGCTTTGAATGAAGTACTTTCATACCTTTCTCACTCATTTACCCAAGTCTATTGTGCCATAGTGTTGTATCAGAATCTATAGTAGCTATTTGTTCTCCCTGCTTAACTGCAGCAACTATTCCTAAAAATTTGTGTTTCTCTAAAATAATTAAAGTAGAAGGTTCCTACTACTTTCACACCTTTTGCTACTACAAGGGAACCTTTTGAAACTTTCCAATTTTTATCATTAAAAGTAACTACACAACCCTCATCATTGAGTTTCCTTGCTGAAATTACATTCCTACTTAGTCTTGGAATATGTCTTACCTCATGTAGTAGCCAATGATTCCCATTCTGCAACTTAATCTTAACTTTTCCCTTTCCAACACTTTGACAAGGTTCATTATTCCCTAAACAAACAAGTCCAAAATCCCCTTGGACATAATCAATGAAATAACCTCTATTAGGTGTAGCATGAAATGAAGCACCAAAATCTAAAACCCACAAATCATCAACACTTTCTAAAGACAGAAGCAAAGCATCCTCTTCAGATTTGTTACTTACCACATTTTCCTCCTTGTTCCCTTCTAGTTTATCTCCTTCATTGTTCTTTCAAGTCTAGAAATCTTTCTTCTTATGCCCTATTTTTCCAGAGTACCAACAATCTCTTGATCATCTGGATTGAGACCTCTTCCCCTTTGACTTACCTCTTGATTTCCCATGATTTCTAGAATTGCTTCCTCTCTCAATCATTATGCCTCTACTTTGTGCATTCAAAGCACTTCCTGATGTAGAGCCACCTAAGGATTTCCCTCAAGTTTCCTCACTCAAAATAACACCAATCACATCATCATATTTTAGGGTATTAGATCTAGAAATAGAATTACACATAGCCACTACCAAGCCATTCCATCTTTCAGGCAAAGAACACAAAATCAAGAGAGCCCTAATTTCTTCATCAAAATTAATACCCATAGAAGATAATTGACTAGTAATAGTATTAAACTCATTTAAATAATTTGCAATAGATCCACCTTCTACCATTTTCATATTAAATAAATGCTTCATGAGAAATACCTTGTTTGAAGTGGAAGGCTTTTCATACAATTTCGCTAGAGTTTCCATCAACTCTTTCGTCATCTTCACCTTTGTAATATTAAATGCCACCAATGGTGCCAAGCATAATCAAATACTTTCAAATGTCTTTCTATCTAAAAGATCTCAATCACCATTTGTCATAGATCCCTAATTCTTTATTTTTCCTTCCAATGACTTCCATAAATCCTTCTAATAAAGAGAGTCCTCCATTTTCATCTTCCATAACTGAAAGATCTACCCATTAAACTTGTCAACCCTCAACTTACCCTCATCTACCATCACTCTTACTCAACCATGAGGATCCCACTCAACAATGAGACTTTCCTGGACAGAGGATAACTGCAAAACAACTTGGCTCTTATACCACTTGTTAGGATTAAACCTTAGACAAAAATAACAATTACATACAAATATAAAAAATATTAGAAAATAATAGATCACATAGAAAAGAACATAAGACACCAAGATTTAACATGGTTCACCCAAACCCTAGGCTATGTCTACCAAACGACAAGTCCAATATTATTATAATCTAGTGATTCCAACCTGATTACAATCTGTAATCCCTTACAACTCAATACCGCCACAAGAACCAATTTTTGCATCACACCTTATGAACCAGTCCCTAATTTTAAGCCCTTTAATAAAAGTATTTTTTCCACTTTAGGGTTAAAATTAGTTACAACATGTCAGCCATAAATTGGTGAATATAAACAATAGCCAATTGGTGAATATTAGCCATTGGCAAATAGTAGACCACCATTGGCAAATAGTAGCCCAAAGAATTTATGAAGTATGTACAATACTTCCCTAATCAGTCACCACAAACTAACAAATACCAATGAGTTCACCATCACCATCATAAATCTTAGCCTTTATGTTTCCAAGTTCAACCTTACATCCTAAACTATTCAATTGTGACACACTCAATATATTATAGTTAAGTCCTTCAACATCATAAGCATTATCACTCATGATCTTATTTGTTATTTTTATTGATCCTTTACCTTTTATTTGACTTAGTGCATTACTACCAAATCTAATACTATTTCAATCATAATGCACTAGAGAGTTGAACTTACTTTTGTGTCCAGTCGTGTGGTTAGAACAACCACTATCTATGATCCATTTATCACTCTTATTCATATAAGACACTAATGCAGTTGCCTCATTAGAATCAAAATCATGTTTCATAGCAACATAGACAAGTTCATCATCATGATTATTTGATTATTCATTTGATTCTTTTTTAGCAATGTAGAAAGCCTTCTTTCCTTTATCTTTATAATCTTTTCTACTCTCATCTCTTTTACCTCTGTATTTGTCTCCACTTCCATTGTTCTTCTTCTCTAGACACCTTGTTGTAATATGACCAACATCATTACAATTAAAATACATGATATGTAACCTACCTATGTATTTCCCCTTGCCTCTGTGAAATCTCCTAGCTAGAAATGCTTTAAACTCTTCTACATTATCTTCATCTATATCACTATCACTAGAAACATGTTTGACCTTTTTCTCTCTTATCTTTAGGCTCTTTCAGTGACAATTTATCTTTGTAAGAAGATTCAACATTCTCTATCCTAAAATTATGAAAATTTGAAAGCTCAAAAAGTAGTAAGTCTACCAACCAATCCTTCAAGGGTCAGATCATTACTAGGAATACATCTCAATTCTTCTATAGCATAAACTATAATAGCATAGATAGATAGTAGGGTCCTCAACACTTTTTTCTTATCATAGTCTCATCCTCAATCTTTCCAGTTGATCCTCTAATGGCATTAACAACTTCCTTGACTCTAACATAATACTAGATTATATTCTCACCTTCTTACATTCTCATTTCATCGAAATTTCTCTTTGAGACTTTCAGATTTGGCTCTTAGCATATTCTTATCTCCTCCATAGATCTTCAGAAGGGCATCTCACATCTATTTTGAAGAAGTACATTCTTTGATGTCATCAAACTCAGAATAGCTTAGGGTAGATGCAATCTCCACCATTGCCTAATTATGTGTTTTCTTTTGTTCTAGTTCTTCTACTATTATACCTCTAGTTATTTCTACATACTTAGTAGTTATAGTTGACAATGCAAAATCTCCAAATCCTCCTAGATGTAGCATCATCAAACTTTTCCATGTAGGAAAGTTATCCTTGCTAATATTGGGCACCTCCATTTTGCACATCTTGATCATTAGCTTCTAGTACCGTCAAATTGTTCCCTCACAAGGACCAATTCTCTGATACCAATTATTGGAATATTTAGGATAAATAAGAAAAGGGGGGGTGTGGGGGTTGAATCAATTATCCAAGGTCCAAATATATAAATAAATCATTTTAGTACTCACCAAACATATAAGTACATGCATTGGTTTGATCATCCAATAAGTCCATAACTTAGTAGGTCACTATCCTAGGTCAAAATAACTATAAACTAATGTAAACATGAAACATAGTAGAATCAATCACACGATTTGACACAAGGATTTAAGATGGAAACCCAATTTGAGAAAAACCACCAGTAACATACTACCAATTTTCACTCTTCTAAAGTGAGCCCTATGAGGAGCCAACATTGTTAAAGGTTACAATGCACACTTCTAAATGTGACCTTGATTAAAAGATTCCAATCACCTTGTTAGGAGTGAGCCTCATTAGAGGACTTTAGAACATTCCATTAGAATGTCACTCGATCAAAGGATTTACAAATGACTCTTAGGTGAACTTTAATCCAAAGGATTTATCCAGAGTGATACAATGACTAGAAAGTAGCAGTAGGACTTGATCTACTAAAAATACACAACTCACTTGCAGATTAAAGATCTTTAGTTTAGTCCTTCATTCGTCTTGGCATTCATGATTTTCATGTCTAATTGCTCGCTCACCTTTCAAACCTCCAACTCCTTAATCCTTCTTTCTCAGTATGCCAATTGTTGATTCATCACTTTGGCCACCATATGAAGAAACACCTTCAACTTCTTCTTTTTCACTCACAATATTGTTTTTTTCTAGCCTTGTATCCCCTTATAAAGAGCATTATGATATTTTTCCACTTAATCACAACCATCCATCTTAGAGTTAGGTCAAATTCATTGAATCCTCCCTCCTTCCATTAGGTTCCCTCTAGAAAATTCTCTTACAATATTCCTTAGATTTTACGCAAAATAGTTTATCTTGAATTTAGTGCCACTAGCTCATCATACATATCTTTAACATGCTTCACATAGTTCAATAAATCAACTTTGTTGACTATAGTCAAATCTTTGATTAAACTCCTTTTGTTGTCACTCGACACTTATGATATTTTACTAATGTTGGGTACATGTTGAATTCAGCTCAACATGAACTAAGTTTTCCTGGCTTACACTATTTTCTTGGCTAAGATTGGTAAACACATTTTATGAAAACACTTCTTCTTGGCTTACCTAAAGTAACCATTCACTTTAGCCTTAAGTAGATCAATAATACATTATATCATCAATGTCTCACTCAATCTTAGTGCTCCTTTTATACACCATATAACTCAAACTTTCTCTGGATACTCTTGTTATGCTTTCTTTTCAAATCCTCTTCATTAATTAATCAAATGATAGCATTCGGACCAAAAAGAAAATTTCTTACGAAAAAGTAGCAGGTTTGACATCATTGACAAAATAATGATTGTTCCATGATAGGTTCCAAATTTCAAACAATCTATTCTTTAAAATATACATACATCTACACACACATATGTGTGTGTCTATGTATGTATGTATAGAGAAGATTCTCTTTATGTATATGTATGTGTATATATAAATACATACACACACATATTTGTGTGTCTATGTATGTAAGTACGTATATATACAAAGAGATTTTTTTAAGGTTCTTATTACATCTTAGAACAACAATAAAATTGATCTAGTTGCATACCTATAATAGAATCCAAATAATAAAACAATAAAACTTGCTCAACCCATCCTAAATGACCTACCTCAAGATCTCACACAAAAATAATGCAGATGAGAAAAAATGAGAAAAGATCTCAATAAATTTTACAAAAATGTATCATAGCAAATATTTTTAGAAAGGAATAAGCCATAACCCAAATTAATTGGTGTATTTTTTGATTAGCTTGGTTGATTACAAATTCATATAGAATGATCATTAGATTAGGTATAATAAAATGAACAATTAGTTATTCCTAGCTAGTAGGATGAAATACAATTTTCCAAGGTGATAAACTTGCATATGTAAATGTATGTATGTATGTATGTATGTGTATATATATGTATCTATGTATACACATATATATGTATATATACATACATTCAAACACACATGTGTGTGTGTGTGTGTCTATGTATGTATGTATGTATGTATATATAAAGAGAGATCTTGTGGATCGTGGAGATCAGTGGAGATCTAGGATTTTTTTGTCATGTCCTTATGATCTCTGTATATATGTATACATATATAAGTATATATATATATACACATACATATACATAAAGAGAAGCTTCTCTAATCACTCGCTAGGGGAAATATGAAGAGATACATGTTTGGAAGGAAAAGAAAAGAACATTTACATATGTATCTCTTCTCCCCTTGAATAAAATCATAGAGCAAGGGCACAAAGATCACAAGTGCATGGCACTACAACAAAATTTTAGAGCAAGGACATGGAGATTACAAGGGCATGACAATAAAATGTAGAGATCACAAGTGCACACTAATGAAATGCAACAATTACAAGGACATTGCAATGAAATCCTAGATCTCCACTAATCTCCACCAAGGGTATGACAACAAAATGTAGAGATCATAAGGTCATTGCAATGAAATGAAATGATTACAAGGGCATGACAATGAAATATCCACCAATGTTTACAGCATAGAGCTCTCCACTAACATTCAAGGTTCTCCACCCTCATTCATATCTCTCCACCATCTTTTGCATGTAGCTCTCCACAATCGATCAAAATAAATGCAAAATGATTTATGTCATTTTTTTTATTAATACTCACATGAGCATTGCAATTGTGATGCAAATTTCAATATTATGATGACATCGATGACAATTGCAAAAAAATATATATGAAAATCCATAAATTACACTATTGGTCTAAATTTTTGTTGCAATTTGACCCCAAATGTTGTAATGAACTTAATTATTTTTAATACTTTCAGTTTGAAGATAGAAAACCCTATGGTTGAGGTTCCTACTATTGAAAGATAGTTACCTAATCTTGTGACTAAGAGTAGAGGAAGAAGAAAGAAAATTTATAATCACATGAAGGCTTGCAACACATATGATTCATTTGATCCTAGTAGTTGTAGCAGCAGGAGAAGATATAATATTTCTTAAGATATAGTTTGTTTTACTAGTAAGTTTGGATAAATTTCTAGGATGCTTGATGAAGAGGATTAGTGGATTAAGAATGTGCATGGGATTTATGTTTTGAATTTCTTCAAATGTTAATTAGTCCTTATGGAACATCTTGCTTTTAAAACCTTCAGTTTCTAATTTGTAAGTGCATATTACCTTAAGCCCTACTTATAGTATCCCCTTAGGAGAATTCATAGACTCATGGCCCACTTTGATCAAGATTTTTGTTCTTCTCTCTTTAGGAACCTTATTGATCCTACGGTTTCTCATGACCCTAATTATTCTATGGAGCATGACTCTTCTCATTCATCTCTTGATGAGGATGAAGCTTTAAGGATTCCTCCTAAACAAGTTCAAAATATTGCTACTGAGATTGATAAAATGCATGATTGACTTCTTCAAGAGAATCACAATACCAATACTATGGCTTCTTATGATGCTCTTAAGAAAGTGATTTTTAGTGATAGACATGGGTGTTTTGCATGGTCTTACTCACCTTGTCCACACTCACATTAATCCTTTAGCTCAAGCTAGATTTGAAATAGGAATGGCTTCGTGTATCACTAGTGTTGAACCTACATTGTCTCTATCTAAACATATCTCTATCATTCCTTCTTATGTTGCTCCTATTGTGACTACATATATTTAGCCATTTAATCCTCCTATTAGTAGTCTTACTATTTCTTCTCTACCTGTGAGTGTTCCACTTGCTTCATTTCATATCTTGCAACCTTTATATAATAGTGTTCCTTACACTTATCAGAATCCTCCTACTATGGTTCCTAATGTCCTACTTGTAGCACCTTCTACTCCAGCTAATTCTTACACTCTTCCTAGTATGTCAAATATGTCATTGCCACCTGTTTCCTCTAATGATTCCATTATCATTAGTAATGTGCAAATTGCTTCTTCCTTGCAACAAGAACTTGCTTCCCTTAGCCAATGCAATTTTAATGTGCCAACATGTGATATAGATAGTCCTACACAAAAATAATACAGACTAGGAAAAATGTGTAGAGTTCACAAGAAATTTTACAAAAACATATCATAGAAGATATTTTAGAAAGAAACTAGCCATAACCCAATTAAATTGGTCTAGTTGCTGATTAGTTAGGTTGATTAAAAATTCATGTAAAACTATCATTAGAATACATACAATAAAATGAATGATCAATTGTTCCCAACTAGCAGGATCTAATACAATTTTCTAAGGTGATAAAACTACATATGTAGATGCATCACTTGCATGCCAGGCATGAAGTGCATTCCCCAATTTATAACAAAGGGTTGGATATAAAGGCTACATATGCTAGCCCAACATTCAAATCCAAGGATGTACCACTATGAGGATCCCAAGTATCTACTACTACTATCAATTTGGGAATCACTAAATACTCTAAAATTTTATCAAGTATTGAAGCTAATGGTAACTTCTCTGATTTCTTGAGAAAATGTAGCATAGAATCAAGGTCCCTTGGCTCCTACGAGTTTGTAGCAGATATTTTCACTACTAGAAGAATAACTTAAGTGAAGAGTTGAGTGTAAGGAGTTGAACAAGTAAGTTCTACTTCTGTGTAAATGCCATAATCATGAGGCTTATTCCCTTATAGAAGTGTCTGCCACAATCACATTACCTCTAATCCATACAAAGGATGTTGAAGTAGTTCCCAACCTTGAAATTCTCTTATAAGCAATGGAAAAGAAGATGTTGATGCAATACATATATTACTATTATTTATGTATATGTATGTATGTATGTATATACACAAATATACATATGTGTGTGTATATATTTATATATATGTATGTATGTATGTAGACATACACACCCATATGTGTGTGCCTATGTATGTATATATACAGAAGATCTTGGAACAACAAAAAATTGATCTAGCTACACACATATTCTAGAATCTAAATAATAAAAATATAAAGCTCACTCAACCCATGCTAAGTGACTTACCTCAAGATCCTACATAAAAATAACGTAGACTAGGAAAAATAAGTAGACTTCACAAGAAATTTTACAAAAACATATCATAGCAGGAAAAATCAACTATTTTGAGCTTGAAGGATCAAATATAGTTTTCCAATGTGATAACATTGCATATGAAGATGTATGTATTTATATATGTATTTATGTATGTATGTATGTATGTATGTATGTATGTATATGTATGTATGTATTTATATGTATATGTATGTATGTATATATGTATATATGTATATATGTATGTATTTATGTATGTATGTATGTATGTATGTATGTATGTATACAGAGAAATCATGTGGATTGTGGAGATCAGTGGAGATCATGGATTTCATTGTTGTGCCCTTGTGATCACTACATTTTTTTTGTTGTGCCCTTGTGATCTTTGTATCTCGTTGTTGTGCCCATGCGATCTATGTATATGTATGTATGTATGTATGTATGTATGTATATACATATGTATATGTATATGTGTGTGTGTGTGTGTGTTTATATACATACATACACACACATATGTGTGTATGTATGTATGTATGTATGTATGTATATAAACAAAGAGGTCTTGGCAAAAGAGAAAAGCAATAAAGCTCAACATGTAGCATGGCCACAAATGTAATGGAAATGCCTATTGGTAAGTAAATTCCTATTTTTCTCTCTCATTTTTCATGTGTTTATTTCACTTTAACTATTATTTATTAGGGAGCATTTTGTAATATTGGATTCATTTTATGCAAGAGGAGATGATGACATTCATGGATGTACCCATGTTAGATGTATGGGAATGACTAAAGAATTGTGATGAATTTCCCGTGAGAAATGAAGATGGACTTCCCTTGAGAGTAACAAGAGGTCATGATGACATTCTACGTACTTTAATTATTGATCCTTTCTTAGATACTTTAGATGTTATCGGGGAATTTAGATGTTAGGCTGGGCGGGGGGGGGGCAAATGAGCTTCCACCTTCATGTGGTTGGCCATGATTAGTAGAGAACATTAAACTATTCTCGAAACCAAGTGAAGCTAAACATTAACATATGATTTCATAACAACTAATTGTGTGAATCTCTTGGTTTTGAGAAATGCACGAGGAGCACATAGTTCAATATGCAATCTCAATTCATATGCATAAGACATCAGGTGGAGATGAAAAATCCAACAAGTTTTAATTTTTGTTAGAGACTTTTCATTAGGTATTTTAAGTTATATACCACTAGAAACATTGTAATTTTCACTCTTATTAGCAACGGTAATGTCATCAACATGCAAACAAATCAAGACTTTCTATCTATTGGCTTGCTAAGGACATTCTCTCAACCATACAAGCTAGATTTGCTAATTTTCATGATAATCTATAATTTAAAAAAATTAATAGACCTATTAAATAAATGTAATCATGTTGTGTTTTCTCAGCTCTGTCTATTGTCCATGCATATAGAATGTAGTTGTGTGTGCATTCTCGATTTAGAGTGGTAAAATCTTATTTTGGATGCGATGGAAAAATGACATCCACCAGAAGATATGAAAATGATGTCACTTTTGTAGGATTGGAACCTTTTTTGTACTTTAAATATTGATCCTTTCTTAAAGATTTTAGATATTAATGATGAATTTGGATGTTGGGGTGGGGTGGGGTGGGCCAAATGAGCTTCGACCTTCACATGGTTGGCCCTAATTAGTGGAGAATATTATACTATTCTCGAGACCAAGTGAAGCTCAACATTAATATATCATTGCATATGATGACTAACTATGTGAATCTCTTGGTTTCAGGCAATGGAGAAAGACATGATAGTTCAATATGAAATCTCAATTCATATGCATACGACATCAAGTTGAGCTAAAAAAACCCAACAAGTTTGCATAGACCTATGAAATAAATGTAAACATAGTGGGTTTTTTCAGTTCTACCTATTGTCCATGCATATAGAACACAACTACACATGTATTCTCAATTCAGAGTGGCATTCACAAGTTTATCAAATCAATGGTATAATGGTAACAGGGAATTTATTAATGGAATGAATAAATTTAAGATGTTAACAGTGAATTTAGATGTTGGGGGGGTGGATCCAAATGAGCTTCCACCTTCACATGGTTGGACCTGATTAGTAGAGAATATTAAAATATTCTCAAAACCAAGTGAAGCTCAACATTAACCTATGGTTACATGACAACGAATGGTTTGAATCTATTAGTTTCAAGTAATGTAGAAGGATGCCATAGTTCAATATGTTATTGTAAATGCTACTATAATTCAAATAGATTTAAAGTTTTGAGACTAGAACCCTATACATAGTTATATGTGAATGATAACTAAAATAGATTGATTTGATAATAAAAACATTCATCCACATAGATGCCACAGCTATAAATGATACATTGATATCAACTAGCACTTGTGTGACAAATGATTACAAATAGCCATTTATAGACATTTGTAAGATGTGTGAAATCTTTGTCCCTTGTATAACATTTATTATATTATTGAGCTTTGCATGTCTAACTTGGTCATGTAGACTCTAGGATAGTTTCAAATGACTCCACTCTCAAGATGGTAAAAAACTAAACACATATTTGGAGAAGAAACAAAAAATAATTGAAGATGATCTACCCACTAAATTTATAGGTTGGTCTTATACAATTGATCTTCACTTGGTCTTGTACAATTTATGTTTATATACGAGATGAAGCATGGAGTTGAATGGCCCAGAATCATAGGAGATAAAAATGCTTTTGACAAAGCTTTGGATAGCCTAATTGAATAAATTCAATGCATTGGGACTCCCTCTTATGATAGGCTGGATATGTATGCTTAGTGCTTGGATGGAAAGAAGGTGGTATGGATGAAAGGTCCACAAGGTTGGATGACTTGGCTGGAAAACCCAGATGATGTTCTATCTTAGTTGCTTCTTTTTTGTATCTCTATGTTGCTTATCATGACATTTTGAATTTCATTTGATCCTTTGGGCTCGTTGTTTTTGCCCTTGGATCCTTGATGTACTATGATATTTTTTGAACTCTCGATAATTAATATAAATGACACACTTATAATAGATAACTATGATAATTTAGATTAAAAAATAAAAAGTTCATAAGCTTCTTAATGATTTCTAATGTACCATTCATAGGTTCTCATGTGCTCAAATATTAGACTATTCTTTTATTTATCTATAATATATAACTTGATATGCAGTAGATAGATGTAAAACCATTGAACCCTATAATAGCTCATTCCCTTAATCAAATATAGTTTAAAACCTCTAACAATATTAGAAGAAAAAAAAAAAACTGATAATATTCTCAACAGTAAAAGGACCTCATTAGAGAAGCAACAATTTTGTTTAAAATAATTTGGCTACCAATTGCAATTTTAATGTCTTGTTTCAATAGATATTCATCACTCACATAGCATAGTTGCTACATAATCTTTGCACTTGTGATGGCCTTTTCCAAAGGATAGTTGTCTCTCTCACAACATGGTTGTAACAAAATCATTAGCATTGCAATAGTAGACTAAAATCTTATGCCATTGTAATTGCAATGGTCTATTGTCACCATTGGGATGACATGAAGATGAACTCTTTCCCTCTCCCTCTTTGAAGGTAATATAGTTCAATCCATTGGAATTGTGATGGAAAAGGTCCTACATGAGCCAATTCAGGGTACTATCACTTAGGTGAGAGGTGGGCATCACAATTCAGGCCCAAATGTAGTAGTGCTAATTAGCTATTTTAAGTTATAGACCATAATGGACATTATAAATTTGACTCTTATAGCCAAGGGTAATTTCTTCAACATTCAAGGAAATCAAGACTTTCTATGTGGTGGCTTGCTGAGGACATTCACTTGGCCATACCAGCTAGAGTTCTAATGTTCATGATGGTATACAATTTTAAGAACTCAATAGAACTATTAAATCATTGTAATTTTGATGCTGCATTTTTTCATCTCTTCCTATTCTCCATGTATATAGAACACAACTACACATGCATTCTTGATTCAGAGTGGCAAAATCTTATTTTGGATGCGACGAAAAAATGGCATGCACCAAGACATAGGAAAATGATATCACTTTTGTAGATCTGGACCCTTCTTTTGTACTTTAAAGATTGATCCTTTCTTCAAGATTTTAGATGTTAATGAGCAATTTAGATGTTAGGGAGGGAGGCCAAATGACCTTCCACCTTCATGTGGTTAGCCCTGATTAGTAGATAATATTAAACTATTCTCAAAAGCAAGTGAAGCTCAATGTTAACCCTATGATTGCATGATAACTAACTATGTGAATCTCTTGGTTTTAGGAAATATAGAAGGATTCAATAGTTCAATATGCAATCCCAATTCATATGCATATGACATCAGGTGGAGCTAAAAAAAACCCAATAGGTTTGCATTTTTGTTAGAGGTTTGCATTTGCATAGAGCTATTATATAAATGTAAATGTGGTGGGTTTATTCAGCTCCATCTATTGTCCATGCATATAGAACATAGCTCCATATGCTTTCTCAATTCAGAGTTCCATTCACCAGTTTATCAAATCAATGGTGTGATGTTATCATAAAATTTATTAATGGAATGAAAGAATTTTATTAATGAATGAATGAATTTTAGATGTTAAAGGGGAATTTGTATGTTAGGGGGGTGGGTGGGGCCAAATGAACTTCCAGCTTCATGTGGATGGCCATAGTTAGTAAAGAATATTGATCTATTCTTGAAGCCAAGTGAACCTCAACATTAACCTTTGGTTGCATGAAAACTAATTATGTGAATCTATGGTTTTAGGCACTACAAAAGGAATCCATAGTTCAGTATACTACTATAAATGCTATTGTAATTCAAATAGCTTTAAAGTTTTGAAAATAGAACCCTATACATAATTATATTTGAATGATAACCAAAATAGACTAATTTGATAACCAAAACTTGCATCCATGGAAATGCCATAGCTATAAAGGATACACTAATATCAATTAACACTTCTCTGACAAATAATTACAAATAGCCATTTAGAGACATTTGTAAGACATGTCAAATCTTTGTCCCTTGTATAACATTTATTATATTATTGATATTTTTATATCTAACCTGGTCATGTAGCCTCCAAGATTGCTTCAAATGACTCTACTCTCAAGATGATCTAAAGATAAACACATATTTGGCTGCTTTTGCCTAGGGTCCAATGGTAATTTTTACATAGAACATCTACCCACTGAATTTATAGGTTAGTCATGTATAACTAATCTTCACTACTACAAAAAAAAAAAATTGATAATCTTAGCATAAAAAGGACCTCATTCAGAAAGCAGTAATTTTTTTTTTAGTAATTTGGCTACACATCCTAATTGCAAAAACTTCTTCTGATATATAGTTGTCGCTCCCACAGTAGAGCTATTGCATACCCAACAAACTAGCAATGACTTTTTCCAATGGATAGTCATCGCTCCCACAACACAACTATTGCAAAACCATCACAATTTTGATGGTAAACACAAATCTTATGCCATCATAATTGCGATGATCTACCATTGCAATTGTGATGACATGAAAATAAAATATTTACCTCACCCTCTCCCATGTTGTGATAGTTTAATCTATTGCACTTGTAACATACATCCTTTTTGTTATAATTTGTGACAACAAAATTTTGGTGCCCATCTGATGGGAGACAATTCATGGTACTGTCACTTGGGCAATGGGAGACCATTAAATTATGATGGCATGCTTTTGCAATTTGGGCTCAAATGTAGTAGTGACAATAAAAAGCTTTGAAAGATAAAGAACATTTGTCACTATGAAGCTCTAACATGACCCATATGTCCTTAGGTTAATTTTTCATTTAAAATTAGCATGTTCTATAGGTATGTTTGAGGTAGTCATGAAAATTTAGAGGAAGTGAAGGACAACGATGGACAATAGAAACCATCTTTAAATAAATTGGATAGGTTGGAGGATAGATTGATAGAACGTGGGAAAAAATTGGTCAAATCCAAGTCATGTTCCTTTTCAACCATTTAGGAATGCTTTCAATTGGATAAGGTCAAAAGCAACAAAAGTAGTGCTCCACCTCCTAGTTGGAGATGCATTTAATAGATGGCCTCAAAGAGTTTAATTTCTAGGACAATGAGGGATGACTCTTGTGTGCTGGAGTGGGGTCTTTTCTCACAACTAAATTATAGTTATTGATTTCTTTAACAAATGTGCCACAATCTAATAAAAAAAATATAATTTGTTGCTGCTCTCATACCATGCTTCAAATGGAGCCATATTGTCTAGGGCACTCATATGACTCCTCTTAAGTATATATAGAATGTTGTAGCAACTTCATCAGTTGCATAATTTGCATAGTTCTTGTCTTCTTTCTCAATAAGAATTCCAATCTTTTCTTAATATCTTTAAATTCATTGTCATTTTCTCTTATCTTCTTTTCTTCTTCATTTGTTCTCTTTTTCTTGACCTTCAATCTTTTGTACAATTCATTCGGTATATTTCCATGAACATGTATGAAATTTTTATTAAAATCTATCATATATGTAATCATTTCATTTTCTGATTGTCTTTTTTTGTGAAGGATCATACAAATCATAAAATTTATTCAATTGTGTCAAATTTCCATCCTTGATAATCATTTGATTCATTCTTCCTATCTTTGGTTTCAAAATTTTCTTTTTCTTTTCAACTCCCTATTCTTGTTGAGGTTTATTTTGAGGTTCCATCATTTTCTTTGTTGGTATTGTTTCCTCTTTTTTAGCTTTTGTCTTCTTCCCAACATATGTGGCTATTACTTTTCCTTTCTTTCTATGTCTATGTCCACTAGCCATTTCTTGAATCCTCTTAGACATCTTAGGTGTTGATTCCTCATTTCCTTATTTGACTACAATATTTGGTGATGCCACTACTAATGATAAAGTCCTTTTAGGTTTCTTAATAGATTGTGCACACTAGTCAATAATTTTAACTTCATTTTCCTCTATTGCAAGTTGATCTATCAATGGTATTGTAGGTGGGTGGATGCAAGAAGTTGAGTCCCATTTTTGGGGAAAAAGTGGAAGTGTTTTTTTTACTTTAAAAATTTCCTATCGATTGATGTCTAAATTTGATGCACTTAAAGATTGAATCTAAAAAAAAATTCTAATGGAAAATGTAGTATTCTAAGTCTGGTTTCCAAATATGGAATTTTTTCAAATACCCACACAGTATAATTTACATTTTGGTAATTCAAAAGAAGAATATTAATCTTATCTTATAAAAAATGGAAAACTCCTTCAGAAGAGCAAAAATAGTAGGAAAATAAAATTATCAAAACAATAGATGTAAAAACCCTAGATCTTTTTCCCATGCAAATGGTAACAATATTTGAGCTCTTTCAAATGAACATATCAGAGTAAGGTCTACTTCGGCTGTCCAAGACACACAAAGATCCAAATATGCAATCAAGATGGAAAATAGCTTCTCCATCCTGGAGAAATTTGAAGAAAAACATTATCAAAGCCAACAAAACCTATAGGGGGCATGCTTGTAGCAAATACCTTCAAATGAACAAGGACCCTCAATTGTAATTCTTACTAATTTCTCAAGCCTATCAGGTAGTTCCTATCCTCATGCTTTCTTTATCATTGATAGCTTGGAAAATTAGTTTAGGGTATTCAACTTAACTAAGTATGCCCACTCTCACTTTTGCAAGTTTTCCCCAAAATCTATGAATTTAGATCTCCATTTTTCTTATACTCAACCTCATTTGGATAGGTTTAGGTTTCTTCTTACATCTGATATTAATACCTTGAGTGCATATATCCCCCCATATCGTTGTCTTGCAATGGCATCTACCCATTCTTCATCAAACCCTAAGAATCTTCATAGTCCACAGTCCCCACCAAAATTTGATGATAACACTATAATTATATCCAATAAGGAAGTTGAAGAAACTTGGCTTGAATGTCAAAAGGTAGGAATTTTTTTAGTTTGGAGTGGTCCTAAGAAAGATCTTTCCCTTCTCTTTGATTGGCTAGAAGAAAATTGCGATGAATAGGTAAGTATTTCTCGCTTTTATATAGAATTATTTATTTGCATTGTTTGGATGATCCTATTAAAAAATAATTTATTTTAGCTTTTGAGAGTTTTTTTAAAGGGCACATTGTTAAATTCGTAGAATGGTCTCTTGATTTTAGTGTAGAAAGGTTAGATTTTATGATACCGACATGGTTTAATATCCAATCTCTACCTTCGAAGCTTCTCCAAATTGAGATACTTAGGTCTCCAGGATCTACCTTGGGAGAACTTATTGTTATTAATTCCAACTTTTAGTGTTGCAATAATGTGAAATTTCTCATCAAAAGAAAGTTTAACCAATCAACATAGATACATAGGAAAGTAATAACTAAGAAAGCTTAATATGATCTAAAACTACAAATATTTGAAGGTAAAATATCAGAGATTATAAGATTAGATGACAATAACAAAATCAGATTTAATACTCTACCCCTAACTTTAGATTTCAATAGTAAATTCCCAAGGATAAGAATCTTGAGGAAGAGAAGGAATCAAAGGAATCTAGATTAGGACATTCCTACAACTTCACATGAGCAATTTGAGTTTTAGATAGAACCATTTTGCATAGAAGGGCTAGGTAGTGGAAGGATAGATGAAGTACCAGTAGAGACAGTTAAACTTAAATCAGTCATAGTGGCGATCATAAGAAGAGCCTAAAATTTTCAAAAGATGACAAGCTCATTAGGAAACAAAGATCTAAAGAAAAGGAAAAGACCTCTAAAATTAGCATGGGACAAAGTAAAATAGTGGAAGATGGCAAAGCCAGGAAAAACAAAGGAAATAGAGATCCACTACATTTCCAGGAGCAATTGGTATGTAAAGAAAAGGAAGTAGAAAATTTAAAATCCATGATAGACAAGCTTAAGGAAATATAATCTCCTCATAATAGAGGTTCTATAGAGCATAATTTGAGTCCTTCATCCGAAGATGTCAAAGACAGAATGAACTCAATATTACAGCAAATAGAGGTAGCATGGGACAATAAAGAGGGCAATATCAAAGACAGAGAATTCTTTATTATTTGACCCAAATAGAAAAATTGAAGATGAATATAAAACTCAGAAGGATAAGACTAAAAATGGAACAAGGCCAGATGTAGATGTAGATGTAGATGCTAGATGATAAGGAAGCAACTCTGGTCTCTCACAACTTATACAAGTTTTGACAAACTCCAGTAACCTCAATAAGCTCTCCATTCACCTTGGTTAGAAAGAAAAATGATAAGGAAACTAGTATAAGGAAAGTAGATAAGTCTCTTTTAGAGAAAGTTCAAGATTTCTTAAATAACGCTATTAATTTGGACCGAGCAATGGAGAATCTAAGTATATCAAAATTAGAAGAAGATGGCCTTAATCTTTTAAGTGATGAATTAACTCAGGTATTTAGGTTCGAGAACATTCACAAAAGTACTAAAGTTCAGAAGGGAGATTTAATTTAGAAGTTTCTTAAATTAGGAGGTAACAATTATACCTATGAAGATCTTAGAAGAGATGTCTTAATCATTGAAAATGAGGATAATAATATAAGACAATCTTAGACAAAGGAGCATGGAATAGCTATAGAGCAGAATGAGAAAATAAAAAGCAATGACAACATAACAAGCTCATATATAGAGGTGGAAAATCATCATGGTATTATAAATCAAAAATTAAGAGAACCTGAAAATGAGGAACTAGAAAGGAACCTTTGTGATAAGTCTACTACTGTTCAAAAATTGGAAACAAATTTAGATCAACTCGGGATTCAAATGAATCAAGAAGGTCTTAAATCTCCTAAATGCAGCAAAATGAAAGGTAAAAGAGGAAGAAGATCCTTAAAAGAACTCAGGAAAGTAGATGGGTATAGTAGAGAATAGCAAAAGATTGATCAATTATTTAAAAATGGGAAGGGGAAGTGCCTTCCCAAGGAGTCATGAAAATTACAACATGGAATGCTACGGGTCTTAATGCCCCTAGCAGAAAAAGGTTACTAAAATAGAACCTTAAAAAATTTGAATCTGATATTATTTTAATTTAGGAAACAAAACTAAATAAGTTAGAAGGTAATAAATTAGATAAGATGTTAGGTCTTTGGAATATTATCTTTCAAGAGTTAGCTGGGGCTTTAGGAGGATTATAATTTTTTTGGAACCTTGGAAAGGTTTCCATAGATGTTTTATACAATAGCAATAATTGGATTAGTGGTAGTGTATAGAGTTTAAAATTAGATCTTAAGTTTATTGTCATTAACGTCTATGGTCCAATTAGTAATTTAGACAAAAAGTCAGTCTAGGAAGATATCACCAAATTCATGAATAAATTTAAGGGTATTTTATTCTTAGTAGGTGGAGACTTTAATACGATTTTAAATATAAATGAAAAAGTAGGTGGGAGTCAACAAATCTCACAAGCATCCAAAGATTTCAAAGAATGGTGTGCTAATCATAACATGATTGATATCTTGATTAGTAAGAAGGCTTTTACATGGAATAATAGGATGAAAGATTTTTCTTACATTGCCAAAAAACTATATAGGTTCCTTATTAAAGGTGATTTGGATGATAAAAATTTGAATTTCCAATCTTCTATGTTGTCGATTGTTGGGTCTGATCACTACCAAGTTAGATTTGAATTCTCTGAGCCACAAAAACCTACCAGGAACCCATTTAAATGTGAAAAGATGTGGTTCTTAGACCCCAATTTTATCAATAAAATTAAAGAGTGGTGGGCTCAAGAAAACTTTGAAGGTTCAAAGATGTTCATTTTCATTGCCAAATTGAAAATGCTTAAGGAATGAATTCTCGGGTGGAACAAGGAATAATTTAGTAATATTTTTAAAGAAAAAATAGACATTGAAAAGCAACTAAAGGAGTTAAACCTAGAAATTATTAAGAAAGGTATGAAAAATGATAGTTATATTTTGGAAAAGGAACTACTAGAAAATTAGGAGGATATACTATCCAAAGAAGAAATTTTTTGGAGACAAAAGTCAAGAGAGAGATGGTTAGAGGAAGGGGATTGAAATATGAAATTCTTTCACAACTCCACTCTATACAACAGATCAAAGAGAAAAATATCATGTATTAAAAATCCCCTAGGTATCTTAACTGATAAACCTAGTGAAATTGTAGATACCTTCGTTGAATAATTTAAGAACATTTTAAACAATTATGAATGGTCCAATAGAATAGCACAAGTTAATCTTCTCAAAGTAATCCCAAAGATTGTTACAACTGAAGACAATAGGATTTTAAATAAACCTATTACTTTGGAAGTGGTCAAGTTAGTAGTCTTTAATATGAATATGGATAAATCACCTGGCCCAGATGGCTTTCAAGCCTTATTTTTCCAAAAATGTTGGGATATTATTGGTATAGATCTCTGGAAAGCTATTAAAACCTCTAGAAATGGTGGTGCTCTGATATTGGAAATCAATCATTCCTTTCTAACTTTGTTTCCAAAAAAACCAAATCCTGAGACCACAATAGACTTCAAACCGATCGTTCTTTGTAACATAGTTTACAAAGTGTTTTCTAAGGTCTTAGCTAATAGACTTAAGGGTATCCTCCCAAAGATTATTACAGAGGAACAAACAGGATTTTTCCTGGGCAAGTCCATTCTTGATGGCATTATCACCATCCAAGAGACAATTCACTCCACATGTAAGAATAAAGAGGCATGTATGTTTATGAAATTAGACATTCAAAAAGAATACGACATGTTTGATTGGTAGTTTCTTTGCAAGGTTCTTGGAGCTTTTGGGTTTTCCCATCAGTGGATTAACCTCATTTTTAAATTTATATCCTCTCCCAAAATATCTGTACTTGTTAATGGAACACCTGAAGGTTTTTTTAATATATCTAGAGGTATCAGACAAGGAGATCCATTATCCACTTCTCTTTACATTATCATGGAAAATGCCTTTGGGAGAGTGGTGGCTGATGCTCATAAGAATCAAAATATTTTAGGTATTATTGTTACTAGTAATGTGCTCAATATCACACATCAATAGTATGTTGATGACACTATTCTTCTTGGCAAAAGTATAGTTTCTAAGGCTTTGGGTCTAAAAAACATTGTTAATTCATACATGGAAGCATTAGGGCAGAAAGTGAATGAGTTTAAATTTGAGATTTATTTTTTATATACTAAACTTGAAATAGAATTTTAAATATGCAAAATCATTGGGTACAAAAAGGGGTCATTCCCCTGCAAGTATTTGGGAATTGCCCTAGAGTAAGGTCTGAAATCCAGTAAAGTCTAGTCGAATATGCTAGAAAAAATGTATGTGAGGCTTGGTAGTGGAAGGACAAATGGCTGACAAAGGCTAGAAAGAGTATCAAGATTTGATCTATTTTATCTACCATTCTAACCTTTCCTCTTTCTTGTCTTCCTCTTCCGAAGCATCTTCATCTAAAATTCAAATCTAAACTCAAAAATTTTCTTTGGAATGATTGTGAAGAAGACAAGAAATTGGCACTGATCAAGTGGGAAAACATCTATAAACCTAAGGACATGGGTGGTTTAGGGATTAAGAATTTACAATGGCAAAATGAAGCCCTAGGTGCCAAACTTATATGGTGCCTCTATAAAGAAAGGGAACATAAATGGGCCAAGATTCTTTATAATAAATATCTCAATGTAGATGACCCTCTTTCAATTTTTAGGATGAAGACCTTGCCCAAAGGTTTTGAGAGTTGGAACTTTATTATAGAATGTCAACATTTGGTTTGCAAGTTTCTTGCTTGGGATGTAGGTAAGGGCGATGAGGCATTGTTTTGGAATGATTCTTGGGATGGACATCCTCCTCTCTAACATAATTCTATCTCTAAGGAGCTTAAAGAAAAGTTATGTAATCTATGGGGAAGCAAAATTTGTGATTACAAGACTAAGCATATTTCAAAAGGTAAACCAAGATGGATGTGGCAACCTTTGGATGGGTTAGGTGTGGACTTAGATGTGATTAAAGCTTATGAAAATATATTAGTAGACAAAAGGATTAAGCAAATAGAGAGGAACGATGAACTTATTTGGGCAGCTTCTAATGATGGGAAGTATAGTGTGAAAAGTTGTTACAAGGCTTTGATTCATTCTAAAAAATGGGATAAAGTAGACATTCCACTTAAACTATTCTAGGACTATGCATGCCTTCCAAAGGAAGGATTCTTTTTATGGTTGGCTTTTTAGAATAAAAATTTGACAACTAAGAGGTTACATAAACTTGGTTTCCATGGCCCCTCTAGATGTGCATTATGTTAGCATAGTTGCAAGGACTCAGACCATCTCTTATTTAACTGTTCATTCTCCCAAAGATGTTGGGAATGGTTCAAGCATATGTTAGGATGGTCTAAACCTTTGCCAAAATCCTTCATTGAACTCCTCAAGGGATGGCCCTAGAATATAGTTAATGGCATTTATAATAAAATTTGGAACATATGTCCTTCCATCATGGTATGGGAAATTTGGAAGGAAAGGAATAGACATATTTTTTGCAACAAAGAAATGAAGCCTAAAGAGTTAATAGTGAAAATAGAAGCTAGCATAGTTGAAACAACAAATTCACACCTTAGAAATGTTCATAAGGAAGAAAATTCCTTGTCTAATTGGGATGGTCAAATGAAGAATTGGTCAAAATTGATAAATCATCCTCTTCTATATACCAGGAAAAGTAAGGAGGCAAGAGATAAGTGCAAATAGACACCACCTCTAAAAAGTTGGGCTAAACTCAATTTTGATGGTGCCGCCAGAGGTAACCCAGAGAGGGTAGGCATTGGTTGCATCATTAATGATGACACAGGTCATTGGGTAGCCAAAAAAGCTATGTCAATTCAGCCCACTTCTAATAATATGGCAGAATTAGAGGCTTTGGATCAAGGTCTACAGTTGTTTCATAAGTTAGGATTATCCAAAATTATCATAGAAGGATATTCTTAGAATATATTAAACATAATTAGGAAATGAGTGACTCCTAATTGGGTTCTTAACTCCAAGCTAAAAGAAGTCCTTGCACTTTTGGATCAGTTTACAGACAGTAGGATTTGCCACATTTTTTGAGAAGGTAATTAGAAGGGTGATTATTTAGCAAATTTGGGGGCAAATGGTGTCAATTCCTTGGTAATCAATGATGTTCCTTCTTTTTGTAGTTTATAGTTTTATCGATTTAATTAGACTTCCTTGTTTATGTGCCCAACTTCTATTCTTTCTATTTTATATTTATAATTATATTTATATGTATATATACATATATATTTATATATATATACATACAGTTACATACATACATACATACATGCATGCATACATACATACATACATACATACATACATACATACATACATACATACATACATACATACATACATATATATATATATATATATATATGTATATGTATATACAGATTCATAAATAGATTATATTTGTTCTATTTATATTATTTGTTGGTCCTTTTTTCTTAGGGTTTTTGCTTTTAATATATTGTTTTTCTATCCTTTTTCTGGGTTTATATTTATAGATACTCACATATACATATATAAATATAAATATAAATATTAAAAAAAGATAAAATATAATATATAAGGATTCATAAATGGATTCTTATATATCAGATTATTTTTTATCTATCTATTCTATTTTTTCTTGGGGTTTTTTCATTTTATATATTGTTTTTAGGATATTCATAGTTTATATATTCTATATTGTGATCATTTCATTGAGTGGTCATTTAACTGCTTCTATTGGCTCTATTTTTTTTGGTCATTTTCTTGTTGTTTTCATCATTATTTAGCATTTAAGACAACCCCATGATTAGGTTAATGTGGGTGACATCATCAAATGTCATCATGACAAGGTGTGATTCTATGGGTTTAGATGCCTTTGTCTTCTTCTAGGGTGTCGTCGTCTCTCATTTTCAGCTAATTCATTTTCTCTGAGGATGGATTCAAACATCAATGTTTACCATGCTACTAAAAATTGCACCATGGCTTTCCTTGGCAATGTCAAACTAGAAAGATGGAATAGAATTCTTAGTCCGATTGATGACATGACCAAGATCGCTATAAGGAAAGCCATTGGTGAGATGATTTTTAATTACTAATCTTCATGGAGGATGAACAATGACATAATTGGCTCTTTCATTGGTTGTATGGAAAGAGCATAGATTGAACCAAGGGATATCATCAGTCTATGTTGCAGCATCTTTGTCTCAGTCTTGAGGAAGGGTCTCAAGCAAGCAGTTTATAGTATAGATGATAAATGTTGTGTTCCCCTTCCAAAGAAATACATGGAGCTCCCGCTAGAGTCATCTAATTTAGAGATATCCTATTAATGCCCTTCACTGGTTATTCATAAAAAATTTACCTTTTACCGAGAATGGCCTAAGATGGAGGCAAGTATTTAATTTTGCCTATGGTGGAGAGGCATTGTTGTGGAAGAAAGCAGAGCATGGTTGACAAACTACCTTAATTTGTTCAATGCTTATATTCAACCTAGAGTGGTCTTTGATAATCTTGATGCCCTAGAATTTTGCACTTCGAATTCATGGAAAACTAGTAGGGCTAAATTTGATTTCAAAATCCCTCTAAACTTCTATGTTGAGAACCCTAATGACATGTTCGAGGTCATTATGGTGTTTTGGAAGAACGTATAATGCTGATATTTTCTCGAGTAGTCTTCCACATTTTTTGGCAGATAGTAAGAACATATTAGGTCTTAGGGTTGGTATTTACATATTTTATTGTAATTATTAGCTTGTTTATTATACTTTAATATTTTCTTTCTGTAATCTCAAACTCAAGACTCTTGGTATATGAACTTGCATGGATGTAGATGCATGGAATTATGGTCTTACCCTAAATTTTGTATATCATATCTTGATTAAAAAGCTAATATCAAGTAGTTTGGTGTGTTTAATTATCCCTTTGATTTCTCTAGTTTGGATGCCCTTGTGGCATATGGTATTTAGTAGATCCTTACAGTTATTCTGTTTTAATTTAATGGGTTGATAGTGGATTGATGTATTAAGAATAAGATGCTATCTCTAGAGCTATTAAAGGAAGTTTTGCTCTATTTTTAAGTAGGTTAATCGAATCCATGTATTAGGGATTTTTCCCTTTGATTGTTGTTCTATGTTATGGTTTTGGTAATTATCATTTCATTACTAATACTCTACTATATGGTGTAGTAATATAAACTAGGGATCCTAGATTTTAGAATCAATATAAGATCTTGATGTATGGAGATACAAATTCTATCAAATTCTTGTATATATCTTATTTGGGTTACGTGGCTGATAATAAGAAGTTTGGTTTTTTATTATTCTTGAGGAATCTAGATTTGGATGCCCTTGTGGCTTTTGGTTCCATAGACATACTTAGAACATTTTATTTATATTCTTGTTCATATGGTTTGGTATGATCTTATTCGGGCAAGCTCTCTGCATCAATAGACTGTTAGGGCTATTAGTTTGTTTATTTAAACCTACTGACGGTTCTTTATGGTGTCACCTACTCTTTGGTAATATCTTTCTCCATATCTAATGGAAGGTTGCTATGGTCTAGAGTATTGGATTTAGATATTGGGGTGCTCCATGATCTTATTAGAGAGAAGGTTATGTTGCAATCTTGTTAATATGACTTGGATTGATTGATTTGATCCTTATTTACATTAATTTTCTCTGATTGTTCTCATCCAATGATTCGTACATTGTGGTGTGGCTTCAATTTTGACATCTTAAGTATTGGATGTAAGACTAGGGTCGCAGTTGTACCCATCTACCCCCTGGCATTCCTTCGTATTAGGTTAGAATGCTTTAGGCTAATGGTTTTGGTCCTATTGTTTCCTATTTTTCTATCATTTTTATTTAGTTAAATCTCATCTTTTATTTATTCTATCTAAGTTTATGTCTTGATTGATATATTTAACTCATCTCGATAAGGTTAGGTAAGCATTTTAGAGTTATTTTGATATAGTTTAAAGCTTTGTTAATTAATATGAGTTTACGAATTATAAATCTAGTTATAAATAGTCTCTATGTTTAAAATATTATATTATTCATATGATTAACCAATTTGCTTCACAAGCCATTTAGATAGGGACGTGCATTCTTGATAGCTTCGCAAGAATGTAAAGAAAGTGATGGTATTTCTTTAAGATATCCTATAGTTTATCGAGGAACTTATCCTCAAATAATTTTGTGTAAAGTTGATTTTGTAATGTAATACCAGAGACAAGTATAATTCAATAGGGGTATGCCCCTTTTATGCTGTAATAATAAAGGACCATGGTCTTGGGCTAGATTGGAGGTTTTCTTTCCTTGTTCTTTCCTACTAGTGCCCATTTGAATGGTGGAATGCTATTGTATTCATTTGATTTTATTAATAATAAATTAATGGCCATTGGCCATTTACCGATCAAAAAATAAATAAATAAATAACATTTTGGTGGGCATATTCAAAAAATGTTTTTTCAAAGTACTTGTTTCAAGAGCATACCACACACATGTACAACCATCCTTTTTTGGAAAAAAAAAATATGTGAGTGATTCATTCTAGGGAAAGGTACAACACACCAAAGATTGATGAGAACATGTTTTCTTATTTTTATTGATTTTATTTTAAATTTATTTTTATTTGACCATAGACTGGATTTTGAAAACATACGGTGTATGACTACCATTATTTAATTAAAATTTTACCTTCCTTAAAATAATTATTTTTCATATTGAAGTACATTCTATGTAGATTGATGACATATAATTCATTTTTCAGAACATAATATTAAAAAAGATAAAAAAAAATTAGTTCACCATACTATTTGATGTTTAGGTTAAACGTTGGCTTAATAAATATTATTAAAATACTAAAATAAATCATATGAGTATAAAAATTATATTTTGATCATCTAGACAAACAATTGTATATCAAAAAAATTTACCTTTCTTAAAAAAAATAAAAATTATATTGAAGTATATTCTATGTAGATTGATGACATATAATTTTTTTTTCAAAACATAAAATTAAAAAATATATAAATTTTTTATTTCAGCATACTATTTGATGTTTAGGCTAAATTTTAGCTTAATAAATGTTATTAAAATACTAAAATAAATCATATCACTATAAAAATTATATTTTGATAATCTAGACAACCATTTGTATATCAATTTCTTGTTTCATCAAAAAATTCATTGGGAAAGTCCTCCAAAAAATTATGCCAATGCTAAATTTTTATGTTCCTATGGCTTCCCCAAATTTTGGTTGGCACAAGCATGGCTTTGGTTGTACCAAGCGCATCCCAAGGAAAAACTCAATGCAATCTATGGCTTGTGAAATTTGAATTTAAATAAATGGGTTACATGTTTCAAAATGGCTATACATTTCTAAAAGTTGGTAAAAATAAGTTTTAGGCACCAAAAATTATTTTTTATAATTTTTCAGAAACATGTACCCATTTTTAAAATAATAGCTACCTTTTTAAAAAAATGGGTACCCATTTTTTGAATTTATGATCAAGCATTTGAGACTAAAAAAGGTATCTGTTTCTAGTGACATAATGTTTCCCCAATAATTTCCATGGTTTTGGAACTCAACTTCTTACATTAACCTAACTATAGGTACTATTGGTGGAATAACTATAGGTGGTCAAGTGCTTGTTGATGGTGCAACTAATAAAGGTTACTCTAATAATATATTAGTATCTCCACTCGCCCTCATCTCTTCTAATGTTCACTTAAATTATGCATACTCTTATTTATTCATTTGAGTTTCTTTAAGCATTTTATTAACTCACTTTCCACTTTCTTCTTTGCTATGTTTTTTATTTCTCTAATAAATTGAATTCTCAAATTGACAAAGGGTTCTTAGCTACAATAACCAATTTAAATTTTTCCTTTGATATATGTGTTGTCTTCTCTACCCATACTTTATTACTTGTATATGTTCCTTCTCTTAAAAAAAATTTTTCAATTCACTTTCCTTTAAAATGCTAATTTCTTCTTACATTATTGCTCACATTCCTTCTAAAGTTCATATTATTTCATCTCATACTAGGTTGACTCATTCTATTTGTTGCCACGATTTTAGCATGTGAGTTTTAAACTTGTGAGAATCAGTCCTATAGAGGTGACTCTTAGATTATTTATTCATCATGAATTCTTATTTCTAATGGTACTTTTGTAAGGCTTGGTTTTAAAAGAGATAGTGTTCCAAGATTGTGTTGAACTTGAACTTTGAACTACGAGGTTCAAGGTTCAATGTTCAAAAGGCAGTTTCTTCAATTCAAGAGCTTAGTTCAAACTTCAAAGTTTAAAGTTTTAAAGTTTTAAATGCATGGTTTGGAGCTCAATGATCAAGGTCTAGGGTTCAAGTTTACAGTTCAAATTGGAAGTTCATGTTCAATTGTAGAAGTTCAAGGTTTAAAGTTTGAATCTTAAAATGTTAGTCTTGGTTCATGGGAAATATTTCCAAATTCAACTATTGGATTTTTCTCTATTTTGGATATGTTGTTAAGAGACACATTTTCCAACTTCTAACTAGAGCAATTGACAAAAATTGATCAAATGTAAAAGATATTGATGTTTGACTATGATCTAATCAACACAAATAGATAGCCTAAAGCTCATCTTGAACTTGAACCTTTAACAACCAGTTTCAAGTTCAAGTTTGTTGTTTCTAAATGCAGTGGTTTAGAGTTGTTTGTAGCCCAGTGGTTCAATTTCTTAGGAGAAACTAGTTCAAATGGTTTGACCAGTTCAAGTGTTTAAATAGTTTACAAACACCAAGGTATAGGTTGGCAAGTTCATATTCAACTTGAACCTTGAACCAAGTTCAAGTTCAAGTTCGAAGTTCAAGGTGTTGGTGCAAATTTAGATATAAGTTCACAAGTAGTTCAATGGTATAGGGGTAAATTAGATCAAAATTTTTAGCCAATTCACGTGTTTAGACAGTTCAGATTCATCTTGGTTCAAAAGTTTAGGTTGGGAAGTTATCATGTTGAACTTGAACTTTGAAAAAACAAGTTCAAGTTCAATGTTCAAGTTTGTAGGTTCAAACTATACAATTTTTAACAATAGCGACTTGTAACTACAAATTTTTTGATAGGAAACAAGGGGTCTTAGTGCAGGAATCATAACTTTTAATCCAATTGTTGGATTGAGCCTATTTTCAGATATGATTGAGGAAACCTAGTTTTATAAATTCTCTCCAAAAAAAAATTCATATTCTAAATAGATCAAATGTTACACATGTTTTAGTGTGACACTGTCAAAATTATCTGTGACAGTTACAAAATGATGACAGAAATATTAGTCTTGATGCGGAAGCCATATGTCCCAAACTCACTATTGTATCAACCTTATTTTTGGATATGTTTGAATAAATATAATTATATAAATCATGTCTAAATTTTTTTGTTAGATTCTGAATGGATCAAAAGTTACACATGTTTGATTGCAACATTGTCAAACTTATCCATGACAGTTACCAATTGTTGCCAGAAATATGTGTAATGTTTCAAGGGGCATAGGTTTCAATCTAACTATTAAATTGAGCAATTTTTTAGATATGTTTTATAAATACTAGTTTTTAAAATCCTTTCCAAACTATTTGGTCAGATAACCTACAAATTAATAGTTATGATCATTGGCATGAACTATCAAAACTAGAAATTAAATTTATGAAATCATTACAACATCTCATCACTGAATTGCTTATTTTGACATATGTACTTTATAAAGAAGAAAAAGGAGAGGAAGTTGAAGACAGGAGGGAAGAAAAATGACATGTTATCTAAGAATTATTTATGATACCTGAGAAGTCATCCATAATCTAAGATGATAATTAAATATGCAACAAAACATCAAATCAAAGGTTCTTCTTTTTCTGCATGTCATGTGGCTAGTGGAGAGGGGCACATTTTCTGTTTGTAATAGGGAGATAGGAGAAAGTTAACTTATTTTTCAGAAAATGCTGATTGTAATCACAGGGATATGCAAATTGTGTTTTTTCTTTTGGTTTGTGTATAAAGCAAAGGTAAGTTTATATCTATTAGACCATGTAGTTTGGATATATCTTTCCTGGATTGATACTGATCCTATTGTCACATCTTTAATATTTTGTATGCAGTCCTATGTCACTTATAGTTTGTAGAATAAATAATAGAATCCTTCATTTTCTTTACAATTGAAGGAAGGATTGAATGAATGGTCGTGTGGTTGTTTGTTGATCTTTCTCTATTTATTCCAACCTATAAATATAGAATTCACATTCATTTCATGTTTATGAATGAATGTTAGAAATCCTCGGTATCTTTAGGTTAAAGATACATCCTATTTTTTAATTCTTTGTAAATCTTTCAACGAGGGAGATGTACCTCTCAATTTAGAGGAGGTTTATTAGTGTATGATAACTCATCCAACTGTTAGTTCTATTTGTTCTTCTTTCTAGGTATTTAAGAGTCAAGTTATTTCGTTATTTCTTTGAAAGACAAATTTGTTTACTAGCACTATTCATTCTACAAAACCTTTTTGCATGTTCCAAGTTATTACAAAGACATGTTATAATATTATTTTTATCTCTAGGTCCAAATTGACTTTTTTTTCATCTACAACCCCTAGCAATATGCCCAAAATTGTTGCACTTATAACACGTACATCCATTTCTTATGAAATTTTTAATTCACAAAGATATATTAGCTATAGGGTCAGTGCTTCCATTGATTCCACTATTATTATGTCTAGGCTTTCTATATTCATTGGATTTATGTCCATAAGAAAAGAAATTATAACAATAACCAAAAAAGTGTTTATTATACTTACCTATACAATCCTTATTCATGTGTCCAAGCTGATTTCAAGAAAAACATCTTCCATTAAATTGTTTCCTTACTTCTTCACATTATTTAGGCTGATTAGGTAACTTTATGTTCAAGTCTTCTTGTTACTTAGGTTGTTGGTTCAGTAAATCTTGTTCCTCAGTAACTTCATATCCTTTAAATGATCCTCCTTCAAGATATCAAATCCATGTTTTGTCTGCAATAGTTCTTTGTGCCATAATCTATTCATCATGTTTGTTAGTGCTTGAATATAACTTCTCAAGATGTTGTTTTGTTTTTGTAAGTTTTCCTTTCACAATAGTGTTGTACTTCTTAAGTTCTATTTACCATAACATTTTGCTCTCAAGTTCAAATGTCACCATGGTAAGTTTAGATTTCAGAACTGCATTCTTCGATCTTAAATATGATCAAGACTTTTCTTTTCATCATCCATCATGCTCATCTCTAGGTTTGGATTCTAAAGCTCACTCTTTATAATTTTACTCTCCTTCTTAAGCTTAGAAACTGCTTCATTGTCCTTGATCTGATTATGTGATTCTTTCCTCTTTGATTTAGATGATTCAATCTTCTCTTTTAGTTTATGAATGAAGTCTTTTACATCTCTAAGTTTGATCTTTGGTTTATTTCTATCTTTTGTAACTATATCAAGTTCATCATGAGCTTTTTCAAGATTCTTTTACAATTGTTACATATCCATAGTGATCTCACTCAAGTTGCTAGGCCTCTTATGAGTAATTTTTCTCTTATACCAATTTTTAGAAATAGCCTTGAATACTTGGGGAGGATGGGGGGTAAAATGGTGTTCCACATTCTTTTTCCCAACTATGGATATCATTAACAATATTTAAACTTGCATATATGATCAAGATAAAAAGTAAACATAACCTCAACACAATGTAACTCATAAAGCATTATTTTTTAACACAAAAAACCTTGGAAAAGGTAAAACCCCAGTGGGTATGGTACCTAAAAAATGATCCACTAATAGAAAGTTTCTTGTGAAAGATATTGATCCTATTATGAGTCTATCACATCCAAATAGTGTATATGTCCTTGGTAGAGGGCTATGGATTTTTAGAAGTTTTAACCTTGTTAGATGTTGGTATTACAATAAAAAAGTATTCTATAAGAGCCTACCACTCAAATAAACAATAATATCTTTACAATGCTATAAAAAAGGTAGATAAAAATACCTCTTACATAGTGTTGATATCTTCAATATCCGATCTATTCATGTAGCTCTATCTTCAATGCTAATCATGCAAATCTATTATCCTATACTACCATCAAATTTGCACCAATATTTGTAATGGATAGTGCTCATTCAAACAATTTATTAAAATGTCACACTTCACTAAACAAAACGTTCTTCCTTTATACCAAAGTATTTCATCCTGTTGGCCTTATTGTTTGATACTTTGCTAAATCATTTGAATTAACTTTTTCCAGGTGTGGCTTAACATCTATCATGTCATCCCAACATTGTTAATTCATTTTTTTGGTAAACCAACATGATCCCTTAACCAAGGTGCATTTATCCTACCTTTTTCTATTTTGTCTATTAGACCCTATAAATAGTAAAATGCTTATAACTCTATCTATATATAATCCAAAATTAAGTGCTATTACCCATGCATTCTTCAATACATGTACTATCTTCATCTAAGAGTGCACATACTCAAGTACCTCGAGGGATCTGCATTGAACATAATAAGATGACTATTCATAATTTCCCTTGATGACACTTAGAAACATTTTTAAGTCTTAGCCTACAAAACTTCATAATATGTTTTTCTCTCTTCATACAAGATATATGTTGTCATAGATGAAAACCCTAGCATATCTTCTTAGGAAAATTTCTAAAAGAATTAGCATCCATATGATAAATCTTGATGTTCTTGTTAGTTGCATATGAAAAAAAAAACTTCCTCTAATTTAGCAATAGGTGGAAAAGTTTCCTCAAAATCAATTTCTTATTTTCGTGAATAACTTTTGCATATTCAGATCCGAGAAAAATTGACAAAAGTGTTTCTTTAGAAAGCATATTCTACATGAGTAAACCTTATATGCTTATTCACAAGAGTCAAGCTTGTATTCATCTATTATAGCATTTTTTTTTAGTCTAAATAGCCAAAATTTTGGACCCATGCACATCAGGTGAGTCTTCATAAGTTTCCTTCCAACTATCATAACTTTTCCCATAAAACTTTATACCTTCTTTCCTAAAATAAGAAGTCATTGATTCCCTTAATCTATAAGACTTTTCCTTTAGGGAACTAATTCTCTAGAATGAATCGTTAGAAAGTAATGGACCCACCAAGATAAGTTATGTGATTAAAAAAACTTTTAATAACTTTTTCAAATCTGAAACATGTAATCAAAAGATGTGATATCCATAGAAAGATAATAGTACAAAATAGTTCATATGTTAACTAAGGAAACGCTTGATTAGAGGGAAAACCTTAGTGTGAATGATGCCTAGAAGATGATGTACCAATATAGAAATCTCATTGTGAAAGGATATGACCAAGTCAAGATTCAAATTAAATATAAGATCAGCAAATATGTGCCCTTGTTAGGAGACTTTGAATCCCTTCTAGGAGATTCTAACCCTATTAGGAGTTGTAGCACCCTATTAGGATTTTAAAGGAGGACATGTGAACCCTCTAAACTCAAATAGCCTTAAGAATGTCTTCACTAAACAATCATCAAGATAATATATCCAAGTTCTTGAACTAATTAGATAAAAACTCCTTTACCAGTACAACTATTTTGAATCTCACATCACATCAACGACATCAATCTCTCCTCTAATCATACATAGTTTGAATCCAAAGCTCACATAACATAATATACATCCACATTAGATCACATGGAGACTTTGCCAAAAGGGGAATAAAATTTCCTTTTTAGCAAGTCCTACGTAAAGTGATGAGTCAGCCTTGATGCTTTCTCAATTCACAGTGACTTATATAGGACCATATTAAGATATTAGATTTACATGTTATCCTACAAATAACACTTCCCATAATGATTTTAAATATAACTAGCTTCCAAGGAATAACACATTGAATAGACTTCACAACTCATCACAAATTGAACATATGATTCTGCCATATTAACCATAACAATCTAAATATTTTCTCTACCATAATACAATCCCATGATTTAATGGTCTTCAACTTCACTAAAAAGATACAACATAATTGCTAGAAACTATTAATAAAAACTCACTCTAAGAGTAGTCTCTACAAAATCCTTTATTACTCATGCAAATCTTCATATTTCATTTTGAAAATATAGACAAATCATCAAAAAAATTTCTTGAATACTCCTCTAATTGAACATAACATAATATTTTGATCAGAAACCTTAGCACACAAATCTTCCTTTGCAACTTTGGTTAAACTATCCAAAAAACTAATATGTTGACATCAATGAAAAATATTGTCATGACTGCAACACATAAGTACTCAATCATATCTCTAATATACATATGAACTCCCTCATACAACAACATAAAGGATTTGTGCTTAAATTGGAAACCAATGATGGAACATGGATGGGAGGTAGAGGAAAAAAGGGAGAAGGAACAACAAGAAAAGATAAAAAGGTGGAAAGAACCTAAGAGGGGGAACTAGAGAAGAGGAAAAGATTAACCCAATAGCCAAAGAGGTCATAGGCATGGGTCTAGCACCCATGATACCTTTATTTGCCCCATTAGCCTTAAGAGGAGAGGACATGGAGGGGGGAAACTTTAGACATGGAGAAAAGGTGACCTCTAGAGGAACAAAGTTGAAATATAGTAATAGAATTCTCATACCCTAGAGTTTGAGAGACTGAACCCATCCTGGACTTAAAAAAAGCCAAAATGGGTATTCCTTGAGCTTAGAGATACCCATTCATTTTTCAAAGATGTATACTTTGAGGCTTGCTTCATCATTCTTCTATTTGACATGGATTATCTACTTTTTTCATTTTGTAGTGCCCCTCTTGGAGATCCTTGAAACAAGGATAAATAAAAGCCAATACTTTTTTTTAAAGTATCAAGCATGGATTCAAATAATATCAACATACAATCGATCAAAAGATTGCAATGGAAGAATTAACCAAACAATTCAAGAAACCAATGATCTCCAAGCATCACTACTTACCAATGCATTCAATAACCAACTATGAAAGTTTGAGAAAACAAGAAACCCTTAATCTTTAATCTTTTAAGACCTAGGAAGGGGTACAACCTAGTAGGGTATCCAAAACACCCTTTGAAACTCACCCGAAAAGTCCAAAATTACTTGATGTTTACCTGAGCAAGTTTTTTGCGCAGAAACCATGCAATACTTTTCCAATATTGTACAATGTTATTTAGTAATACTAGGCAATACTTTTCTAGTGTCACGCAATACTTCTTACAACTATCATGCAATACTTTCCAGCATTGCACAATATATTTTACTATTGTCATGTTATATTTTACCAGTATCATATGATAGAACTTGCTACTTCTATGTGATATTTTCTACCATTGCATGATATTTTCTAGTATCACATGAGATTTTCTAGTATTGCATGATATTTTCCAGTGTCGCACAATATTTCTCTCTATAGTCATGTGATAATTTTCCAATATCACCTAATGTTGAACCAATATCATCCAAGTTTACAAGGAAAAATCCTGATGAAAATTCTAGAATAAAGATAGAGTTAGAACCACTACACTAAGGACTACTGGAACCAGAATATAATTATAGTAGAGGAGTAAACACTCAAAAGCATAAGGTGATAAAAAAAAATTAACATCTAATCCATAACATCTAAGCTAATCATGCAGAAAGCAATATTGTGGTTAAAATACATGTACATAAATTGACTATTTCAAGAAGGAAAATACAAGCAAAGAGCCACCAAACTAACAAAAACTATCCTCATTTCCTCCCAACCATAATGGCATGTTGAGACCTCAAAGGCCCTAGGCATCCCCCGAGCATGAACTTCAAATTGCCAACAAGATAGTTGGAGCTGTACCATGAGATCATTCTTACCAATAACCATCAAATAACATCATAAGAACAAGTACATCTAACATGCTAATCTACCAATAGCATCACTAATCCAAAGCAGTGGTAAGAAACATCATCTAGCAATATGATACAACATCATAATAAAGGAATGCATGAAGTAACATATTAATTGTCATCTAAACATGATATCGAATGCTTCCAAAGTAAAACAGAAATCACTAGAGAACATACTCTACATACACCAAAGTACATTGGCCTCAAACTAGAAACAGACCATCTTTGTACATTGTTTCCTAGTAGTGTTATAGGTAGCTACACCTCCCAACCATGTGGTACCCATAGGCCCACTCCGGTCATACTGATGGAGATAATGATCTAACCATAAACACACAACACAATCATCCATCCAAAGCTAACACTCATGCCAAACAGTACAAAGGACTAAAGTGAAGATCATGAGATAATGTAATACAACAAGTCTTGGTCAAACACTTTATGGCTCTACTATATAGGGACTCTAGTGGAGAGTAGATCACTTGGCATCATGGACCCTAAGCTAAACATCGTATAGAAACTCTCCCTCAGGAGGCCATCATGCTATTTCCCCAGATGAACCACATCGATATCTGGCCCTTGGATAAATTGAATAGACACATGCCTTTAGGGCCTGTTTGGTCAATGGAATAGGATGTGAATGGGATTAGAAAATTAGAATACATTTCTAATTCTTTGTTTGCCACATGGAATGGGATTAGAGAATAGAATTTTGAATTCTTATTTTAGCCCAAAATGGGCTTTTATCCATTCTTAAAAAAACTTGTAATTGGAATGGGCCAATCTCATTCCCAATCTCACTATGACAAAATCTATAATCTATTAGGTCTTCCAATTTACTTTTCCCAACATATTGCAAATTGAATGTTTCATCGGGTCCATAGAAAAACTCGTACTCCTACATTTCATGATGCCATTTCAGGAGATCGATTTCAAAGGTCCATTTCAGGAGATCGATTTCAGAGGTCTTCCATTTCTTAGAGGTCTTGCATTTCAAGGTATGTTCTTGCATTTCACTACCCCATTGCATGTTTCCAAAATATCTTTTAACCACTGCAATTAAAAATCTGGGGAAGGAAAAAAGATGGGTAAAAGAAAAATGAGTTTTTGTGGGTCTACTTCCAATGCCACAACAGTCTGAGATGCATTCTTCTCAAACCCCCACAAAATAACATGCCAGATTTTGGGTTTTGAGGTCTTCATGGTTTCTTACTACTATGTATCTTGTACTCTCTCTTACCTCTTCATGTTTTGTTATTTTCTCTTGCAGGGCTTTATCTTACACAAGCAACTCATTTACAGAGTGTCATGGGGTACCCAGTATGTTGTGGAGTTCTGCAACCGTTGCATGAGTGCTTTTAGTTTAGGGTTGGAGTGTTGATGGTGTGAAAGGTATTGTTATTAGTAATGGTAGAAAAAGCTTGAACGGAAAAGACTACTAGCCTGTATTTCCCCTTTTTTGTTGGGTGATTTGAAGTTTTTGCACAAGTTTCTAAAAATCACTGCGTTTGGGGGTTTTGAAGTTTTAGCAGAATGCGATTGATTAATGTTTCTGGCCATTTGGCAATGTCATAATGCAGGCTTCATGCACTTTATATTACCACTATCTTTTATTATGGTTATGATGCAATTGTGTCCTGTTTTTTTCGTAAATTAGCCAAAGAAAATGAGCCAGAAATCTGATATTTGGATTAACGGGTAGCCTGTTAAGTTTTACAAACACTATTATAATGGAATTTTTGTATAAATGGCTCTGATTATTGTAGCCAAGTTTTGAAAATTGATTTGGGTATTCTTTATATTTTAATAGCTAGGCCTAGAAAACTGATTTGGGGTATTCTTACAATGCGAACGAGTCAAGCATATGTTTTTCTGATTTCTAAATAGGTGTCTGAGTTGTCGAGGGCAACCACAACAATTAATAAAATTCTGTTGAGATGTGTCGAATATTTAAACCTTGTTCCGAAGCTCATTTTCTGGTGTTCACCTTGTAAAGTCATCCAACAGTCATTATATTATATGACGTGAAATGCTATCAAACAGTCGCATCCTTTACATTTACATCTACAACATTTGACAAACCCCTCATCCTACAACAAACAATCATTTGTCTCCCCCCCAAAACAAGGTAGTTCCAATAACTGCTATTATTAGAAAGAGATCTATTATTAGAAACAGAATTCACATCAATATATCTGCTATGCTAACAGTATACAGCAGATTCGTTGGGTGCATTATTTGCGGACCTTTTATAGTAAAATTCTTAACCTTGAGAGTGAGTAATCACGAATATGTTATCTTTTATTTCCTTTTGCTATTTTAGATATCTTTCTTGTAACAATATATGATCAGATCAATCCTCTACTTAAAATTTGTACCAGAAGCATAATGACATTGCTCCCTTGGAGAGAATCAAAACTGTCAATCATGCTCTGGCTCAACTTGAGCATGAAATTTTAAAACTACATCATGAACCAAATTTATATCATAGCTCAAGGGCTTCCAGGATAATCGAGCATTAAATTAATAAGTTACGAATGCATTCATGGGTGGCGATAATGCAACAAGCACCATTACCATCTGATAAGTGAAAGTATTAACATATATGATGCAGGGGAGAATAACACATCTACTAGCACAACTCTCCTTGTTTGTTTCTTATGACTAACAAGGAGAGTTGTGCTGGTAGATCTACTAACTTATTTATTCCATTAGTTTATTAATTTTAAAATTTTAAAAACATTTTTTTCAAATAAAATTTAGAATGATATAAGATCAAAATTAATTCTTTAACTAAAAGAGGGGTAAAAATTTTATTGAATATCAAAGAGGGCTAAACAACACAAAAAACAAAGAGAACTACATTGCTTTATCCTGGTCCACAAGTTGAACCAGCATTTGAGATAAATCAAGGGGAAGCAACCTATGATCAAGAATGTTCTAAGCTGGCCCCTACTCAGAGGCCCATTTAGCCAGACAATTAGCCACACCATTCCACTCATGAGGAATATGCATAAAAGACACAGAATCCAGAGAATTGCATAACTAAATGATCTACTGAATAACCAGAGCCAAATGCCAGTCCACATGCACAAGGTTCCTATTATGCAATAAGTTCACAACCACCCACGAGTCAATCTCACAAATGATTCTTTTCCAGTCACGTTAACAACACTGTTCCACTGCAACCAAGATAGCCAGGGCTTCCATGAGATTATTAGTATGGTAACCCTTGTATAGAGAAAACATAAACTAAATATCACTAGAACTATCATGCCCGACTCCCCCAATACCAGTCGGACCAAGATTTCATCGAGAAGAACCATCAGTGTTGATTTTAAGAGTGCTTGCCTCAAGAGGAGACCAATGTCCCTAATGATTAACATGTTGAGAGTGTTGCTTAGCTCTATTCCCAGAGCGGGTGTGGGAGATTGAGGGAGTGCAACCCTGAGGAGGAAAGGAGAGGCGAGAGTAAATACCAGCATCAGTAGGATCCAAAACCCCACCGATGTCACATTTAGCTAGGAGTGTTTCCTAAAGAGAATAAACAATTTTCCCCCACATGTGTCTAATCTCAAACTGCAAATCATGAAAGATCCTCGTATTCCTCTCAAGCCAAACATGCCATAAAATAAGGGAAGGGTTGATAGTCCAAGCAACCTGAAAAAAATATTTCTTGGAAGGGGAATGGCCCAAACGGTCCCAAAATTCAGACAAAGAGGAAACATGCTAGCACGTGCATCCCCACACACTCCACCAGAAGTGCCAAATCTATTTGGCAAAGGGGCACTAGAAAAAAAGGTGAGATACAGTCTCTTCACTATTGCGGTAGAGAACACAGATGGAAGGCCCTTGGAAGCCTCACTTGTAGAGATTATCCCAAGTGAGACAATGATTGTAAACCAAAATCCAGAGGAAAAAGTTATACTTAGGCCATGAAAAATTATTCCAAACTTTCGTCTACCAAGAGACCTCCACCTCACTGAAAAGTTGCTTCATTAGTGCAAGGTACCTAGAAGAAATAAAATACTTGCCAGAAGAAGCACCTCCCCAAGCCAAACCATCAGGTTCTTGCAATGAGCTACACTCTATAGAAGCCAATATCTGAGATAGTTCCAACTGATCTCCCATTGAACCACCTAGAGGCCAATCAAAAGAATTCATCCATCTATAACCCACAGTAAGGCCCGGGTTAAAAGCCTCCTTATAATGAGCCACCTTATTCTCTCCAGCAGAAAGGAAAGAATCACATAGAGTCTACAAGTGAGGATGAGAGGAAAGTAGAGGAGTATGCCCATTCCAAGAATCACTCCAAAATAGAGCCTCAGTGCCTCTGTTGCAAATCCAAAATAAACTTCTCTTCACCAGGTGAGCACCAATCTTGAGGGTATTCCACACCATAGAGCCTCTTCCCTCAAGAGAAAACCTAAAAATATATGAAGGTTCAACACTAGGTAAATACTTGTGTGACAGGATATTGGCCCAAAGCTGAGGCTGACTAGTACACCAATGCGAATAGAGCTTGGCAGAAAGAGATTGACTGGACAAGATAGCAGACCGAAGACTAAGGCCTCCTTCCTTTTTTGGCCTGCAAACAGTATCCCAATTAATGAGGCTCCATTTGGTATGTTACAAATTGCCACTACAAAGAAATTGGCGAGAGAGGGCACCAAATTCCTTAAGAAAATACACTAGGGCAGCCTGAACCATGCTTCAATATATGGGAAGAGTCTAAATTATAGATTGAAGGAGTGTCACCCTACCAATAGTAGAGAGCCACCTGTGAGTCCAATGATTGCACAATTGTCAAAAAAATTTCAAGCAAGCTTTGCCAAAAAAGCCTAGGCTATCTACCCACCACAATAGGGACCCCCAAGTAAGTCAAAAGGAGAGACACAATCTGAAATCTCAAGATATTAGCAATCCTCTGCTGGATTGGCTCAGGAAT
This sequence comes from Cupressus sempervirens, assembly GCA_028749045.1. Classification (NCBI taxonomy): domain Eukaryota; kingdom Viridiplantae; phylum Streptophyta; class Pinopsida; order Cupressales; family Cupressaceae; genus Cupressus; species Cupressus sempervirens. The sequence goes on from CM053786.1 coordinate 93,222,180, forward strand.
GTTGAAGAAAAAAATAGAGGACTTTTGGTCATTAATTTTCTACCTAGAGATAGCCAAATAAAAATCCAAGGTGAGCCCAAAGGCTTTAGCTTCCTGAATCTAAGCTCTCCCAGCAAGGGCAGTATCATCAACAAACTGGAGGTGAGAAAGAGTAGGCAAACCATTTCCCCATTGCCATCCTTGAATCACATTTTTGGAAACATGAAACTTGATAAGTCTACCAAGTCCCTCAGCCATAATGATAAACAAATAAGGTGAGATGGGATCTCCCTAACGAAGACCCCTAGAAGCCCCAAAAAGCTTCGTTGGTTCACCATTAAGGACTAAGAAAGAAGGAGTAGTAACATAGCTAAGAACCCATCTAACCCAATCTTGATTGAAGCCAAAAGCTAGAAAAACTTTCCACAAGAAATCCAAATTGACTCTGTCATAATCCTTAGCCATATCTAGCTTAATAAACATAGCACGTTCCCTAAAAGTACACATAGAGTGAATAGCTTTAGAAGCAATAACCACCCCATCCAAAAAAAAAAATCCTATCAACAAAACCCCCTTGTTCCTCAAAGATAACCATGGGAAGGAAAAATTTAAGTCTCTCTACTAGGAGCTTAGTGATGATTTTATAGACCACATTACAAAGAGCAATGGGCTTTAAAAAGTCCAGCAAATTAGCCTCTTCCTTCTTTGGAATAAGGACTAAGAAAGTAGCATTCAAGGCTCGAAGCATTTCTTTGTTCGAAAAGGACTCCTAAACCACATGCAAAAGGTCATGATTTATACCAAAATTCCTGAAAGAATTCAACAGCAAAGCCATCCGGCCCTGGAGCTTTGCCCTTTAGCAAGCTGAAGACCACCCCCTCCAAGTCAAACATAGTAATTGGCCTCATGAGAGAATCATTCATTTTTCGAGTCACAACAAAGGGAATACAAAACAAGATAGTATTCTCCTCAATCTCTGTTGGAGGTAAATCATCTGAAAAGAGAGTAGAGTAAAACTAAATAGCTTCCTTGGAAACAACTTGAGAAGAAGTTAGACGTGTCCCATGAGAAGTAACAAGAGAAGAAATGTAACTCCTATTACGTCGAGCCTGCACATATTTATGGAAAAATGCAGTGTTCTTGTCCCCTTCCTGAAGCCAGTCAACTTGAGCCTTCTATTTCCAATAAATTTCTTCTCTAAAATCCCACTTAGCTAAATCAGCAAAAGCTCGAGATTCTATAATGCCAAGAGCTTCTGAAAAACCAAGAGCCTGAATCTACCTAGTAATAACATCAAGACAATCATGAGCCCTCTTCTTTATAATATGAAAATTACCAAAATAATTCTTGTTCCAATGCTTCAACTTCCTTTTAACATATTGAAGTTTTTTAGAGAAGGAGAACATAGCAGTGCCATAGGCAGGGCCTCCCTGTCTCCACCAGTGAGCCATTAAGTCATGAAGAGAAGAGTCTCAAAGCTACATCAGCTGAAACTTAAAGGGAGGCTTCTTGGGGACAGCAACATAACTAGCTGTGAGCTTAATAGGCTAGTGGTCAAAACCTCACCAATCAAAAATTTTAGAAGAGAGCAAAAGAGAGCCAAAATTCCAAAAGCAGGAAACAAGGAACCTGTCCAAGCGTTCTGAGATAACATCATTTCCAACCCGTCAATTGTTCCAAGTAAAGATCCCATTGAAAGGTTTGACATCAGAGAGATGTAAAAGATCAATATTTTGTCGAAGAATCTTAGAAGAAGGACCAAAGTGAGCCATCCCACCCCTCTTCTCCTCTAAACTAAGAACAAAGTTGAAGTCTCCAGCCACAATCCAAGGCAAGAAAGGTAGACAGCTTCTGACATGCCTAATATGATCCCAGAGCTTAGGCTTTCCAGGGAGATCAATAGGAGCATACACATTAGTAACAAGAATCATCTCTCTAGTTTCTAGAGAGGAAGCAACCATTGAAAGAGCTGAGAGGCAAGAGACCCAATAAAGTGGCGTAACTTTCCTTGGATCCCAACAGATGGCAAGACCACTAGAGTTCCCCAAAGCACTAATGCACTGACATTGGCCTAGAAACAAAATTTTAGGAGCACATCTAAACATGGAGTCCACTAAAAACTTGGTCTCCTAGATACAAAGGATATCCAGAGAATGCTCAACCACTAGATCATGAATAGCTTTTTGTCTGGGAATGCTATTCAACCCCCTCACATTCCATGAGAGAATAATCATTGAGTAGAGTGGGGAAAATGCTCATCCAAGTTCTTGACAACCCTAGACTCTACTAGTAAATCCCCTGTAAGTTTAATTTTTTCCTGATCCTACTTTCGGCCAACTCTTGAGGGAGTAGCAAAAGAGACTTTCTTAAAACATCTTTGCATCAAGAGCAAAGCAAGAGAAGATTCCTTTCCTTTACTAGAGGCAAACACATTTTTACCCAAATCTGCCAAAAGAATGTCATTTTCCTATGGACCAGGAGAAACCACAAGGCCACTAGACTAAGGGCCAATAGAAGTCTCTTGCATATGCTAAACTACAACATCCTGGTTGCCACTAAGAGTAGAACTCCTCCCCTTTGAACTAGTAGCTGCACACTGAGCCTCTACAGGAATACCTTCTTCTATAACCATATTGTCAAGAACCTCAAAATGATTAAACTCTGAGTCCACTTGCCAATCTAGATGAGATTTTTTTACCTTGCCCCTTAGCATGGTTTTGAGATGAGATAAAGCCATCCTTATCAGAACCAGTAGTACTAGATGGCCCTGGCCCCTCTTGAAGTGTTCATTTGAGCTTTCCCTTTAGCTACACTATCAATCTGAACATTTCCCTTTCCACTAACATTTTGACCATTCCCCTTACCATCATTAGCCATCGTTGGGCTAGAAAACCCAACAAGGGTACCATTTCCTTTGGAGGCTTGAGGCCATTGACACTGTAAATGACCATACACATGACAAAGGTGGCAACAGAAGGGAATAGATTTGTAGTCTAGCTATTGGATCCAAGAAGAAGAGCCAAGAAAAATTTCTAGAGAATCTGGCAAAGGATTATTTAAATCAATTTCAACACAAATACGGGTATAGGAAATAACCTTTTTGTCTAAAGATTGGTGGGCTATAGCAGTCAGCTTTCCAAGCACAGTGTCAATCTATCGGAAGATATCCTCATGCCAGAACTCCAAAGGAAGTCGTGATAGGCGGACCCAAATAGGAACTCTTAAAGGAATATCCTTAGCGGAATTTAACCTTAGATGCTAGGGTTTGACAAAAAGACCTCCATTGTCATAAAAATATGGGCCTCCCTCAAAGCCCTGATTTCGATCCAACATGCAAGAGAAATTCACCAAAAAGTAGTTGTTCCCAGCCAACATAATGTCCATATCACCTTCCACCTACCATGAATAGCAAATCCAAGCTTCCAGAGGCACTAAAGAAATCTAAATACCAAGAAACTTGCATATCAATGCATGTGTGGCCAAATAGTCTACATCCTCCATTACTGCTTCTGGAGCAATAACTAGCACAGGCCGATCCTGGCTATGCAAAAAACAACCATTAACTTTATTTAACTTCTGGCACTCGCTAACATAAAATGGATCCTGCTCCTATGACCTTACCCTGGGAGAAGATCCATCACAACCAAAGGCTCCAACAAGAATGAGACTTGTGGAAACCCCACTCGCAGTCATAGGAGCTAGGAAAACAAACTTTGAAAAAAAAGCTCTTAAAATTTGTTTTCCACAATAAACGCAAACCCTACATAGAAATAATCATCCAAAATATTGAATCTACAAAAGGTCACACTAGATTGAAGAGAAATGGGGTGCTCTCCCTATGCCTGCATAGCCCAGCGACAGCAAAACAAGCTTTTGAAACCCTCACACATGGCCGCTTCCAGTTCCTATCCTCCGTTCATCACTCTCCCTCACTCAAGAAAACTATTATAACCGATCAAGATTAATTCTTATGTTCTATTTCCATAATATAATTAAAGCTTTTCACAAGCATCACTATAGTATAACTTGATTTACTCAAACATTATGACTTGAAAGGATGACTAAGTGGCATCCTATTTCTTTTCTAAATGTATTTTTAATTCATCAAAACTAACATATTTTCATTAATAATAAAACATTATAGTATATTTGAGACATAATTTATAATATTGCCTACTTTGTAAAGGAATCTTATGGTTGAAGTCACTTTGTACAATTCCCATTTCAAAAATTGCACCATAAGTGACAAAATCTATATACCTAATTTTTGATTGTAGGTATGGAATTTCTACTTAGATAAAAATCATTTAGAAGGAAGCCAACCAATTTTTCAGTCGCCATCTGATCAAACCCTTAAAATTCCCTCATCAAGAAATGATTGTAGATTTCTTCCATTTCTTGATCATCACACACTGTAAAACTCCACTGTTGCCCCACATTACTCTCAAATTCATCATGATCTTCTTTCATAACATTCATTGGACTCTCTTCAACTCTAATATCCATGGTTGAAAAATCCATGGGAGAGAAGAGATTACAGTCAAGAGAATGTAGTAACCCAAGAGAATCTGAAGAACTAATTTGTCCATTGATCATTTGAAGGGAAGAGCTTTTATTATCAACAAAACTATAGTCCATAAATTGTAGATCATGGTGTGTGGTGGATTCATCCATCAGAAAATCATGCAAGTTAGCAGATCTGACAAGGATGAATCCACCACACACCTGTTAGGTTTATTACATTAATTAGGTTAGGTTTTGTGTTTAGATTAGATAAATAAAATTAGTTCAGTATATAGTTGTGGAAGTTATTCCCATAAGTAGTTGCTGTAAGGAAAATAAAACTATATAATGATGCTCAGACATCAATGTAATGATTCAATATTATTCATATCATATTGATATCATTCCAGTATTTTATTTAGTATTATTCAATATCATTTTCAGTATGAATTTAGTTTGTATCTAAATGTATCTAAAAAATCTGAGTAGTATTTTATAGTTTTTGCTCTTTCATTTTATGTTTTCAGTTTCATATTCTTTAGGCTTATTACAGTGGTATCAGAGTAGGTTAATCAATGGGGAGAAGAGTTCTTTTAATAGATTTTGGATGACCAGACCCTATTTGTTGTGAATAAAATAGGAGGTTGGAGGAAATGGAGGTTGGAGGAATTTTATCATCTCAAGCTAGCTTCTCACTTAGAGATGATTACTACATGAGAAGCCACAATTTGTGTCCTTGTAAAGTTGGGGCTTGGCCAATTCCTCCCTAAAGATAAGAGGGGAATCAATAGATTTCTATCCCTGAAGAAAAGAGGGGACTTGGCTATGTGATTGTCATTCTATTGACTGAGGGGGGGGGGGGGGGGGGGGGGGGGGGGGCGGGGGGGGCAGGATTTCAAGAATGGCGTTTGAGACGCTCAAAGGAGATGTCAACTTTTAAAGGAAAGATGTCCATATGTTAGTGGTGATTGTTTTTACAACACTTGAGGAGGTGTTAGACACACTCAGAGGAGATGTGGACTTTCATAGGAAAGACGTCTCATGTGTAGCACATAGGAGGCATCAAGCACACTCCATGGAAATGTGAAATTGTGAAGGAACTATGTCTCATTGTGTAAAAGAGGTAGAAACAATTTTTTTATGAGGCCAACTTCAAGATTCACAATTTGAAGTTGGGATATGAGGGCAATTTCAGGATTAAGATTTGCAATCTAAAGTTGCAGACTATTTTCAAAGATTGGTAAAAGAGCTCAACTTTAGGATTAAGATTTGCAATCTGAAGTTGCAGACTACTTTCAAAGATTGCTGAAGGAGCTCAACTTTGGGATTAAGATTTACAATCTAAAGTTGGAGACTACTTTCAAATATTAGTGCAGGAGCTCAACTTTAGGATTAGGATTTGCAATCAAAAGTTGCAGACTACTTTCAAAGTTTGGTGAAGGAGCTTCATCAAGGTTTATAATATTGGTGAAGGCTTTACAATTATATCGGATTAATGTAATAAGGGGGGGAATGTTGGACGTATTACATTAATTAGGTTAGCGAGAATGATTGTTGAATTAATGTAATAAGGGGGGAATGTTAGATTATTACATTAATTAGGTTAGTTTTTGTGTTTAGATTAGATAAATAAAATTAGTTCAATATATAGTTGTGGAAGTTATTCCCGTAAGTAGTTTTTGTAAGGGAAAATAAAACTATATAACGAGGCTTAGACATCAATGTAATGATTCAATATTATTCATATCATATTAATATCATTCCAGTATTTTATTCAGTATTATTCAATATCATTTTCAGTATGAATTTAGTTTGTATCTGAATGTATCCAGAAAATCTGAGTAGTATTTTATGGTTTTTGTTCTTTCATTTTATATTTTCAGTTTCACATTCTTTTAACCTATTACAACACCATCTAACAAGTAGTTCATTTTCAAATAGTATTGTTCATGTCATAAAATATGAAAGAGCTCGCTGTCTTGGTCATCAATAGTATTAAATGACTTGCTAAATGTGAATACAAGACTTTGGATAAATAAATACAAAACATTCATCGAAGTCACCCAAATGTTTATGGAAGAGAAATAAAACATGAGAGAGAAACAACATGAAAAGACTCATAACAAAATGAATAACACCTACTACTATGCTCTGATTATTTGGCCCTGGACATTTGTAAAAAGATTTTATAGCAAGCCACAATCTTTTAGAGAAAAAAACAAAGCTATTTAAAAGCATGTGAGACAGAATTTTTTAGGATTTCTCATATGATATTCATCCCATTGAAACCGTCAATCTATTCAGCAGTTTTATCTGGAGATTTCAATATCATATTTTGCATTAGAAACACGACTCTTAAACTTTATGTATACTCAGAGGAATATATTTCTTCTAGAAAATCCCCAAAGATAGCGTCTTGGCTGGTTGAGATTCATTCTCTTTATTGATTGAGAGGAAAAGCTTTGCCTTATCTAAACTGAACAGCATACGATGCATCTGATTTTCATACCTTTGAGATTTACCACTCTATGGTTTTAAAACAAATATCTGGTTCTTTCAAGATAAACAAACTTTTGAATCCTCTTATGATCTTATCTCAAGAGGGTAACACTCCTTTACGGTTCATTGTCTTATTGGAGGATTTGGAATAATCTTGTTTGAGCTTGATAGATTTCAAGTAATATTTTAATTTCAATAGTTTCATTGTGAAGGAATTTATTTATAATTATAAAGGTTTTTTTAAGTTATAATATAATATTTTATGAATTTTCAAATCAATATTTTTGTGTCACATAGTGATATTTACTTTTCTATGCATAAATGAAAATGTTATATGTTATTCAAATAAAAGTAGATGGAATGAGATTATATATGTTAAAAAGACTACAATAAATTAATTGAAATCTTTTCCTCAAAAGTAGAAACCCCTACTTTTAGGAGTCCAAATTTAGTTACATAAAGACGTGTAGATAAAATGTATAAGAATTTGAAATGAAATTTTGGTGTTCTAAGCTTAAAATTTTTCTTGATTAACTTCTCGATTAGATTGTGTATGACTTTTTTTGGTGATCACTATTTCAAATCACACTCCATGATTTATCATCAAGATGAAAAGTCTGATTAATCATAAAGTTAATCCTCATCATCAATCTGGGTTGTCAAATGCTACGGTTTGTTTGCATAGGAATTTAATTTTCTACTTTCGTCCTTATTTTTCATGTTTGTAATGCTGCCTTTTATCATTAAATAAGATTAGAAATGTTTATGAAATGTATCCTTTTTGTTTTAGGTTAATGGTTTTACATTTATGTTATGTGCTTCTGCATATTTGATTTGCTTGTTTTGATGTATGTTAATATTTGGTTCATTTGTGTGTGTTTTGAAGAATTGTTTATATTTTGTGTAGTGGCTGAAAGCAATCAAGCTTTTTGAGGAGTTTGAGCATGTTTTTTATGTAAAGGGAGGACTTACATCTTCTTTTTGTGGCTCAATCGATTAAGGTAAGATATCATTAGTAGTGGCCAGGTCCAAGTACAGCACAGGATTCACATTATCCTTCTCACAACTCTTCTGACAAGGTATCCTTAATCCACTGCTTATTTCAATTACAAAACTATCTCTGCTTAATTTTTGTGTTTCTAAATTGTTCCTATATGTTCTCGCTCTTGTTATTATTGTGTTTTTTATGATATTTTTATTGTGTTAGCCATCCGTGAATCTCGATAAATAGTGCATTTTTGCATATTTGAAAAAAGCCTCCATTTTTCAAGGCTTGATATGCTAAGTTTTTGGGCCACTTCTTTTGTATTAAGTATTCTTCACATTTAAATTTATTTCCACCACATTTGGGTTTCTTGCCACTTTCTTGCTTACTCAAAATATAGAAGTCCAAGGAGCCATAGTTAGGAAAGATCGCGTGCACAAGAGAAGATAAAAAATGAAAATTAGGAAAGATAAACAAGGTGGATTGGGAAGGTCCCATTATTAGCCTTCAATCAAATACACCTCAAACTTCTTCTACTGAAATAATTAATTTGTTAAAGTCTCACGTGTGAAGTTTAAATTTTCTATGATTGATATTCGAAAACTATGGGAGAGACATTATAGATAAAGATCTTAACCATTTCTTAGACTCATCATATCATTCTCTGCAACTATTTTCTATGGATTAATCCAATAAGTATGATCATAATTACTCAAAATTTGTTTATAATATTTATTTGTATGAATGCATGAAATTTGTCTATAATATTCATCTTCTATAATATAAAGCTACCATCACTCCCTAAGATGGACAACTATCTTCTCTTGTCTCAATTTTTTTGCATACTTGCATTGGTAACAACTATAACAACTATAGTTGTACTATCCTTTTTTGCTCAATTGTTACTTTTTCTGCTAACATATAGCTGCAGTATCCTTTTCTTCTTGCAAAACATGGTGCAGCTCTTTGTTTCACCATTTTCAGTGTATGTGTATATTCTTCATTATTTGGCTCCAAAGTAGATGAAGATTGTGTTTTTCTATAGGAATGTTTTCTTTAGAGCTCGCTATCTTTATGACTAGTGTTCCATTTCAGCTCTTTTGCAGATTTGGCATATAGAACTGTTGGGTCCTATTGAAACACATGTTGTGTCCTCAAAACCTTCTATAAACTAGATTAGTAATTGCTGCCCCCCTTTTGATCTTCTCCATATACTCTCTTTAATACAATGTAAGCTAGAAGTTGCCTCTTCCATATTGTCTAGAGATCTTATGTGGTAAGAAAAGTTTCTATGTATTGATGTAGTCTCAGTTGTTTAAAGTAATTATTATTTATATTTTTTTTATATAACTCTTAACAATAGTAAGATTCATGTGACCTTGTTTTCACTGTAGGTCATTTGATGGATCTTACTCGAAATATAGAAGTCCAAGGAGCCATAGTTAGGAAGATCAAGGTCATGCACATACTTGATGTTTTATTGGCCAACCTTGCAGTATTCATAGTAGTATCTTCCCAAGATGCTAGAAGACATAGGAATTAGCAAAGAAGAGCTACATGTCCTTTTTATAAGTGTATTATCCATTCTGCTAACACTAATTGCCATAACCAAATATGCATGTGTAGCCTTCTTTCACTTTGCCAAAATTCTAAGACAAAAAGGGAGCATCCAAGATACAGATAACATAACATTGGAAGAACAACTCATGATGTTTCTCCACACCCTTCACCATAATCTAAGGAGCTAAAATATTGGCCATAGCTTTGGTCACTTAGGAGAGATAGTGACTTCACACTTCCACAAGGTCTTGAAGGCCATATTAGTACTTCATAACAATTATCTATTACCCCGTCTCGCAACAACTCCTCCAAAAATTGTTGGGAAGGACCATTTTGATCCATATTTCAAGGTAAATACTCTAGTGACATTTCTTTCTTTGCTAGAAATAATAATAATATTCATTTATATTTGATAATAATATTTATTTTTATAGGATTGTATTGGTGCAATGGATGGAACCCATATGCTTGTTACTATCAATGTCGACATCCAAGCAAAATATCATGATAGAAAATGCAATTTGTCATAGAATGTTTTGGGTGTCTATTCATTTGACTACAAGTTTCAATATATTCTTGTGGTTGGGAAGGGTCTACTGCAGATAGTCAAGTGCTTGCTTTAGCTTTTTTTAGAGCAGATCCATTGGTGGTTCCTCCTAGTATATTAATTCATATTTTATATGATAATATTATCGTTATATTAAATCAAAACTTGTATGCTCTATTTTCACTATAACATTATTTCCATTTGTGTATGCAAATTCTATTTAGTTGATGCTGGGTATCCAAATGTACCAGGTTTTCTTGCCCATTATTGGTGTACACGTTACCACCTAAAAGAGTTTTTTAGAGCAAACCCGATCAGCACTCCCAAAGAGTTATTTAATCACTGACACTCCTCTTTTAGGAATGTGATTGAGCAAACATTTGGTATATTAAAGAAATATTTTCCTATCCTAAAGCATGCAACATCCTATAGTATAATTATCCAAACAAGGATTGTTTTGGCATGTGGCATACTATACAACTTCATTACCATGGAGGATGGTCTTCCATCCGAAGAGGATTTTGAAGAGGATGATGCTTGTGCTGGGACACATGTGTCCATTCTAGAGACTTATGAAATGAATCAAAGAGATAGAGATGACTAGGGGAATTTTCAAGATGAAATAGTCCAAAGGATGTGGGAAGACTACAACTCTCAAACTTAGTTGTATTGCAAAGCATGACCATATATTTGCACTTCATAGTAATGACATATTTATGTGAAACTCATTATATAACAGTTATGATGTATTTATAATATATATATATATATATATATATATATATATATACTTGGTATTCCTATGAATATGGTTTTTTGTCTTTGGTACATGTCTGGTACAATATGACTTTCTAGGAACATTTGTTATGATTGATCTCATTTATTTTGAGATTGCTGATTACAATGGAAACTTCACTATATGCACCTTTATAGTTTTTCAATCTTTAACTTTACATGGTAAAGCCAAGAGAGACACATTGAGGTGTTACACAGTATGCATTGAATAAAGATCAATTTATCTAAATCAACTTAAAGAGACTTTGTATTTGAAAAAAAGCATTTGACTGAAACTAATTTGAAGATATAACTATTTGTGTGTGTTAATGGCAAATAAATCTATTTTTTCATTTTTTTAATACTTTGGCCTCTTTGTTCTAGGTATTACTAGGGAAGTCCTTTATTGGTTGACTTGAGAGAGTAGGTTGGGTCAGAAGAGACTCATCAGCATCACCTGTGTAACAATCTACTATGGCCTATAATTAATCAATCCTATGTATTTCTTTGATGCCATTCATGACACAATTTCTTTACTGTGTAAACTAACGTAGAAATCTAGGATTAAAAAGAAACCATAGCTACTGCTGCTATAGCATTGTTGTTGATACTGAAGGTTTTAACTATGGTTCCAGCAATAGGTATGCAATAAAAATTTCAATATTTTGTTGCCACATAATATTTGAAGATTCAAGTATTGATTTTGGTCATTTTGGTGAATTTTTTAGCATCTTATATAGTTGGATCTGAATTATTTTAGTCAACCCTAGTTGAGCACCATGTTTGGAGAGAGAAATTCAGTCATTCAAAGTATTAAATCAGTCATACCTGCTGCTATTTACATTATTTATTAGTTAACATAAGTAACTAGCCTAATAGCAATGAAGCTCCATCATTTCAAGAAGGATATCAATCATATTTGGGCATTTAGTATGTGTTTCTCAGCCTATTCTTTGCTAAAGTCCACACCTCCAGCCATGTAATTAAAGTCAACATTATTTAGATGGAAGATGTAGCAACATTGGTTGATATTGCAAACTTGTCATCAGTAAATTTTTATGTTTTTATCCTATCCTTTGGAGGAAAAACATTGGTAGTAAATTGATGTTCCAGCCTAATGCCATCATTGACAAAATGCCTTGGATAATGTACATGTGTTTCAGTAATGTTTTCAATAGAACTTCATCTTTTCCAGTTGATTACAGCTTTTTTCATACACCTCTAAGCATGTAGTTGTACCATTGATACATCAACTATTGTATAAACTTGAGCTTATGAACTGGAGGTTTTCTGTATGAGAAATATTTTTATTGTTTAAATTTTTTTCACTTGTTTTAGATCCTAGGTTTCTTTACTACCTTTCCATTGCTCTATTGCAAATGGAAACATTTGTGGACCCATTTACATTAGTTGAGTTGATATTCATCACAAAGAATATCATCACAATACAATGGCTTGCTGATAACACTTATAATACCTATCATCCTAATCTCTTCCATATAATACTATATAAATATCTTCTAAAATCTCCTTCACAATAAATGGGCATGGAAAACATGAATAATCCATAAAAAGATCAGTTTCTATGGAATTCAGTTGTGCTGCCACCTTTGGCTACTTCTTGTTATAATGGAAGAGGGGCTTACAATTTTGTATAAACATTTCAGAAAATAGAATCACTAACATGGGAAATGTAGTTGTAGGCATGGATGTTATGACATTAAAAAAAAAACACATGCTTGGATGTTATGCACATTGTATGACATTGAAAAAAACACATGGTTTTATGTTGAGTGATAGTTGCTATGAGTATTAGATGCTGATTTTTTTTGGAAGTTGTGCAGCTACATATGTCATTCAGAAATCTCTTAACGAGAATGGATGAGGAGATACGTGTGACCACAGTTGCAAGCTCAACTACTACTTCAAGTAAAAATGTCAAAGTGGTGTGGACAAGAGACATGGAATAGAAATTGCTAGATTTACTTTTTGAGTAGATTCAACTAGGAAGAAAAGGAGACGAGGGCTTTAAAAAGGAAGCTTGGACAACAATACAAAAGAAGTTTAATGAAGATATGCATATGAATCTTGGAAAGGATAACTTTAAAATCAAATTGAAAATATGGAAGCAAGGTTTCAAAATGATGAAAGAGCTGGGAAACATGAGTGGTTTTGCATGGAATGAGACAACTCAATGTGTGGACGCTGAGGATAGTGTACGGCAAGAGTTGCTAAAGGGAATTTTTTTATGTCAGTAAAATATCTCTCAATCAATTGTTACAAAAGATATCTAATTCTTTCATTTTTTTCATCATGTAGAGAACTTGCTTCAAAAATGATTGAGTGTACAAGAGGCAATGGTTCTTCTACTTCAATGAGTTAGCAAGCATTTTTGGGAATGACATAGCTGAAGGAAATGTTGCAGCAATAGTTGTAGAGGCCGAAGATGGCATATTTTTGAAGAGGCTATTGATCTTGATGATGAGGGGGGCTTCAATGGGCCTATGGATGGAGGCTTCAATACTCCTGATTTTAATGAAGAGTTCCTCCAATCAAACAATTCTACTACATCCGTAAGAAAAAATCCTTCTACACCAACAACAAGGAGGCAGAAGAGAAAGAAGCCAAGCATGGCTTCTTGTTTGGATGTCATATGTGAGCATCCAAAACATAGATCAAGGTATGAGTAAGGGTCATAATATAAATGTTGATCAAAGAGAAATCAAGAAAGATATATCAACTGCATTTTCTGCCCTAAAGGCCATGCCTAGAATTAGTAAGGAAAAATTGATTGTGGCCTATGACTATTTTACTTCTGAACCAAAAAAAGCTAGGGGTTTGTAGAGATGTTTACGGAGGAGAGGGAAGAGTATGTTCTGTTTATGTTCAAAGGATCTTTGTGATAAATTACAATCTTTATGAACTGATAATCTTTTTTAAGACTATGTATGAATTTAGAATCTTTTTGAAGCAATCGATGAACAATACATGTTTTCCTTCATTTTGTCTAACATAATTATATTTTATGGCTTACTTGAAAAAGTTGTTTGCACGTGTTTATAGTTGCACTATTGTATGTACATACTATGTACCATTGTATGTACATAATATGCACTAATGTAGGCACATAATATGCATTGTTGTATGCACATAATATGCACTGCTATATGAACTCCGTTGTATGTACATAATAACTTTTTAAAATGGCTTTTGATATGTAAATGGTTTTTGTTTATGTCAAATTCAGGCAATTGATGAGGGCATGTTTTTATGGCATTGTCAAATGATAGCAAGTAATCAAATATCATCTTCCATACAACTATATGTATATATGTATATGTGTGTGTGTGTGTGTGTGTGTCAATTGATTCCATCCATTTTTATAATATAATGTAGAAACTTGTATGCATTGTTGTATGCACATAATATGTGTTGTTGTATGCACTGCTATATGCACTCTATTATATGTACATCTCTAAGCAAAAAGAGAAAAAATTGTAGTTAGTAGACTCTGATTCTCGTATTTTGATGCTAGAGTTTGATGTATGACTTTGTAATGTGTGTAATGGTACTAACATATTTGATAAAGCTACTTCTTGTACACGAAGCCATATAATTTATAAAAATATATTGGACAACATTTGCAGATTTTTTTCTTCTAGATGATGATGTTTTCTGTAAACTATTTACTCTTAACTGACCTAATTACATATATGTAAAAAAAATGAGAGTGGTGTGGTATTTGGCATTTCACCTTGCCTTCATGAACATTGGAAATATTGGCAGATTTCTTTTGTCATGGCTAACTTGTATGGTCCCAAGTAAATTTGCCTACTTTAGGTAAATTCCAACAACAAAAAAACCCAATTCATGCTTTGTACATGTACATTCATTTTTGTTGTACTTACTACCAATTGTAGCATGGTAAGGCTTTATTAACTTTATCAAGGCATCTTGTTTTAGGGGGGTGTTCTTTGTAGTAATTTCTCATTATATTTGTTCATTATTTATATAGGGTTGATGGATTTGACAACTTTTCCAATGTGTTGATGTGGTGCTGGCCCTGTAGCAATGAAGATGTCACATACAAAGGATTATCCTGGGCATAGGTTTTTTTTTTTTGTCAAGATAAAAGAAAGGTTGTTACTTATCTTTTATATATATATATATTATTGTGGCAAGCCCTGATGTAGTTTTGGAATGCAGGGACAAAGGCTACAATTTCTTCAAGTGGTCAAAGATGACTCATCTACATCAACCACATCAAAATCTATAGAAGAAGAAAGGAAGGATTGCAAGTTGTGTATTGTGCGAGAGACAGTTGCTAATGAGATTGGTTCCATGGTGAAAGCCAAAATTGTGTTTCAACATAGACTTAATTCTATTCTAGTTTTTATAAACACACTATTGGTGATGGTGATTCTAATTATAGTAATGAAACGACCATTTTTTTGTAAAGAGAGACTAAATCTTTTAATTTTTATATAAATCATGACCAAATTTTACTAATTGGTGATGATGATTCTAATTTTAGTAATGAAATGACCATTTTGTTATTGGTGATGGTGATTCTAATTTTAGTAATGAAATGACCATTTTGTTATTGGTGATGGTGATTCTAATTTTAGTAATGAAATGACCATTTTGTTGTAAAGAGAGACTAAATCTTTTAATTTTGTATATAAATGATGAGAAAAATTTACTAATTTCATGAGTATATTATTGTGCATAACATTTTTATGTTTATATTTATTCATTTAAAAATTGTTGAAATAAATTAATTTCTTATTAATTTAATTAAATAAAAGAGAATTAAAAAACATTTTCTTTACAATAAATTGAAATAATTAACCAAATATAATAATATATTAAAATATATTAAAATATATACTTAACTATAATGAAATGACCATTTTGTTTAAAGTTAATTATGATCATGGAGAATACATCTTTTATGATTTTGTATATAAATGACGAACAATTTTTAAGACTAATTTCAAGAGTATATTATGTTGTATAACATTTTTATGTTGTTATCTATTCATTTAAAATAAGTTGGAATAAATTAATTTCTTATTAATTTCATTAAATTAAATAGAATTTAAAAAATAAAAAAAATTACAATAAATTGAAATAATAACTAAATGTAATATATATAAAAATAAATAAAATTAAAATTAAAATATAAACTTAACTCTATTCCAATTCCAATTTTGTACAAACAAACAAGGGAGTAACATATTTCCAGTAAAATACCAAGCAAACCAAACAAGAATGGGATTGCTCTTTTCCATTCCCATTCCCCTTTCTAATTCTCCATTCCTATGCTTGCAACCAAACGGGCCCTTAGATTAGCCTTACAGGTATGTAATATTTCCATATCTTAGTTAATTACCCATGAATTCATTTAGTTATCACTTATTAAAAACTTCTTCATGTATACCTTGTCAGGATAGCCAGGGTATATGAGAGAAGCCCCTCCACTAGTCTACACTACATACCCATGCTCATCACATGATGATTTCCTATAGGAAATGTAGTTTCCCAACCCAACCCCAATGAACATAACTCTATTGATAACAACCGAGATTTTGGGTCTCACAAGAACCTGATAAGTGCATGCTCATGTGCTTGTGTATGGTTACACCAACTACACAAAGATCATAAACAACACGTGTTTGATGAGAAAAAGTCAAATTACCAAGTATAACAAGATCACTCAACCAACCTATATCTAGGAGTAGATATTTTACACAAATCCTAATGAACATTAAATCACCAAGCATTATGAGCTCACTCAACAAACTTGAATCAAGGATTCAACATGATTCCCGATTTCCATGAAGGGGAAACATAACATGCAAGGAAACATGGAATACAATCCATTTCAACCATCCAAGGAAACAATGCCAAAATCCCAACAAAATATGGCTAGCATGCAAACTGAGGCAAGAATAAAAAATCCAGAAACTCAAAGTTCTCATATAATAATAAAATTAAAACCTAAATTCAAGAATAGGGTCAAAAGATCAAGGCTCTAATAAAGTTCACCAAATAGGCTCAAATTCCCAATCTAGAAAATCTAGCAAGAGACACAAGTCCACAAAATCTACTATGGAAATATGAGCTGAAATCGAGAAATAAAATACCCCATAATATCATATAACCATTTTGATTCCACCATCCTCATCATTAAGGCAAGGGCTACAAGATCAAATCTCCAAATAAGCCAAACAAAGAAATGGACAAAAACCCTGATAGTAGGCAAAATGTGACAATGCCAAAACACCCAAAACTAAAACATCTTTGAATTCGACAGAATTGAAAACTAACTAATCAAATCTACCCAACATCACACTTTTCAAATAAAATCATGGACCTAGACACTTCACAAAAATCCAATAGCATAATAGTGTCTTAACTTACATTTCTAATTTTCTACAAAATAGAAATGCTCACCTCCGTCCAACAAAGTGATATGAATGCATAAAATAAGAGGAGAACACTAATTCTCCACTCCTTAACATTTAGCAACATGAAATAGAAGCTAAAATGGAGTAAAATCATTAAAATCAAAAAGCCCTACCTCACATCCAAGAGGGAAAAACATGAAATACCTCTATGAAATAATAGGGACACTGAATTAGATGAACCATTAGCATAGCAAAACAATCCCAATACAAATCCAATGAGACAGACTTCGAAACAATCCACTGAGCCAAACTCCCACAACGAACAAAACATTGATTTCTCACAAGAGGCATTGGAGGAATTATCAACAAAACCATCAAATAGCAAAGTGAGAAGGAGAATAAACTCACTTTTAGCCAATATATGCACTTTTTCAAATTGACATATTAATTACATTATTTCAATTAAATAATCTAATTGGCTCTCTTAACCCAAATTAAATTAGGTGATTCCAATTGAATTGGAATCCAACTACGAAAAATTAGTCGGCAATAAAATAAAGATTAAATCAAATAAGTAAAATAACTCTAACCCATTAAACATTATTTAATTTAATATTTTTCATGACCATTGGAGAATTATAAATGCATAGACACGCTCACAAGTCTAATCACATAATGCATTATGAATTTGGATTTACCAATTATCGATGGATTAAAATGGCATTAAAAATATATCGCCCATATGGGGAAGATATTGGCTCAGCATGAAAGGTCTAATCACTAACTACATGTGCCACTACTAGGGATATAAGTCCTACACAATAAAAAAACATAATCGAGTGTAGATGCATAATAATAATAGTCAAAGGGACAATTATGTGAAATCACGTAATTAAATAATATAATTAATTCTATTTAAATAATCATTCAAACAACCCATTTTGCATAAATTACTGAAATGAGCAAGCTACTTATCAATAGCACTATAACCAATGAATCCAACATTGACAATTCATTTCTAATTATTAAAGCATTTAATAATGGAATTAGTAATAGTTGGTAAAAAACATAAAATGGAACTTAAAATACATCAGCAAACATGACCAAATACATGACTAGCCACTACTACAGGAATCTAGTAAGGTGTAGCAGGATAATAATAAATAGTATAATCTTTGCACATATCTCAGGCGATTCATGGGATAACATCATGATACCACATAAATCTTTGTAACCACTAGCACAAACCTTAGTGAAACCATCTAGCACATCATAATCTCATAAATCAGCCATAAGAATAATCAATCCGACTGAAACAATAACCTAAATCTAATCACCCCCAAGGGTATAGACCACTCATGATCCCAATCATGATCACTCACAAAGAAAGATCATCAAGGTTGCATCAATCAGGATGACTTACATAAAGTGAATGGGAGAGGCACTACACATTTAATGTAATTCTTTCTTTTTACAAGGACATATGTTGCATGTAGGCATTAGATCATATTTCTCTTGTAGGTAAACTTCATCAACACTAGAGCTTCTTCATTATCAGGGATATCATGTCACCTTATTTCCTTCCTATGGATGAATAAGGGTTTTTAGATAGATGATGTATGTAGTCCTTTGATAGGTCTTTAGTCCTCTATCCATGCATCCTCTTTCTCTTTCTCTCTTTTGGAGGGGAGTTTTATCCTTTCCTCCCCTTTATGAGAGATTTCTTTCATTACATTCACATCTTGTTCGTAGGTACCTAACAAGGGCTAGTAGTTGGGAACCATCTTGCATTGTGAGATTAAGTACATTCCCCTAAGTTCAACTTAAAAGGGAAAGGGGGAAGGCCTATTGGTGTAGCTAAATATTCCTAATTCTACCTTTTCTAAGCTTACCTAGGATAATGCATCACCTAGTAGTATGTGAATGAGAAACCTAGGATTTTACACCTTATCTACACTTGGTGTAGGAAAAATTTCACTTTAGGTGGTGATAGTTCTTATCACATTTCACTTTATGCATTGACTTTACATTTAATTCACATATCACATTATCATCCTTCAAATCTTACACATACTTCATTGCGTAATAGAGTGTGATCCATCATTAGGGGATATGTGATTCTACCTTATGTGGGTGATAAGTTATCTACTCGTTATCATGGTTTCTTATTGTCTTTCTCATATGAAAGGCCAACCATATACATTTTATAAATATCTATTAGCAATAATAACATTCAAGATTGCATCTTGTTGTAATTTTCTTGCCATTCATGTGTGGAACTTAGATCTTGGTCTTTCATTTGATCTTAGCAATATTGTAGAGTCAACAAAAACTCTAAGATGATCACATATGATAATGCCTCATGTTCAATGTTTCAAGTACTAATAAATGAATGAGCCAAAGGTCACAAATAAGCACCACCTTAGCCTTTGCCTCAATGAAGGAAAAAGGTAAAAAAAACTTAAATAAGGTTTTCCATGGATAGATTTGATTCAAGGCCTACTTATTATCACTTAATAATTAGTGTGAATTTAAAGGGTATCATATGCATAAACTATCCAATCAAACAAAAATAAATCTTTCTAATGAGACACATTAGATAAAATTATTGAACTAAAAGATCGATATGTAGTATTGTCTCTAAAAACATTACTTGTGAAACACCTTGGGTACAACTTCTATAGATATGTGTGTATTTAAGTGTGATTTTGGATGGTAAACTATGCATTAAATATTTAATTAAATAAAAAAATTCTCAGTTAATGATACATTAAAAAAAAATTAGCGGTGTCTCAATTAAAGACATACCTTATGAAATATCTTGGGTACACACTTCTAGGGACATTTATCTAGGGGTGTTGTTTATCCTTGTCAAATTGAGCTATCAATTGTAGTTACAATGGAATCAAATATTAAGGCCATTTAAAATGGGAAAAATGTTAATAGGTTGAGGGATGAATAGGGTATCACAATAAATGATAGAAAAAGAAGAAAAATCCTATTTTTTAAAGCAAACATTGACAAAGATACACAATAGAAACCATAATAGAACTAATATAATAAGTTATATTTATTTTTCTATTTAATATTTAATATGACCTTGCTCCTAATTATATTTAATGTAATTTGTTTAAAAGAATAAACATTATGATTATTGTATCATCAATATAAATGAAATATCCTTTAAAAAAATTATCGTTTACCATCCTTTTTAAATTTCAAGACATTAACTATTGATACCAAATACAATTTCAAAGCTAATATATATTTTGGGAAAATAAATCATTTTACTATATTTCACATAAAATTAAATTTATATTTAAATAATATAAATGGACACATGAAGGTGGACATTATCTAAAATAAATGATAGACAATAAATAATGTTCCACCAAACTAAAACTCAAGGGCACGTCAATGTAGCACTCATAATGTACTATTTTTAAAATTATTTATTAGTTAAAAATTTAAAATAAACAATAAAAATATAAGGAGTATGACAATTTTTAATTAATTAATAATTATAATAATTAGAATATTTTTCTATACAAGACAATAAAGTAATAAAACTTAAGAAAATATTTTGGCACAATTTATATATTATTAAGATATGTAATGGCAAGGTTAGGTTTTAATTAAGATAAGGAAACATATATAAATAGATAACAATGTCAAAAGATTTCTATTGCGAACTGTGGAGACGTATGAGGAGAAGGAGTTGTTCGACTTTTTAGGTTTAGGAAAAAAGATTCCGGATCAATATATTCATAGTTCAAGATTGGCAGCCATTAAGAAACGAAGGAGGGAACTCGGCATCAAACCTGTCCAAAACAAATAAACTCAAACCAATATTTTAAGCTTTGGACTTCAAGGTGAAACACTTAAACCTATATTTTATTTTTTCATTTTTTTAAAGCAAAGTAGAAGAAATTTTTGAAATTAGAAGGCCTTGCCCGAACTAAGAAAATCGATGAATGCAGGCAACACCTCAAGATAGATATGAAGAATGTTCATTTAACAAACCCTACCCAAAAGTATCATAGGAGAAGAAATGCCCAAAAAAGAACCAAACTTGATGGTAAGGCTAACCCTAATCAAGACAACAGTTCTGGCCAAGTCACAAATGACGGACATGTCATTACAAAAGATGGGCATAATGATAACACTATTACAAATGATGGACAGGCCATTACTAAAGATGGGCAGAATGATGATAGCACTCTTCAAGAATCAAAGTTTCTAAAAACCCTACCAAATCTGTTTGAAAAACCTAAACCTGAAAGTCCACCTGTTGGATTTATATTCTTATGTAATAGAAGAACAATGCCGCAATGCTTTCAATATGGTGTGTTTGCATTGCCTCAATCAAAGTTAAAAAAGGTACAAAAAATTGTCCCAGGAACAAAATTATTCCTTTTTGATGTAGATTCAAGAGAGCTGCATGGAATCTTTGAAGCAACTTCACAAGGTGGTAAGAATCTACAACCTATGGCCTTTTGCAGACCTCTTCCTTCTCAGGTGAGATTTGACATATGTAGGGAATGCAAGCCTATAGCTGAGAAGGAATTTAGAAATGTCATTGAAGAAAACTACTTTACTAGGAACAAGTTCAAAAAAAATTTAAACTCACAACAGGTTTTGGATCTCCTGAAATTATTTGGTTACAATGAAAATCAAGAAAGTTGTTTGTTGGCAAAAGAAAATAGATCTGAGAAAGTTGTGAATATCAGCAAGGGAAATCAAATATCTGCAGTTAATGATGATCAACAAGGGAATACTGAAGCATCTACAGTTGATTGGAGATATCATATCAGTGAACAAAATCATCAGGCATCCGGGGACTCAACTGAAATATATAATCATAATCAGGGGATGACTTCTACAGTTGAGAATTTAGAGACATGTGATTATTCATATACAAGTGGGTGCGTATATGAAGGGAAACATCTTTATGAAGATAAAGTTTCATGGGGCTGCTCAGAGTCTACTGAGTGTCAGATAAACATGGAATGTAGTGGAAGTATAAGCACTTGTAGGGATTTTGTAGTAGATAATCATCTTTCTAACTCAAGCCCTCACAAGGAAGTGGAAGTGTCATTGAGTAGCAAGAACTTTTCTGCAGGTGAACAAAAATTGGAACAGCCCATCAGCTGTAGCATATGCTCTTCTCAGGATCATCACTGTATATTTCTCCCTCCAAAAGAGGAGAATCGTCCAGGAAAGAAACATACTAGTTCTTTCAACCATATTCAAAAGAAGAGAAAATTAGAAGATAATCTTTATGATTCTTGTCTGTGGAAAGAAGAAAGAGCTTCAATGAGTAGTTCAAACATTTCTCAGCATCAACTATATATGGAAGACACCAGCAGAATTAGGTTTCCTGAGTCTAGTGCTCTGAAGAAGATAGTGACAGATGATTGTGCAAATAGGAAAAAATATCAGAAGTTGGGAGGAGAAAGTTGTGATAAAAGGCTTAATTGGTCCCCCATCAAGACCAATCCTAAAATTTACAGGTGGGCATCTCCCTATATCAGCCGCCTCTCTCAATTTGCCTACCCCTCCAAACTGGAACAGCTTAAGTTTTAAAAATTATAGAAAACTAGTAGGTTTCCTCTATGGAAAGATGAATAAAATTCTGAGTCATTTTGAACTCTTTTCTTTTGTATATAAATTCTAATAACAACCTTGCCAATCTCACAAAGTTTGAATTTCTTTTTATCAGTTATTTGGGTAAAGGATGGGAAAGTCTCCATCCCTTAGACTTTTTCCTTTTCTCTGTAAACTCAGATTTATTTATTTATTTTGATAGAATTCTCTGATATAACCTCTGTTACTTTTGTAATTTCTTCAAGATCTATATCATCAGCCATTCTTTAAATTAAATATCATAGTTGAAGCAGCTGGAAATTATACAAATTTGTCGATTGTTTGCAATCAATTAGAGGACTGATGATTGGAATAATCAAAACTAATTATAGAAATTTAAGAAATTTAAAATAAATACTTAGTTGTAAAAGTGATTGCAGGTAAATAATGTACTAATATCCTGATTATTGCAAATAATATAGTTAGGTGCTATCTTTATTTTTTTTATTATGATTTCATTTATTTTGAGAAATAACTGTTACTATTTGTGGTTTTATTGATGCATCTATATCAACACAAATTAAGTTGTTGGAATATTCTTCGAAGAGGTTAAATTTCAATGAAAGGAACATAAAATTTTCAAAAAGTATTCCAAAATACATATATGTATTGTGATATTGCTATTAGGATTTAACTGTGTGATTTTGAGTCAAACTCATTGACCCATGTTTCATGAGTAGTGATTCAACATGAATCCTTCTCTCATGAGAATAAATGGAACACTTAGCACTCATTTGATCTAGGTGATGCTCACAGGGGTGAAGCACAAGGACTTCTCGGGAGGTCACCCATCCTAGTACTACTCCAGTCTAAGCACGCTTAACCAAACTGGAGTAGTACAGGGATGAGTGACCTCCCGTGCTTCACCCTTGTGAGCATCATGTAGATCCAATGAGTGCTAAGTGCTCCATTGAAACATAGGTCAATGAGTTTGACTCAAAATCACACAATTAAATCCTAATAGCAATATCACAATTTGACTTGCTGTAGAAATTATCTCCTACATATGTGTATTGTTCATTCAATCTGACAAAAATATCAGCAATATCAACAAAATCAAAATACAGAATTGTTGTGTTGTTGTATGTGCTATGATTGCACATATTTCAAGTAAAGGTCACACATATTTAACCCTAGTATTTTGTGCCAAGCTCCTAATGCCTCCTGAAGGTTCGCAGTTTCCTAAGCCTATAAAGAGATATCAACAGAAGCTTGGAAAAACTGAAATTATGTTTGTACAAGTATATCAAAAATGATTTGATATTTTGATAAAACAACTTTCACTTTGACTGCTTATGATATTGGTAATAATATTCAATATTGATTTTTTTGAGGTTAAGAGCATATTGGTGATCATGGTTTTCATTGTATTTCTGTTGAGCGAGGGTTATAATATTCAGTACAGATCTTAGTTTCTAAAGTTTAATTATTTCTTGTGTTAGCTCATTTTCACATTTATAGAACTGATATGTATGATCGTAAATATAAAATTTCTAATGTTTGTGTATGTGAATTTGACTTTAAGATTAATTATTTGTTGTTTTAAAATAGTAAAATCTTGAATATAAGAATTGAAATTTTAAGATTCTTTTTCAACTTTCTACATCTAAATTTAGACAATCTTAAATAGATCATAAGAACAAATTAATAATCTTCAGCTTAGAATTAAATGTACAAAATTAGTACAAAGATAAATAGAAATCAAACAACAAGCCAGTTCAAAAACCAAAACAAATGCTATTGAATTAGATCGCACCTTATTTATATATTAATTCTACTTCACGAGTACAATTATTTAGAAGAATTTTTTACTCTTAAGAAATTTCTATTTTCCAAAAACGTGAAGGAGAAAGTGATGACAAGCTTCTTGTCCAACAATGTCTGAAGTAAAAGAGAAAAAAGGTCCACTGAATTGGCCACGAGGCAATCCCCATTATCAAACCTTGCTGTAAAAGTCACGGATAACAGTGAAGAAGAAAGTATTTACCCTGCTTAAGAGACAGAACAGAAACAAATATTTTAGGGTCTGTAGACTATAATTGTTACATGACCAAGTTAGAACCTTCCCGCAAAGACTACCTACATTTTAGCTGCTGACCATTCTGCATTCATGTTATATGAAGCAATCTAGAAATAATACATTCTCCATAGTTTATATGATACTTTATTCATTTGTTTGGCAGACTTAGGCCCCTGTGATTCAATCATGTCAAACAGACAAAGATTGAATTGTATTGTGAGATTCATGATAACTGTAAGAGATTTCTCGTCTCTGATTTTGATAAATTGCTTGAGATGTTCAGGAAATTGGAGAGAAATATATGAAACCGTGAGATAGTAATGAATGGGACAGAGGAAGGATATTATAGTCTGAAGCCGTGTTCTTCTACATCTATTGTATCTTTTCTTATCATAGATTTAGCATTGAATAAAAACCTCGTGTAGACACAAAAATCATAAAAATTCACACAAGTTTTTTCCTTGGAATTGTAAAAGATATGTAGGAATGACCTCGCTTTGTTTTGCATGATAAAATGATTGAGAAAGCTAATGAAACTTTACAAGCTAGAAATAAAATGTGTATTTGAACTGAAATAAAATATTGCTATAGTCAAAATTGTTATCAATAAGTAAAGTGGGATAATCTTCAATTCCTGTAAAATTAATATCAAGTTCAAAGAAAAAGAGATAGGGGTCAAAAGCATTGACACCTTACTAAATAGAACAGAAAAACACTAAAATGGCTAATTAGCAATATTGAAATCAGGAAAATAAAAGAATGTTGTGAAATATTAAAAAAAAATCAGCAACCACCAAACCCACAAAAAGCACACAGAACAAGCTACAACCAAAAACAGTTAACTAACAAAATTGAACCAACCACACTAGTGAGCACTAACCTGCAACCAGTGCATGAATCACACCAAACCAACAAATACCATCCACAACTATCATCATTAACAACCAAACACCAAGCACCTGAAACATACTATTTCAAGGTAAAGCGATAGAAGACCAAAAGACTACTTCCACAACTCCTTAGCTAGTCTAGGAAGGATTACTTGGGGAGACACAAGGACATGACCTCACTCGTCCCTTGAGAAGCCTGCCCTCCTCTTTACTCTGGACCTCCTCACTCCTTTTTCTCTTCACTTTTCTATCTTCCAACTGAAATTTAAGACCGCAAATATTATCCTCCATCTTTCCCTAATCAAGAAGAATTGGAAGGGGAAGCTTCAAGAACACAGACAAAAAGTGATGCGTAGAGGAAAAAAGTTGAAAGAAATCCATATAACTCTCATACCCCAAAGGTTGAGGGAACGAACCCATCATAGACAGAAGGACCACCAAAATGTGTATTCCTTGAGCTTGGAAATACCCATTCATCCTTCAAAGATGTATACTTTGAGACTCACTTCATCCTTCTTCTGTTTGATAGGGATTAGTTTCTTCATCTTTTAATGTACTTCTTTCTTTTTACGAGGAGACATGTTTCATGTAGACATTAGATCATCTTTTCTTTGTAAGTACACTTCATAAAAATTGGAGGTTTTTCATTATGAGGGATATCTTGTCTCCTTATTTACTTCCTACCGAGGGATAAGTGTTTGTATATAGATGATGTATTTAGTTGTTTGGTGGGTCTTTAGTCTTTTGTCTATGAATCCTTTTTTTATCTCTCTTTTGGAGGGAAGTTTTACCCCATGTGGGTTTTTCACTTTTTCTCCCCATTATGAGAGATTTATTGTATTACATTTCTATCTTGTTTGTGGGTACCTAATATGGGATAGTGGTCAGTAGCCATCTTGCATTGTAAGTTTAAGTATATTTCCTTATGTTTATCTTAAGGGGGTAAGGGGGAAGGGGTGTTGGTGTAGCTAAATATTTAGGTAATTATAGATTATTTAAGCTTATTTGGGTTAATGTGACTATTGGAAATATGGTCAGATAGATGTCTTAATGGTTGTCATTTATGGAAACATACATTCAACATTTCATTTATGCATTTAGATATAGAAAATTGTCTAAGTGTTCGACAATTTGTAGCAGCACAATGAACAAATGTTAAGTGTATGGAGGACTCATTGAGAGTTAGCTCTTGCATAATTAAGGACTACTTCATGATAGTATCATGATGACCTATGCATAGTACGATGTGAGTTATGACTTAAATACTAGTGTGAGTATTTAGCAGTGCAGAAAAAAACATAGCAATGAATTGGATTATACGGGCTTAGGAATTATTTTGGTTACAAAATAATTACTAAGTTATGATGAACCAACTATGTGGACATTATTATGTCAAGCATGTGAACACATGAAGGCCAACTAAGCATAATTTAGTGAATATGTGAAGTATAAATAAAGATCTTATCTTGCAAAGATCATTGTGCTATCCATGATAGAAGAAAAAGTATAAAGTAATATGTGAGCGTTATGTGATGTGAATTCTGATGTATGATCAGAACAAGTATGAAGTACAATAGACAACAAGTATTGTATGCATATCTATTCTTTCGAAGAACTAAATTGTATTATTGCATGTTAGGGTAGAGGGCTCTTCTTGCATACATTGTATTTGTTCTACCAACTCCTAATAGGGTTGAGGCTTCTAACAAGGCCTAGTCTCCTAAGAAGGACTCGAGACACTATATGTACTTCATCAAATCCTAACATGGTCAATATCCTTAATAGGATCCTATAGTTTAGTGAATCAACTAGTGGGTATCATCTCCACAGGGTTTACCCTTGGCCAGGATTTTCCTAGTTAACAAATAATGGTGTTATGAGTTATCTATGTGCATGGTTATATTTACTATTCAACATTGATGGTTTACTTCCATATGCAAGTTATAAAGTAATTAATAATATTTAGTTGTGAGTTCTATTTCTATTCGCAACACCTAGTAGTATGCTGAGGCACCACAATCATTTATAGCCTATTTGTATTTCGTGTAGGATAAATTACACTTATGGTGGTGATAGTTCTTATCACATTCCACTTTATGTATTGGCTCTACTGAAACAAGGGTTTAAAATTCAAATTAAAAGTAGGTGCAAAATATAGAAAGATCTAGAATAGTGGTCCAAGTTTTGTGAAGCATAACTTTTGAACTAAGACTTCAATTAATGATCTATTTACTACATCAGAAAACTCTTTGAGTGTTATATAGTTTATAAAATCACCAATGGTCATTTCCCATTTTTGGGGGCCATATGAGGTCATTTAGTACTTCAAATTGGACTTTGTTGATTTTGCAAGGCATTTTTGGAAACTAAAAAATGTAATAAATCTCAAAAGTGGAAAATTTTTTATTGAATTTTTTTCTACAATGCCTAAAATTTGAATTACCACCTTCCCTTCAACTCACACACTCCAATTCTTTATAATTATGACTATCCTATTAGATAACTCATTTTTCTATATTTTTACATTGGCCTAAAATTTTGAAAATTGACCTAGAAAAAATAGTAGTGGAAATACTAGAGTTGGAATCTCTAAATTTCCCAAAAGGGTATCCGTAAATGAAAAATATATATCAAATAGAAACTATCACTAGATACATTTTTAGGTGATGTAAGATTTCTTTGAGATTCTTGGATGCTCCTGCATCCCACATCCATATTGATTTCTCAATCACTCATTGTGCTCAATTTTGTGATAGATTATTATTATTTTTAAATAGTGCTATGTTCAAATTTGTGATATATTATTTTCTTAAAAGAGGTGCTAATTAAATTTAAAAACAATCAAAATGCAACGGCTTCTTAAAATAGTCCACTCTTGCTTGTTAACCAAGGTACACTTAGCATGATTTCACTACCTACGTGAAGTTGAGGTTCAAGTAGAAGATTTATAAAATGTCAACACTACAATTGTGCAATGAGATTTGAGGTTATCATGTATTCTCTCTCTTATTCCTTTCCTTGTACAATGAAGGTTTAACAAACTATTAAATCAATTGGAAAATTTAATGTATTTGAACTTAACTTTGTAATTTGTCTTGATCACTTGACTTAGAAATTTACCAAATTTTAAATTTTGGAGTTCAATATCCTTTTTCCAATCTTGAATGTTCAAAACTCTTATCAAGCGACATTAAAATCCATTTTTTTCCCTTTTGACATAAAGCCACCAATAAAAAATGAGTTTCACCAAACTTACACATCTAAAATGGTTGTTAGCATTTGGATTAATAAGTGTGTAAAAAATTCATATATGTTTAAGTAAATATTGGTCTTTAGTTGTGTCTTATGCTAGAAAAAAATTACATATTCTCATGGTATCTTCATGTTACACTCAATGTTAGCTAGTACTATTTTTTTTTTTCATTTTCACAACTATATTTAGATAACATATGTTGCTATCTAAGAGGAGATGTCATGTATAAAGTTTCACTTGATCTTAACTTTGAATCCATGTTCTCTCTTTCAAAAGTCCTTTCCACAAGTGACCATATTCTTTCAAGTTCCTCTTGTAGTAGTTTCCATCATGATGTTGTGCAAATAATACTCATAAAAAGTCACTCAGAAAATTCAAAACCAGCTAAGAAAACTGCAACATATTTAAGTCTATAGATACATTTGACTAAAACCCTATTCAAAAAATTTACTAATGTGCAATCCTCAATTTTAAGTAGGCAAATATCTAATTTTTTAATAAATCGTCAAAGTATATTTCTCAAATAGTCTCCAATTTGACTTGAAGCAACTCTAATATGTCTCCAATCAAAGCCTCAAATTCTATTAAAAAAATACTCAAAATAAGAGATAAATATATAATTTGACCTTCTAAATAAATAAAGATTATATTTCTTATCGTCAAATATAAAGATAATTCGTGATATTGCTTTTAGCAAGATTATTTATACATAGTAAAATATAATAGTAAAAATTGAATAAAAGTTTATAATAATAATCATAATATACATTTACAGGCCAAATATCTTAATAAAATCATTTTTATAACATAATTTTTTTGGTGCAGCAATCTTTATATAAATATCTAATTGATGATTTAATTTTTTATAATCATAATGATAAACTCATAAATAGCTTAATCGAAAATTATGCTGGCGTCAAATCAACGATGAATGTTTTAAAACAATTAGCAAATGCAACATTAAAAAAACCTGTCTTTTCATAAGATAAGAGTTTGGTAAGATCTATATTTAGAATCAGTAAAGTTGTATGGAATCTATTCATTTTTGTCCCCCATGTGCAAAGTGTGCTGCAAATCCTGATCCATATTCTATCTCACACAAATTTCTCCCCCAAAAGTTCTTTGAACTCTCGCATTATTCATACAAATGAATTAAGGTACTCATCAACAGTTGTGTATTCAACATCTGGGTACAACTGAGTTGCTTCCACTCCATTAGATCCAATTTCAAAATTGGTTTGATCCCCTTTTACATACAAACTGTGAAAGCTTGCTATTCTGATTTTGCTTGGAAATGGTGTCTCTACATCATCAACCAAATTTGCATAGAATCATTACCCACAAAGAAGTTGTAAAACATTTCCCATGATATCAGAAGCTAAGCCAATTCAATTAATAGAAAAAACAAATCAAACCATTATCAAAGAACTGGAGCATTGTCTGTAAGTAGTTTCCAATATAAGGATCAACATTTACACTTTTTAACTTTCAGTGTTTTTCTCCAAGTGTTAAAAGAAGGGTTCTTTTCTTTACAGGATTTTTCTCAAATTTTAGGGGATGGGGGAAGAGGGATGTAATTTAAAAGAAACAGAAACAACATTGAATTATAAAATCTAACCTTCAATTAATTTAAGAACCTTCTCCTCGGATAAATACTCTTTTACAAGTGTCTTCCCAATTTTCTTCTCCCACAGGTCAACAAGTTCATTGAATGAAAGTGTATTTGCGGGAAGCCTCAAGTATAGGATCTTATTCAGGGTTCTAGGATCATCCACTGCCTTTATTGTATACGCTCCAATGTCTTCCTCTTTCACATATATACCTGAATTCTCACGAGAAAGATGAATTGGCATAACAGAAAATAAATACCTTATTCAAAGTCCTTGCTTCGCTTAATGAAAATAAATAATATTAATTTTTTGATAATAAGTAGTTTATACCTTTAGTATTTCCATCTCCATAAATCACAACCTTATCTCTTGGAGGGGTCATGCGGTCAAGCTGCACAAAGTTTGGAAGAAAGTAGCCTGCAAAACAGTTGGAAGCGACATATGTATATGGAATACCTTCTGCTTCAATAGCCCGCCTCAGTTTGATCCTCAAATCATACATGCTTTTTATGGGCTCGACTGCATGGGTTCTATCAACATCCATCCCAAACTCTGATGGGAAAAACCTCTGCAAGAACCAATAAAGAAGCAGAACATATTGAATTTTATGTATAAATTTCGTGATTATTAATAAATAAGAAATATTTTACTATGGCAAGTTAAATTGTAATATCATTGATAGGATTAATCTGCGTAGTTTTTGAGTCAAAATCATTGATCCGTATTTCATAAATAGTGGTTCACAAGAATCTATTTGACATGAGAAGAAACTGAATATTTGACAATCACTGAGTGTGTTTATTCTCATAAAAGATGGGTCCTTGTGAACCAATGAGTGTTAAGTGTTCCATTCTTTCTCATTCAGATTGAGCTCTTATGAACAACTATTTATGAAGCATGAATAAATGACTTTGTCAAAAAAGTCATGAATTTGCTGAAGGCCTTGTGTTGGAGACTCCTCCTCCAGGCTTTGGTTCCTCCTTTCTGATTTCGTCTTCCATTATTTGGCTGTTGTACGGACTTTTCTTGTTTAAAGAAGGCTCCTTATGGGTGAGTGGCTTTTTTGTGTTTGGTAGTAGAAGCCATATTGGCCTAAGAGATTTTATTATGGCTACCTTTCCTATTTTAGTTATTTTTATTGCTGTTGATTTTGGGTTTTCCTATGTTACTTTTGCATTTGATCCTGAAGGATTAGTGGTTCTTCTACATCTCTCTTCCAATAGGTTTAGTGGTTCTTCTACATCTCTGTTCCTATGGGTTGAATGGGTAGTTCGTATTTTGCCCCATCCTACATTGGTTGGGATGGAGGGAAAGGTTGGACGTTTATCCTGGGATCTCTTTGTGCTTCTGTAGGTTATTGCAGTTGTGTCTAGTCCCAGATTGGACCTTTCACGACTCTGTTTTATTGATGGCAGATCTTAGGGTGGTTAGACCCACCTATCTTTGAGAGATTGAGGCATTAGTTTTTGGTTGTGGCGGGCTATAGTCATTTTTTATGCTTCTTTTACCCTTTTGTCCTCCCCTTCCTCTCTCTTAATCCTATTCTCTTATTCTCTTATGGGCCTTGTTAGTTCTTTGTTGAAATCTCCCACATGAGGCTTTTGTTGAGGTGGGGTTTTCTCTTGCTGTTTCGATGCATATTTGGCTCTTTGGGCTCTGTTTTTCCATTTTCATGTGGTTTATCCAGGTGATAATGAAGTAGATATCAGCTGTTGTAATGAGATTATGGTTGTTTAAAAGGGTATTTTCTCAGTTGGTCCTTCTGGAGGCCAGTGGAAATCTGGGTTCTAGCTTTCCTTCTAGATGGTATTCTAGTTCCTAAAATTTCTACTTTCTATACAATTCATTGTACTCTTGTGATCAGTGGGTTATTGAGTGCCTTCAAAAAAGCTAGTTGCTTTGTGGGTCTCTGCGGCCTCTATCCATTTTGAACATTGTCTATATTCAATGGGGTCTATTGGAAAAAGTTTTTGGGAGGCCTTTCAAAAAAAGCCATTGTTAATTGGTTTTCATTTCTTTGTACTTTTGGGTTCAATGGGTTTTTGGGCACCTTTCAAAATCAGATGTTTTTAAAGATTTGTGTCTCCTAAGTATGTTGGAGATTTACATCTCTTCATGGTGGCTCTACTGCTAAATGGGTTTGGGAAGCCTTTCAAAACCCATTGTCACTTTAGGTTCTTTGGCTACTCAGTTTCCAGTGGAAGTTGGTTTGGGGTTCCTTCTTAAACCACTCTGTTTGAAATATGTAATCTTTGTGAAGATCAAAGATCTTTATTTCCATCAGTTTTTGCTCTGTTCAAAAGCTTTTTCTTCTGAGTTCCTCCCTTTTCTTTTTCTTTCTAAATTTTGTACTGGTTCGAACCCCTTTCCATTAAATCAACCTGAATAATAACATAATTCTCAATTATTATTAAGAATGATAATTCTAAGCTCATATTAATGCTATATAAATTGTACCTTGACGTTCCCAAGTTCTTTTATAGCCTTGATCAGATTAAACTGCTCTGCTGTCAGATCTGTGCTAATGGTGGATATGACCACATCCACCAGCTTGATTGCTGCTATTAGGCTTCCATAATCCTCTATAGATCCCTGTATATGGGTATTCAGGAAAATCCCATTTAATTGATAAAAAGGCTTTTCAGATGCCAAACTACAATAAAACTTTCAAAATTACGGAATGGTGATAATAAATGAAACAGATCGCTTTTGTATATGGGTATTCAGGAAAATCCCATTTAATTGATAAAAAGACTTTTCAGATGCCAAACTAAAAAAGACTTTCAAAATTACGGAATGGGGAATGAAATAGATCGCTTTTGTATTCTAGCTGGGTATTGATGAAAAGTTCAACTGACTGATAAGGATAGTCATTCTGGGATTCTGAAAAGTAAAATGGTAATATCTGGGTCAAAAAGAGATTTCTGATCTGTGGAATGTTGATCTAAAATGAAATAGCTTAAGGGTTTGGCGAATTTTAATTCACAAGTGCGTCGAGAAAGAAACCAAGTAAAAGCAATTAAAGAATAAACAATTATCAGAAGAAATCGACGACTTACATGGAGTATAGTTGCTCCAGAGGATTTAAAGGAATCGAGCAACTGAGCCTTCTCTGGTTGGAAAACTGTGGATTTCCTCACGAGGAGGAAAGTTGGATGACCCTGAGCAAGGCTAGCTTTGGTTACATGACGACCTATATAACCTGTTCCTCCTATTATAAGTATTTTGCTGCTCCCCATTTTCACCTGAGCTGTTTCTCGGGTGGCCAAGCTCTTCTAACAAACATTAAACATAGTCATTCATCTCCATCTTTCCTTCAAGAAATGTAGATGATGAAATCATTAGTGAGAATCTTAATCCTAAGACATCATCAGTGGTTCAAATCTATCAATTTAATAATTCAACGTAGGCTTATATTCTACAAATAAAATAGTCTGTGGGCTTTGGCTGAGGGTTTACAATGTCAAGAAAAGATCGTTTTGTTCAAATGTGTTAGTTCAACAAATTAATAATAAATTTCTACAACCTACAAGCACAATACTATAGGGGTAATTGATTGTTGGAATAAGTTCTAGTTTATGATTATTAGATTTTGGATTTAGTTGAACTTTTAGTCATGAATAGCATCTTTCTTATTTAAAAAATTATAGAGATACTAGAAATTTTAAGTGAGAAGAAAAATTGGAATGTAGAATTGAAATTAATAATAAGAAATATATTAATCAATTCTTATTTTTTCAAATAAGAATAATTTCTCCAATTTCAAAGCATGACCTAGTCAGAATAATGTAAATAGATCTTTTGTTCCATTTTTCAACAAAATAATACATCAAGTGAATAAATTTGGTCTAAAAGGTATGAAAATTCAGGAAAAAAACAAGACACATGTCACAAGTCACATATAAAGTAGATATTCAGCTATTAAAATACCAAAACCTGTAGTTAATTACTTCTATGAAGATCCTAATAAAGATAAAATTAAACAGGAGTAAAGAAAGTTAATATAGAGTTTAATAATCAGGAGCAAAGAGAGTTAATAGCTCAGAGGCCGAGCGAAAGGTCTTAGGTTTGATTTCTTGTCGATCCAAGAAAATATATACCTCATGGGATGAGACGTTAGAAATAATGTCTTTTAAAGGAGTGCTGCTACTCAGTAGATGAGTGGCCTGCAAGACTAGATTTGCGCAGTTGATCAATGAGAAAATCAGAAATACATTGCACCTTGATAGTTCCAACTTCTTTATTGGTCTGGATTAGATTGAATCGCTCTGCTGTCAGTTTTGTACTGATGGCAGAGTTGACTGGTCACCTTTTTAATTGCCTCTACAAGGCTTGAGCAATTTTCCATTGATCTCTGCAAGTTGGTATTGAAAAAATGACGTTTAACAACAAATTATAACATTATGAAAACTTCAAGAAGAGCAAGTCAACACAAATCAATGTCTTAAACAAAAAAAAAAATTTGAGTTGCAAGAAGATAATATAAATTATTAAATCAAGTTCAATTGTAATCGAATTGAATTGAGACATTGATATAAAGTAACAGAGTTCTAATAGGATTCAAAAATATTTGACCCACAATGGTGAATAACATGATGAAATTCTTGGTTAAATGGTAATACTGAACAATAGTCCAGTTGAATTGAATTTCGACATCAATATGTAAGATGGCGCAATAAGATTGAACAACAGAGAATTCAAAGCAAGACATTCAAGCCATTTAGCACTTCAAGGACATGGTGGCAAGATGTTGTATGGTAGGACATGGAGCGGTCTTCGTTATAAAATGTCTTGCTCTATTAGATTGGAGGTCTCTTGTGGCGATGATGACTATGAAGATGCAAAGTGTATTATCAGATACATGTATGATGATGATTGGAGTGCCTTGGTAGCTCAAGGATTAGAAGACGAGGAGAAAGTCGAGCCAAAGAGTGATGAGGAGGAAGAAGCCAAGGAAGAAGCCAAGGAAGAAGAGCAGATAGAAGAGGAAGACGAGGAGGATGAAGAGGAAGCCAAATTAGAAAATAATAAAGATAGAAGATGTCAAAGAAGAAGAGGCAGCTGAGGATGAGGAAGACGAAGAGCAAGATCAAGAGGATACTGTTGTGAGGTTTCCAAACCATCGCCCCAAAATTTTTGGGGACCTCTCTTTTTTGGGTGGGCCTTGGCAATTTTCGTGGGTGTTGTAAGTCTTTGTTTGCCTTAGCAAAATTTTTGAGTTGTCCAAAGTTTTTTTATTTGAAAATTTTACACCTTGGATGCCTTAGGGTCAAAAGGGATTTGATTTGTTTTTCATCCTGTACTAACTTGATTTTCTGGAACATGTAATTTTATTCTTAGGCCAAAAAAATTTCAAAAACTACATATTCAACAAGATAAATTTGCAAATTTCACACTTAAAGGGATTTTGCAAATTCAATTTAATTGTATAAACTTGAGCATTTTCAAAAATGAAATTTTTTAGATTTAATTGTTTTGGAAAATCTTGTTTTTTTTTTTTGGTGAAAAGAAAATTTTGTGATAGTAAAATTGAAATTGGAAAATTGATTTTGAGCCCCAGGAAAAGGTTTAATTTGGTTAGAAAATTGAAATTGTTTGCAAAATTAAAATTGAATTAAATTGCAAAATCACATTTATTTTGGTTGAAATATTGACTAGAAGATTTTAAAATGTTAGAGGAAATTGGTAAATTAGAATTAAAAGTTGTTTTTAGCTTGCTAAATTAAATTTTAATAATATTTTAATTGTCAAAACATTATTAAATAAAAATTTTGACATCTTCTAGGCTTTCCTTGTTTTATTTTGCAATTTTTGATCAAAACTAGCAGTTAAATGGGCTAATTTTACTATGGGCAAAATAAATTTTAGCATGGCATTTAAATCTAGGCCATTAATAAAGTACTAATTTAATTTTTCTTTCCTCTAGCGCAAGTCGGTCAGCTTGGAGAGTCAAGAAAATTTGGTATAAGAGGGGCTCCCACCCCCCCCTCTTATCTCATCATTCCATCTTCCTCTTCCTCATGTTTTGGGTGAATTTCTGCCCTTGCTGAGGAAGAAATAAGCTTTATTCCATCAATAAAAAGAAGGTTGGAGATTGATAAGTGTAGTCCATATCATTTGGAACGAAGGAACAAAAATAAGTGTTTAGGATGGTAGATGTTAGTGCAAGCAAGAACCCAAAGGAAATGAACATAAAAAAAGACAAGGAAGACATGATGCATAAGACCACCTTCTTTTTGAAAGTGAAGCTAATAAGTGATACCAATATTGGTATAGTGAACATGATACAGTTGAAAGACAGATTGAAAAAAGGACAATCCCCAATGGTAAAGAAGATCTATAAGAGCAGAATTGTATGCATGGTGGCTTTCCCTCCTACCTTGCTTTGTCATGAACTAGTAATGGAGTGTGCATTCCAATTTGATTTTGTTACTAAGTCCATCATTTTTTATGAAGGGAAGAGAGTGTTAGCCAACATCAGTGGACATGTGGTCGAAGAAGCATTTAATATTCTCCAATACAAAGGCATGATAGTGGTAATGATGGATCAAGAAGCTAAGTTATTTCAGGATAATCAAGAGGCTTACTTCATTCATCTAAAGAAAAATTGGCTACATGAAGGCAAGAAGGGAGTCACCAAGTTATCAAAGATCCCCAGGTTAGATTTCAAACTAGAGCACAATGATCTTATTGTCCTTCTCAACTAAATCATGGGCGTAGCTCAAAATATGCAATTTGAGAATTAGATTACTTCTTTATTGATGAAATTGAGAGTGGAAAGAAAAAATTTGATTGGGCAAGAATCATAAGTGAAAATCTAGAGTTTTAACTTAGGGTAATGCAAAATCAAAATAAATTCTATATGGGATCCTTTCTTTTCTATCTAATTGCGAGACTATATGAAAATTCTAGACTTAAGGCCTTAGGAGTGATTGACAATGGGTTGGGGCAATGTTAGGTGCATGAGTTCTATCCACAGCATCATTTGCACAACACTATAGATTATAAGATGTTCTATGACACCTTTTCCATAAAGATGATAAGGATATTGCAAGGGACACATGCTAAGAGGCTCTTAATGGAAGCATAAATAAAAGTTAAGAAGTATGGGAGTTGGTTCATCCAATTTCCACAATTTACATATATTAGAGTAGTAGGAAGCATAGTTTGTCCTAAGAGACTTCCAAGGTACCCACCTGATAAGATAGTTTTCATGGAGTTGGCTAGGAAACTTCAACATTATGACAAAATGATGAAACTTAAAGGTGAGATAAGGATTACCTTCTCATTTTGAATAGGCAATGATACTTGCCCCAATCCTATCGCCTTTGCAGCTGTGGAGAAAGAGTTAGAATGGTACCATCTAGGATGGTATAGAGAAAGACAAGGATTAAATCCTAATGGTCTTATCAAGGCATCTCACAGAAATACATTCAAACATGTTCCTACTATAGAAGATTTCTAGGCCAATGCATAGGACGACTTTCATGTAAGGAAGCTAGCAAATATGTCAGTAAGCATGATGAGGGCAGTCAGATGGAGAAGCCTTGATATTCTCAATCAACTAGAAGATGATGAAAATGTGCTAAGAGAAGATTATGATATAGTAGATGCAGGAATAGAATTGGGTCTAGTGGATTGGGATGATCATTAGGATCCTTCCTTGGAGGCAATTACAAGGATAGTTGATCTACACACTGAGTCATGGTACAATGGGAAGTTAAGAAAATTGCAAAGTCAAAGGGTACACCTTACTTATGAGAAGATGAAACCAAAGGAACAAGGTCTAGCAGAGTCAATCAGAGAAAGGTGAGGGTAGTAGCCAAAAATAAAGAATAGTTAAGAGCAAGAAGAGGAGTTTAGAGGTTGAGAAAAGTAAAGAGCGTCAAGAACCTCCTATGAAGAAATAGAATTCAACACCATCAAGGGAGAGCATAATTGAGGGTAGAAGCCAAGAAGTTAATACAAGTGAATAAGGGGCTACAGTAGGGGTGAGCTCTAATTAAAAATCAAGTAGTTACAGTGACAGTATTGAGTACTCTCCTCTCTCAGAGAACCAACACAGACATGATGTGATAGTCACTAGTGAAGAAGACAGACCAATTGATATTGAGGAAATGAGCCAGGCACCCTGGGCCATTAGTGATGCTTTGCTAGTCGAACCAAATCCAGATTTGGGGAGATGCACTGCACCACTGTGGTTAATGCAAATGCTCATGCCAAGAGGTAAAGTAGTGACTACCCGAATAGTTGAAGATATCCAACGGTTAGAGGAAAAAGGTGATAGCGAGAACTAGAAAAAAATTGCAAAAATGGTGGCAAGGGTAATCAGGAGTGACAATGAGGATCACCGAAAAGTTCAGATTGCTATTCCAAAGGTTAACAAGGTAGTGGATGAGATTGTAGCTTAGGAATATGAGATAGCAGAGCATAACTTGGGAATAATCACAGATGACATGGAATGTGAAGAGATCTAGGA
Source organism: Cupressus sempervirens (assembly GCA_028749045.1). Classification (NCBI taxonomy): domain Eukaryota; kingdom Viridiplantae; phylum Streptophyta; class Pinopsida; order Cupressales; family Cupressaceae; genus Cupressus; species Cupressus sempervirens. The sequence continues at coordinate 93,261,338 of CM053786.1, forward strand.
AGGCATGGTTTCAATTAGAGAAAGGTTGAGGAAGGAAAATGAAAGGATTGTAAAGTTGGAGGCCGAAAATAGGTATTGGAGAGATTTCCAACCTATCTAATAGTTGCATCAGGCAGCCCTTCCTCAGGATAGTCGGAGCATCAGAGAAGCGATATTAGCATAGTTACATGAAGTCAGGGATTAGATCTATGATACAATCCAAGATGGGTGAAATTTATTTCCTTCCTTTGTCTCAATATTCCAGTCATTAGTGGCTATTAGAGATAAATTTATAGCATTTTAAAGGGAGTGGAAGGATTTCTTTCTAGTCAGGGACTTAGCCATTCTCAAGCTATAGGCATTTATTGAGCTACCAAATAAGTATTTGGAAAGAGCCAAGTTGATAGATGAAGGAAGATTGAGTACAGTGGAGTCTTTGTTTGTTGCTTTGACCATTAGATTGAGAGTGCTTGAATAAATACATAATGAGATTGCATAGCACAACCTTGGTGTTGACACTCCCATTTCAACCATGATGAGCAATGTTGGGGCTATGGTTGATTTTGAAGATATCAGAGAGGAGAACATCAATGAGACAGAGTTTAGATCAAGATTGGATGAGTTGGGAAGGTTTCCATCAAGAAGAAACATTTGGGCACCCTTGGGTAAAAGCACAGATCTGTGTCACCATTTGTGATACCAAAACCTGTTTTGGTCAAATCTCATTTCTCTATCAAAACTCATTTTTTTTCAAAAATTAAAAAATACCCTTTTATAGATCTCAGATTCAATATCATCATTAAATAAATTTTTGAGTGTTTTGATTAGTTATAATATGTTATAATCTCAAAGTATTATAAGTCGATATTTCAAAACTTCAGAAGATGGTCCCTCAAAAAAAGAAAAAAATAGTAAATCATATAAAAGAAATTTAAAAATTACATTTATCTCTAGAGGAGAGAACCCTCTTCACAAATATGTAAGTTTTTTTCAAGAAGGTATAGATTTGACAGCAAAGTTTTGACGGGAGGAAAAAACTATTGGATTCTGATAAGGTCGAACTTGAGTACTTATAACAAAAAAAAAATATACATCAAAAATAATTATTTCATTTTTTTTTTGCACTAGATATACATGTCATCTATAAGATATTTTCAAATTAGAACAAAAAAAGATAATTTGCATATACTTGTTTGACGAAAACTACACCCTATATTTTTTATAGTTTAAAAAGGGACTTCAAAATAAAATAAAATGAATAAATTCCTACTCAAAAAAATTATAAAAAATTATAGGCATAAAATTCATCCAATTCTATACATTTCATCAGTTTACATCATCCTTATATTTTAAACACAAATACCATTTTTTTTTTCACTAATGTTGAACTGTCACATTCTGATATCATGTTTCTTTATAAAAGGTGACACAAGTTTGTGCTTTTACCTCCTTTCCTCCCTCAATTCCTTTGTTGGATATGCAAAAGAATATGAGAAGGATCATGAGAAAATATTGCAAGCAATGAGCAACATGATGAATTCAGTTGAGGTCAAGATGAAACATACACTTTGCCCTCCCATGAAGGAAGTCAATGACAAGCTAGCCAAGTTCATTTCTTTGGCTAAAAAGATGAAAGAAAGGGGTAGAACTATACTAAAAGATCATTTAATATAAGAAAAAGTGGAAAATTCTCCTTCTTCTTGGGTAGGATAGGTGTCTGATGTTGATTGGCTACTATTTTGGTGCCTTCTCATTAGTTGCCACTTTTTCTTTTTTTTCATTGTTCCATTAATGAGGTGTTTTCTTTTCATTGGCCGATGGGGTGGCAACCCTAATTAGAGTTTCTAGGATCCAATCTAGATCATTGATTTTTCCTCTTAATCTCTACCATTGGTTGTAATTTTGGCCTTTATATAAGGCTATTTGCTCTCATTTGTAAAGGGTTGAAGAATTTTTTTCCTAGGATAGTACCAAAATTGCTTCTCTTTATCATTTTTGTAACTTGCATGGTGATTAAGAACATTTGGTGTTATTGCACAGTTTCTACTTCCAAAGTTAGAGTTAATTTTATTGAAGTTGTTAAAGTAGATTTTATTTTGAGAAAGTTGTTAAGTAAGAGTAAGAGAGGATGGATAGTTGTATGGTAATATTAGTGGATGTTTGATAGGGATTTACAACTAGGCCACTAGCATCAAACTTAGCTTGTTAGGAAGCCTTGCATGGTAAAGTAGTCTTTTCCCTTGAATCATTGCATATATGGAGGTAGAGCTGTTAGTTAGCTTTTGTCAGATTCAATCATCATCCATTTGCTAATCTTTCCATTCATAGGAGTAGGAGTAGAGCATCAAGTAGTTCAATAGTTGGAGTTCATTCTTAGAAAGTTAGAAAAGGAGAAATACCATTGGTAAACACACCCCCATCATCACCACCATCAACATTATCTAGCACTCGTATATTTTATAAACCCATCATCATCACCATCACACCAAAAAATCCAAGTCATCCTTGAATGAATAATGTAAGGCTGCTTATGTGATTACTAGCAAATCATATCAATATAACTAAGTTAGTATCCACGGGTGTAAGGAATATTGGAGTTTTTCTCATGTCTTCATGAGTATTTACTTTCCAAGAAAGGGATTAAGTGTTTGATATTCCATATTAAGTATTCAATCGCTATATGTTATGTAATGGTACAAAACTAACATCAATAGATACATGTGGCTCTTCTTCTCTTATAGCAACAATTAATAGACATGCTCTCCACTGGCTCTCTTTTAAGTCTTTTTTCTACATTTTATAGTTTTAGCTTAAGCTTTGCCAAATTTTGGCCAAATTTGGGGTCCTCAATGAATGAAATTGGCCAACTAACTAATATTGGGCACTAAAGTTATCACTGAATTTTCTTTGAGAATAAAATAATAGTGTTATGTGTTATGTGTTATGTGTTATGTGTTATGGTGTTTTTTTTTTGAATTGTTCTAAAGATTTTAGATCTATTAGTTTGAGTTTTTATATTAGTATATATTACTTTTAAATTAGATTAAAAAAATAATGTGAATATTTTGTTGGTTCTAATTAATTGGTAGAAATTATTTCTCATAATGTAGTATATATAGGTAAAATAAACATTTATATAGCCATTCATATATTGATGTAAATCAATACAGTTGATTCATTGAATAAGAATTTTATCATATAGTTTTATGTACTATATAAGTTAGATCTTTTAGCTTTAGCATTTAGAACTTCAATAAGCTTTCTCAACACATATTCATGACTCAGTGAAAATAATTTTACTTTCAACATTGACAAATAGTTTCACAATTTATTTATATTTTTAAGTCATTCACTGGACATTTGAGTCTTAATAAATCGCTTTAGGAAAGACTTGAATTCTTTCTTAAAGATTAATATTTATGCATTTCTATTTTAAAAAATACAGTGGGAAAAGCCATTGAAAGAGATTCTATATAGATAAAAGATTACAAAATGATAGAAATAAGTTTTCAACAAAACCTCCAATGAACCTTTGGCACAAAACAACAAAGTTTATAAAATACCCAAATGTATTGTTTGATTGATTGGTATATCCTTGTGTAGTTGGCATCATGGCTGTAATCTTTATGAGCAATTTGAAAGCATGTAGGTGATTGCATTGATCAAGAAGACCATGAAAAATGGATTTGAGGTGAAAAGATGAAATAAATAGGGAGCATTCATTACACTAAAAATTCTCATGCATCTATTTAGTTAAAACAAAACTACAAATAAAAACTCATTTAATTAAATCTCTTCTAGATTCAATTTCTTATTTTCCTTGAACTTCTATTCCAATCATCAGAGAAACTGCAAGTGGCCTATGCAGGCAAGCTTGTTGAGTATTGAAGGCCAACAATCACATGGGTGTTTTCCCTCCACTTATATTGGGTCTCTTTAGTTGATCATTTGTGATCTATAAATGTTGATGGCATCTATTTTTAATCTCATTCTATTTCTTGAATACAATTCCATTTCTCTCAGTGTAGACATAGCCATGATTTGTGATGAACCACGATAAATATCTATGTTTATGTGTCTTGTTGTTTTGTACATTTTTTTTAAATTCTTAATTAACTTACAATTGGTATCAAAGTCTACAATCAATTTTGGTAATCAAATTCTAAAGTCATGGAGGAATCAAGAGTGCAAAAATTCTTCGGGAAGAATTTTAGTTTGTGGAAGGTACAGATGCGATCATTACTAGTCAAGCATGATCTTGCAATTGCAATCAGAGGTAAAGTGAAGAAGCCAACCTCCATGACATATAAGACTTAGAATAAAACCAATGAAGAGGAAATCATAGAGATTTTTCTCTCGCTATCTGAGAAGGTGTTATTCAATGTGAACAATGAAAAGTCAACAAAGGAGGTACGAGACAAGCTTTAAGGTATGTACAAAATGATGTCTACTGTAAACAAAAAATTTATCATGAAGAATCTTTACAAGTTGAAGATGAAGGACAAAACATTGATATCAAATCACATAAATGAGTTAAATACTCTTTAATGTCAGACACACTCCATTGGTATGCCTCAAGATGACGAAAATAAGGTGGTCATCTTATTATGTTCCTTATCGGATAGATGGGATGGTGTGGTAATAGTAGTTAGCACTTCCATTACTTACAAAAACAAGCTAGTGTATGATGAGGTAGCTTCTACATTGCTAAGTGAAGACATGAGGAGAACCAATAAAGAGTCTTCATCTAGTGATGTGCTAACAATAGTTAGTATAGAAAATAGAGAAAGAACTCAACATAGAGGTAGAAATAACAAAAAACAAAGGTTACAATCAACTAGAAGATCACAGTCTCGGGGTAGACAAAGTGGTTGTTGGTTTCGTGAAAAGGTTGATCACATTAAAAAAGACTACAAAAAATATAACAGAGTTCAAGAAATAGTTTTGGACAGGGGAGAAAACATTATTCATAAGAAAAATGATGGTGTTTTGGTTCTTGCAACAAGTGACATAACTTCAAATTCATGGGTAATTGACTCCAGGGCTTCATTTCACGCATCTTCTTGTAGAAAAGCCTTCACAAACTACAAGGAAGGTAAATTTGGGAATGATTATTTGGATGATAATAATGCTTGTGAAATTGTAGGAAAGGGTGATATTTTGTTATCAATAAAAGGAGGTGCTCAATTTTTGCTTCAAGATGTTCGACATGTTCCTAAATCGAAAAGAAATTTGATTTCCATCAGTTAGTTATATGCTCAAGGTTTTCTTACACTCCTCATAGAAAAATGAAAAATTACCAAGGGTTCTATGATTATCACCAAAGAGGATAAAGTTGGTAGCTTATATGTTGTAGAAACTAATGATGAGGTGGGAGCTGTGATGACTATTGTAGACAATGATGCCACACTTTGGCATCATAGATTAGGCCACATGAGAAAAAAGGGGCTAGAGGTTAAGCTTAATCGCGATGAACTTCCAAGTCTCCAATCAATAGATTTAGAGTTTAGTGAATGTTGTCTTCATGGAAAACAAAAATATGTTAGCATTTTGAAGAATGGCCATGACAAGAAGATTACACCATTGGAGTTAGTGCACTCAGATGTCTTTGGTCCAACAGAGGTAACCTCTCATGAAGGTGAAAATTTCTTTATTTCCTTTCTTGATGATTGCACTAGAAAAGTTTTGGTCTATATGATGTCTAGAAAGTCTGTCAATTTTTTTTTAGGATTAAATTTTTTTAAAGCTCTTGTTGAAAATTAGAGTGGGCACAAAATTAAATGTTTAAAATCAGATAATGGAGGTAAATTTTGGTCATTGGAGTTTGATAACTTTAATGTAGATCAAGGTATTAGATGGGTGAAAGTTGTGTCATTCACTCCTCAAGAAAATGGGGAAGTGGAAAGACTAAATTGAACTATACTTGAGAAAGTTTGATGCATGCAATCTATTGCCAGTTTAGGCAAAGAATTCTAGGAAGAGGCCTGCAATACAATAGTGTACTTAATTAATCAAAGTCCCTTATCTCATTTGTACATTGGAATTTTAGAAGACAAATGGTTGGGTAGAAGGATTACCCACTCAGATCTTCGAGTGTTTGGGTGTCCAGAATTTGTTCATGTTCCTAGAGAAAAAAAGGAGAAAGTTGGATTCAAAATCACAACAATGTATCTTTATGGGCTATGGTGAAGATCGGTTTGGATTTTGACTATGGGATCCTATTGCAAAGAAGATTTTACCGAGTAGAGATGTGGTCTTTAATGAGATGAAGATTTTGGCTCTTCAATCAACACCACAGGAAAGAGTTATTCAAGATTTTATTTCTATGTCTTCATTTAATGAGAATAGTTCTTCATTAAATCCACAATGTTAGCCTATGGTTTCTACTCCCACCACTATTTTGGTACCAAATCCTACTCTATCTTCATCCTCCATCTCCAATAGCATGGATCTTTATCATGCTAATCAGCAGTCTAAAGAACTATTATAAACCATGGTGTTATAAACCCACAAAGGTCTGATGTATTTTGGGGATCTTGTGAAGATGTCCGCAATGAGGGAGAGCATCAACATGCTATGTTGGAGACAAGTCATGATGTCAATGCTCCTAAAGTTTTTGCTCATAACATATGTAAGTCAATGGGTCACAGTGATAAGAAGGGTGTCTATGCCGCTCAAAGGGTTGGGGATCCTAGTTTTGAGCACAACAATCAGCAGGGATGTGTCACCATAAACTCACATCTCCCTCAACGTAGCCTTCAGCCTCACAATCATGATGATGACTATAGGAATCGTCACCATATCAAGAGGCCTCTTGCTCACACTAGACTCCATGAGCTTGAAGAAGGACATGGGATGAAAAACACTATGAAGGATATGGGATGCAGAACACGAGCTTGATGAAGTAATCAAAAGTGGTGGGAATTTAGTTATGATCAGACGTCTTTCTCAACTTCACAGCAAGTAGCGTGAGTGGTATGGTGGCCAAGTTGGGCAGTTGAGATAGGATTTTAGTGGTACTAATGCCATTGGAAGACAATATACTTGTAATGAAATTTAGATTAGAATAGATAGGAGGAGCTCCATTGGCTCGAGCAGTCCTCATGAGCAGTCTTATTTGATTCCCAGGCAAGAAGCAACCTGTGTCTTGACTAATCACAGGGGTTTTCAAGTCCAACAATAGTCACAAGAAGACTTGAGAACTGATGCTATAACACATCATGGCCATAAGGAGTGAGACTTGGATGTTTCTAAGCCAATTCACACATCTTCACAGGGTAGTGATTATGAATTGATAAGAAGAAATTCTTAGAAGGAAGAACATATTCTAGACTTAAGGCAATCTACTAGGCATAGAAGAATGCCTACAAGATATTCATATTATGAATTTCTTTACTCTCTGGAGGTAGAGCCTAAGATTTTAATCTCTGATTAGATTGAACCAGCTAATTTCAAAGACATTTGCAGAAGTATTGATACAAAAAAATGAATTATTGCAATGGAAGAAGAGATGAATTCTCTTAAAACCAATAAAACATGGGATTTTGTTCTGCTTCCACCCAACTAAAAATCTTTGAAAAATTGTTGGGTATATAAGGTGAAAAGGGAAGATGGTGGCAGAAAGAGGTATTGCACTCAACTAGTTGTCAAAGGGTATGTTTAGAAAAAGGGAGTAGATTTTGCAAAGATTTTCTCACCATTTGTACAGACGACTACAACCTAAGTAGTTTTGGGATTGGTAGCCATTTAGGATCTTGAGCTGGAATAGCTTGATGTCAAGATGGTTGTTCTACATGGTGATATCAAAGAGGAATTGTACATGGAACAACCTGAAGGTTTTGTTCCAGAGGGGAAATGACATCTCTATTGTTGGCTAAAGTGAAGTTTGTATGGGCTTAAGCAAGCTCCAAGGTAGTGGTACATTAAGTTTGATCGGTTCATGGCTAAACATAACTTCACCCACTATGAATCAGATCCATGCATCTGCTATAAAAGGCTTCCTATTAGTGAGTTTGTTATTCTTCTACTCCATGTTGATGATATGTTAGTCATTGGTACTTCTCCTCAAATATTTAGCAAGCTAAATAAAGAATTAGCTTCTTAGTTTGCCATGAAAGATTTAGGGGTGGCCAAAAAAGATTCTTGGAATGACTATCACTAGCGATAGACATAAAAAGGTGCTTGCTTTGTCACAAAAATCATACATTCACAAAGTTATAGAGTGGTTTGGTGTGGCTAAAGCTAAATATGTTCCTATTTCAAGTCTTGCTCCGTACTTCCACCTAAGTTAAAATTTGTGTCCCAAAACACAAAAAGAGAAGGAATTTATGAATAATATTACTTATAAATCAGTGGTTGGTGGCATAATAAATTCTATAGTTTCTACACATCCCAACATTGCTCATGTAGTGGGACTAGTTAGTAGATTCATATGCAATCTCGGTAAGCCTCATTGGGAAGTAGTCAAGTGGATATTGCGGTATCTCAAGGGCACTTCTGATTATGCATTGTACTTTGGTAGAAATCATGCTCAGCTACAAGGATTCAGTGATTTAGATCTTGCTAGAGATCGAGAAAAATGCAGATGTACTAGTGGCTATGCTTTCATATTTGCTAGGGCTATCATTAGTTGGGCCTCAAGGCTGCAACATTGTGTTGCAGCTTCTTCTTCTAAAGTCGAATACTTGGCTCTTTCCAAAGGAGCTAGAGAGATGATTTGGTTGCAACGCTTGTTCAACGATCTACATTGGCAACAAGATGATTATGTTTTATTTTCTGATAGTCAGAGTGCAATTTTTATGGCTCACAATCATTCCTCTCAGCAATGCTCCAAACATATTGACAAGCATGCTCACTATGTTCACTATGTGGTAGAAGAAGGGAAACTAAAGGTTGCCAAAATTGATACAAAGATCAGTCCAGCAGACATGTTGATGAAGATTGTTGCCAAGGAGAAGTTTGAATGTGCCAGTACTTTTGTTGTCCTTGTTAAGAGGAAGTAGGCCAGCATGTAGAGTAGGGGAATGGGTGATTAGCTGGTGCATCTGTTGTCTTTAGGTGGGAGATTGTTGAGTATTGAAGGCCAACAATCACATGGGTGTTTTCCCTCCACTTGCATTGTGTCTCTTCAGCTGATCATTTGTTATTTATAAATGCTGATGGCATCTATTTGTAAACTCATTCTATTTTATCAATACAATTCCTCTACTCTCAGTGTGGACATAACCATGATTTGTGGTGAACCACGATAAACATATGTATTTATGTATCCTATTGTTCTCTACATTTCTTTTTCATTCTTAATTAATTTATAAAATTGTGTTGCGATTATATTTATTTATAAAATGCCACCATTATTGCATTTTTGATGATATGCTATATTCTCAAGTTCTAAGACAGCAGGAGCTACAACGAATAAAAAGATAATTGTTATTGAAAATCACTAGGCCAGAAGTCTGCGTTCAACTTCAAGGAAGGGATGGCATAGAGATGGTTTTTCTTTGATACGGTTGCTCCGAACTCTTCTTCCATGTCCAGATCAGCAGGATCGCCTTCGAGCCTCCAGTCAAAGCAGTGCCAGAACTGAGCCAAAACAAATGACATCTGCCCGATTGCCGTGTGCCCACCCGGGCAGCCCCTCCTCCCTGTCCGAAATGGCAGCATATCGTACTCCTGCCCCTGGTACTCAAAGCTCTTATTGCCCTCGAATCTCTCAGGTTTGAATTCCTCCGGATCTTCCCACACATTTAGGTCTCTTGAAATGGCCCACGCATTCACAAAAAGCTTTGTTTTCTTAGGTATCACATTGCCCTGTGGTCCTACAGTCACAGCTTCGCTCTTCTCATGCGGGAGAAACAATGGTCCTGGCACGTATAGTCACAACGACTCTTTAATCACGCGTTGCAGGTAGTACATGTTGGGAAGATCAGATTCAGTTACCATGCACTCCTTCCCTACCATACAATCAATTTCCTCCTGTAGTTTCTTTGCTACCCGAGGATGCCTGAGTAGTGCAGTAATTGCCCATTCCATGCTAGTTGCTGTTGTCTCCATCTCACCAATGAATAGGTCTTACAAATAAATATTGTACGACTAAATTGTTAGAAGAACAAACAAATCTAAGAAACTACTTCTTTATTATTGACCTTAACTGTATGATATCTGTCAAAGTATTTTACAAAACTTCTACCCTAAAACAGAATCGAGCGACGATCAAGAGAGAGAGAGTAATGAAAGTGACGTACGAAGAGCACTGCTTTGATGTTATGTTTTGTGAAGTCCACGTCGAGAGACTGGGATTCTTCCACTCCTTGTTCTCCTCCAGAGCCCTTCTCTTGTTCTCAATATAGTCATCAATAACTCTCCCAACAATTCTGTCGAAGAAGTTGTGGGTATTCATCATGCGTTTCTTGAGTCCTTGCAGGTCCATCCAATCTATGGAAGGAAAGAGGTCCCCGATATTAACAGCGGAACGGGTGCTAATAATCTCCCTCGCCATGTCTTTCTGATATTTTGAGAGTGGAAGGACTAACAATATCATAAAAAATTGTAGGCAATAGAGGAAGGAGAGTCTCTATCATTCAAAGTTAGCATTTTCTTCAAGGATGATTCATTGCAATTAAAAGACCTTATTTTGTATCATTAAAGAAAATGGGGGAGGGAAACTATATTTGTCCATTCAAAGAGAAAGGATGATGATGTTTTTGCACACTTTGGAGATATATTAGTTATACTTTGAGAAGATGTGGGATTTCAGAAAAAAGGTTGTCTCTTATGCATATGCGTTGACTTATTTGTGTAGAGAAGGAGAGATTATTATTGCAACACTTCACAAGGTGTTAGAAACATTTAGGAGAGATGCAGACTTCTAAAGGAAAGGAATCTCAGTTACTCCATTACAAGAGTAACTAGACACACATGGAGTCAATTTGATGCTTCCTTGGTCAGCACTGAAGATTAGCTAAGGTGTTTCAACAAACTAGAGATATTACAATCAAAATCCATACAATGTTCCTCTCTTCTTAAAAATAATGTAATAAAGGGGGATGCTATCATTTTAAAATTAGTATAGGCTAGTTTTATACTAGGTTGAATAAATTTAATTACTATTCTGTTAGCTATAGTTAGTCGAGGTGAATTAATTTTTGTATGAAAGTTTATAATAGATAAATAAGGCTTATTATAGCTATTTAGATATTGATGTAATTAAATCTAGTGGAATCGTCAAATAATAATTATATTTTCATTTTCTCTACTTTATGACTTATATAATGTATTAGCATTCACAACTTCAATAGGCTATCTTCAAACATGTTTCATGAACAAGCAAAATGATTTTGACTTTTAATATTTATGAATAAGTTGACCATTTTGATTGGTACATAACAAATATAAAGAAGAATAAAGGAATGGAGATACAAGATTGAGGTGTAGCCCATACACCCCACGTATACAAAAACAACACAAATTAAAAAGAATATAATACAATAACTAGAAAAGTAAAAAAGTGAAACACAATAGCTATTTGTTAAGTGTATAAATAGTATAGAATCCTAATCTCATAAGGGAGGACAAAGAGGGAAGTGGTGTAGCCTAGCATCAAAAAAGAAACAAAACCAAAACTAGATATTAAAAACTTGTTTAATTACTAGATCTCTTCTAAATTCATTTTCTTATTTTCCACAACTTCTATTCCAGCCATCAAAGAAATTTTAAGTGTCCCATGCAAGGAAACTAAGTTCATAATTTATTTATTTATTAAAAATCCACCATTACTGACAGTTTGATGATAGGCTATATATTCTCTGGTGCCATAACAACATGAGTTATAATGAATAAAGGAATACTTGTTATTGAAGAAGAAGCAGCTGAGGAATAGGAAGAGATAGACCTAGAGGACACATGTGGATCTTTTTCAGATGCTCTACACTAGCTCTATTTTGAGTTTTCTTTTCTATATTTCATAGTTTAAGCTTACATTTTTTCAAAGTTTTGTCAAATATTAGCATACCCAATGAGTGAAATTCACCAACTGGTGAATATTCACCACTAAAGTTATGACTATATTTTCTTTGAGAATAAAATATTAGCTTTATGCATTAGGGTGCTATTTTGATTGAATTCCTCTAAAGGTTTCAGATCTATTAGTTGTTAATTTTGTTTTTTATATTTATTTTTCTCACAACTGATTCCTCCCTAGTTGTGTGTGGTGCATTGTTATTCCTAATAGGTAAACTACCTTCATGCACAATATTTTTCTCCAAGCATAAAATAATTTAAAAACTAAAAGGATATGACAATTCTTGTTTAATTATTATTATTTAAATAGTCATAAACTTAATCAAGTTTTCCACAAATTAGTATTATACATCATCATCAAATTGCTAAGAGATACATCACTTTTATGTTATTGAAGTTGAATGATTTTGGTGTTGTTAAACTTTTTCTTTATAAAAATGTGACGATTTCATAGCTCAAATATGAAATCTAGATAAAATTTGTGCACGGGGAGGATTACATATTGATGCAAAGGGGTTTCCAATTAATTTTGGATTTCATCACAAAATAAGATATGGAAGTCAAAATTATAAAAGGAGAGTTGAGTTTTGTATTATGCCAAAATTAATTGAACATATGGGAAAGATATGAGTGAACTCATGTAAACCTTCTTTCTAGGGTGATAAAGTTGAGCAGTGCAAGATCTATATCTATCAATTCACTAGAGAGTTCTTTTGCATGTAAATTTCTCTACAAGTGATGGAATTTCTCATATTAGAAAAGGAAAATTTAAAAAAGAGTTGAATGATTTCTCAAAGATTAATAGTTGCACATTTCTGTTTTCAAACATATAGTGAGAAAAGCCACTGAAAGAGATTACAAAATGATAGGGATAACTTTTCTAAGGAAACCTCCAATTAATCTTTGGCATAGAAAAACAAAGTTTATAAAAGACCCAAATGCATTGTTTGATTGATTGGTACATCCTTGTGCAGTGCGCACCATGGCGGTAATCTTTATGAAGAATTTGAAAGCATGCAGCTGGTTACATTGATCACGAAGAGTGGAGAAAGGATTGGAGGTGAGAAGATGAAATAAGCACGGAGGATTCATTCCACACAAAACTCTTAGGACATTGAAACTCAACTAATTAGTTAAATCACAATTATAAATAAAAACTCGTTTAATTCCTATCTATTCTAAATTAATTTTCTGATTTCCCCACAACTCCTATTCCAGCCATCAGAGAAACTTCAACTGGCCCATGTAGGGAAGCTGAGTTCATTGTTTATTGATTTATAGAAGAGCCACTAGTTCGATGATATGGCATATTCTCAGGTGCTTGGACATTAGTAGGAGCTACAAGAATAAACAATACATTTCTTATTAAAAAAAGTCTAAGCTAGAAGCTTGCGATCAACTTCAAGCAAGGGATGGCATAGAGATGGTTTTTCCTTGACACGGTGGCTCCGAACTCTTCTTCCATATCCAAGTCAGCAGGATCACCTTCGAGCCTCCAGTGAAAGCAGTGCCAAAACTGAGCCAAAACAAAGGACATCTGCCCGATTGCCATGTGCCCACCCGGGCAGCCCCTCCTTCCTGTCCCAAACGGCAGCATATCATACTCCTGCCCCTGGTACTCAAAGCTCTTGTTTCCCTCGAATCTCTCGGGCTTGAACTCCTCCGGATCTTCCCACACATTTGGGTCTCTTGAAATGGCCCACGCATTCACAAAGAGCTTTGTTTTCTTGGGTACGACATAGCCCTGCGGTCCTACAGTCACAGCTTCGCTATTCTCATGGGGGAGCAACAACGGTCCTGGCATGTATAGCCTCGGCGACTCTTTAATCACACATTGCAGATAGTGCATCTTGGGAAGGTCAGATTCAGTTACCATGCGATCTTCACCTACAACAGAGTCAATTTCCTCCTGCAGTTTCTTGGCCACCCGGGGATGCCTGAGCAGAGCAGTGATTGCCCATTTCATGCTAGTTGCTGTTGTCTCCATCCCGCCAATGAACAGATCCTGTTCGAACATATATTGTAGGACTAAATTGTTAGAAGAACATTAAAACAAATCCAAGGAAGTACAAATAAAATGAATATTCACTTGATTCTTGACATTAACTCTATGATCTATTTTTCCTATTCTCCAATTGGGTTGAGATCGTCATCTTTGTTGATATTGTGAAGGTCAACAGTCAAGTCATTGTTCCTTCCAATAATTGACTCTCTTGGTTTCCAAAGACTCTTCATTTGTAATATTATTGGAGCCCTTTTATATGCTGCTCCTGCTCATTTGTAATTAACTTTAATACATTAATCTAATACTCTACAGTTTGGATTTAGCCACTATTGTGGTGAACCAGGATAAATCCGGTGTTGTGTATTTCTTCTTATTGCTACATTTTCATTCTCTGTTTAATCCTTTCAATTGGTATCAGAGCACGTGGTGTGCAGATTGGGAAATCGGTGTTGACTTTTTTGGAAAGATGGAGGATTTGAAAATAGAGAAATTTACAAGCAAGAATTACAGATGTGCTCCTTGCTGGTTAAGCAAGACTTGGCTCTTGCAATCGAAGGAAAGTCTAAGAAACCGTCTACAACCACTGATGAAGATTGGCAAAAGATGGATGAGAAGGCAATGGCATCCATTTTTCTCTCACTAGTGAAAAACGTCTTGTTCAATGTCTCAAATGAGATGTCAACGAAAGAGGTTTGGGACAAACTCCAGAATATGTTTCAAATGGCGTCAGTTGCAAACAAAATCTTCATTATGAAGAAACTCTACAAACTGAAAATGAAGCAAGGGACTGCAATGTCAAATCATATAAATGATTTGAATACCCTACTATGTCAAGCAAGCTCGATTGGTATGACTCAAGATGATGAATCCAAAGCCATCATCTTGTTATGTTCTTTACCTGACAGTTGGGATCCCGTAGCTACAGCTGTAAGTACTTCAAACTCTATGAAGTCAAAGCTAGCCTATGACGAAGTTATTGCCACTTTATTAAGTGAAGACATGAGAAGGAGTAACAAAGACTCTGTCATGTCCCCTTTTCAAATAATTAAAAATAATAATCTTTTCTAAGGCAGGCAAGCCCAAAAAGGTGAAGTTTTAGAAAAAGGGGATAATCTTTGGAAGCTAATGGACTAATAAATGAAAATTATTATTAAAATATATTTTATTAACCCCTCTTGGACGTGAGTTAGGGTTATGCCCTCTTTTAAGGAGTTTGGAGGCATTTTGGGCTCATTCCAGAACTTGATTTTTGCTCATTTCTTTGTTATTCTTCAGAGGCTGCCAAACTTATGGAGAAGGAGACCCAAGAACGGGAGTTTGTAGGTTTCCAAGAAGGCTAAGGATGGGAGTTTGAAGCCATTCCATGTGCATGCTCATGCAAAGTTTTCCTTTATGCTGAACAATGCAGATTTGTGAGTTTTTAGGTGTATTTTTTGTAAGAGTTTGGTGTTTCCGGTTGAGTATTTCATATCAGTTTGGGTTGCTACTATATTTCAAACTATAAGATGTTAAAATAGAGCTGAATATATGTATTGGGATGTGATTAAACTTATGAGATAGATTATTAGTGTTTTTGTGGTGTTTTCGAGCATTTTTGTGTTAATTTCGGGAGCCCGATGAGCATAGTTTTTGTCCTACATTTGTGAACTGTTGTGTAAAAGCTATACAGATCTGAAAATGTCATTTTGTAGGCTGTTATGCTGTTGAAATTGCTATAAAAATGTCCATTTTCAGATTTATTAATAATTTGTGAAGTTGTGAAATTTTTTGGCACTATTTCAAACATACTTGATTTCGGTTTATTTGAGAAATTGGTGGATCTTTGTAATATTGGTTGTTTGGTTTTGAAAATATGATTTGAGGCTTGAAATATCATATAAAATCAAAAAAGGGACATTTCAGTGGTATCAGAGCCATGATCTTGCCAGCCTGAGGGTTTGTAGAAGTTTGCATGTCAGTTTTGACAACTACCCAGATCTTGCATGTCAGTTTTGACAAGTACCCAAATCTTGCATGTCATAATTTATGGTTGCATGTTGCTTCTAAACAGCTGCATGTCAAAATTTATGGTTGCATGCTACTTCTAATCATTTGCATGTTAGTTCTTGGTGAATTTGGTGGTTGCATGTTGCTTCTAATCAGCTGCATGTCAAAATCTATAGTTGCATGCTACTTCTAATCATTTGCATATTAGTTCTTGGTGTTTGAAGAAGTTATAACCTATTGGGGTTACATCTACTTTATCCAGAATGGACAAGTATAGGACAGAGTCTCAGAGGACATGATCTTGGACAATTGATATCTAGAGTTAGAACAGTAGAAAGGATGGTTATTTAGACATTTGAGATAAACTTAAGAAAATAAGCCATGACATGTCTGAACAGTTGGTTGAACACCACTGTATGATGAATGACATGTTGTCCGACCTAGCTAAGGTGGATAAGTTGACCAGATTTCTATTTGGCAGATTTTCTCACAGTGCAGGTGACACAATTACCAAGAACTTGCATGAGGAGTTTGAGAAACTAGCTTATAGCCAAGAAAAGGTCTCAGATTCTACTCTTCCACATGAGGTAGTGAGAAATGATATTACACAGATTGATAGTAATGGTCAACTTGATACTCAAATTGAGACAATTGTATACAGGTCGTTAAAGGGTGATATCACAAGTATTTAGGATGGTATAGTTACAACAGGTAGTGACTACAGCGTGGTGGGTTCAGATGATGATTATGAGGATGTTGTTGTGCATGATGGTGAGATACCTGGTAGAGATGAGCAGACATTAAGCATTCATGAATTTGCTGAGAAAGAGTACCAGGCATAGTTAGATGAGGTTGAGGCTAGTAGTACTTCACACAATTTTTCCAATCGGCTGAAAGTGAACAAAGATAGTATTGTGACTTCATTATCTCATCATGACAGGTATGTGAAGTTAGTTGGTATTGGTCATATTACTCAAGTGAGGATTTTTCTTGAGTTACCAGCTAATTCTACTTTACAGATATGGACTCGAGATTATTATATTGGCATTTGGGATTCAGTTGACTGGAGATCTTTAACACATTTTGGTAGCAGTGTTTGTTTGGGTGCTATCATGGATTTGATTAGCAGATTGCATGGTGTTGTCTTTTCTTGTGCTAGTAGCTTGTTCGATGTTGGTATTAGTTTTTATACACCGGTGTTGGGCTTTGTTCATATATCTAGTCGACCATACTTGCTGGAATGTGTTGATGATCTTTCATATTTGGCAGTATGTATAGATGAGTCCCAAGATCATATTGGCATTGATGACATCCCAGAGGATGCAGTGGGCAGTTTTGAAGACTTAGTTTCCTTGGATACAAAGGAGTTGGATAATAGTGATACAGTTTTTGATACTCCGTTTGTTGATATGAGCTTTAGAGTTGATTCACAGGATATGGATGGTAATAATATAGAGACTAGTAACTTTGAGGATACTCCTTTAGACAGTGCATCAGAGGAGGTTTGTAGGAGACAGTCAAGCTAGTGCCATCATGTGTCTAATCAATTGAGAGTTAGTGAGCGAGACATTGCTATCGCTTGCCAACATTTTGATGCTGCTCATCAATTGTTAGCAGTTTATGGATGGGGTTCTCCTACTAGTGATGAGTAGGGAGGCAGTTATCTTTCCTTGACAGAGTTCCACTCTTTATGGGAGGCTATCTAGATTCTGAGACAAGATTATATGTTGTTGGTAGCCGACAGAGATTATCTTATGGAGTGGGGAAATACAACATATGATGCATTGTTGGCCAAGGAAGATGAGGTGAGTGAGTTTACTGAGCAGCTTGTGTGACTTCTGAGATTCTTGTGAGCACACACTTGGATTTCAAGGAGTCACAATTTCATTTGGCTAAGGTGACCATGGAGTTAGAGCAACTACAGTCTTTACTATATTCTGTACAGTCACAAGCTATCGTGTCTGATGATCCGAGGATGTCCATGGTCGAGATTGTCAAAGACAGTGGAGATGGGGATGCATCCATCCTTGATACTAACATTGGCATATCGGGTTCATCCCCACTAGAGTCAGGTTTAGTTGAGTTGGGTAGTGCAGTAGATTGTTGTGGTATGCCTGACATGGTGGTGACCTCTAGCACTAATGGCATGAAGACTAGAGATGTTGTATCAAAGACCATGTATGATGTTGCTGAGCCGATAGTTGTTATGGTTCTTGCTAGTAATACTACTCCCTTGGCGATGTCTTTAGAGGTAGTAGTCAGTTCCAACTTGGTTAGTGATCAATTACAGTTAGTTACATCTGGATTGCAGTCTGAGCCACTAACTAAGATTGGCGCATTCTATCAGCATTACATTGTGAGGTATGCTCATCAATTTACCTTTGATGACCATGTTGATGAGATGATGATATAGAGATGTACTTTGGTTCCTAGTGCTTATCATCATTTATGGGATAGTTTAACGCCTCAGTTAGAGAGTTATGATGGGCACGACATGGGGATAGGTTCTACAGTTGATAGCTTGATAATACATGACTTAGAGTAGGAGTTTCAGAGTGATGCTTCAGTAGGTGTTGTTATTGATTCTACTCCTTTGGCTATGACATCTCCTGACTTAGCTGGTGATCAGTCACAGTGGATTGTATCACTTGTTCATGGTGAGTTGTTGACTGACGTTGGTTTTTTTTTATCAAGATTATATTGCAAGGTATGTACATCAGTTAGCATTTGATCCTTGTGTTGAGGAGTTGATGGCAGGGAAATTTGGTTTGGGTTCCAATTCTTGCTGTTTATCTTGTGATGGCTTTTCACCATCAGGGGTGCATGGTAGTTATGGTTATGAGATAGTGGTCAGTGATCTAAAGAGTTGTGTTGACTACAGGCATTGTATAGTGTGTGGATTCTCCATACTTGGTACAGTTCCATTTGGGAGCATTCACCATTGTTACAGAGTTGGATTGTACATTTCGTATAGGTCAGTGGAATGCATTGATGGTATTCACTATGTTGGTAGTCCACTTTACTTGCGTTTTGATGTTCTAAGAGTTTGTGTCTCATGAGTTTCTAACTGTGGAAGTTGTGACTTTGGAGTTTGGTTGAGCAGTAATTGTCAGTTTGATTATAGATTCCTCTTGGTTATATTGCAGAGGATATTGCAAGAGCTTGTGTTAATTGACAATAGTATAGTTCATGACTACATTTGGGATCCAGGTGGATTGATTGGTTTATTGTTTAGCCATTTCTTGAGGACAAGCAATATTTGGAAGGGGAGGACTTGTCATGTCCCCTTTTCAAATAATTAAAAATAATAATCTTTTCTAAGGCAGGCAGGCCCAAAAAGGTGAAGTTTCGGAAAAAGGGGATAATCTTTGGAAGCTAATGGACTAATAAATGAAAATTATTATCAAAATATGTTTTATTAACCCCTCTTGGATGTGAGTTAGGGTTATTCCCTCTTTTAAGGAGTTTGGAGGCATTTTGGGCTCATTCCAGAACTTGATATTTTCTCATTTCTTTGTTATTCTTCAGAGGCTGCCAAACCTATGGAGAAGGAGACCCAAGAACGGGAGTTTGCTGGTTTCCAGGGAGACCCAAGAATGGGAGTTTGTAGGTTTCTAGGAAGGCTAAGGACTTGATTTTGAAGCCATTCCATGTGCATGCTCATGCAGAGTTTTTCTTTGTGCTGAACAGTGCAGATTTGTGAGTTTTCGGGTGTATTTTTTGTAAGAGTTTGGTGTTTCCGGTTAAGTATTTCATATCAGTTTGGGTTGCTGCTATATTTCAGACTTTAAGATGTTAAAATAGAGCTGAATATATGTATTGGGACATGATTAAACTTTTGAGATAGATTATTAGTGTTTTTGTGGTGTTTCTGAGCATTTTTGTGTTAATTTTGAGAGCCCGATGAGTATGGTTTTTGTCCTACATTTGTGAACTGTTGTGTAAAAGCTATACAGATCTGGAAATGTCATTTTGTAGGGTGTTATGCTGCTGAAAATTCTATAAAAATGTCCATTTTCAGATTTATTAATAATTTGTGAAGTTGTGAAGTTTTTTGGCACTATTTTGGACATACCCAATTTCGGTTTATTTGAGAAATTGGTGGATCTTTGTAATATTGGTTGTTTGGTTTTGAAAATCTAATTTGAGGCTTGAAATATCATATAAAATCAGAAAAGGGACATTTCAGACTCCTCATCCGGTGATGCTCTTACTATGGTCTACACCGAGAGAAGAGAAAGAAGCCATCATAGAGGAAATAATAATTACTATCAGCAAAGATCAAAGTCACCCAATCGTTCAAGGTCAAGAGGTAGGAATGGAGAATGCTGGTTTTGTGGTAAGCCTGGCCACACAAAGAGAAATTGTTGGGCTTACAAGAAAGCATAAGAAAATGTGAGAAACATGGAAGCGAATACAACCTATGAGAGGGATGAAAGTGCTTTAGTTCTTTCTACAAGTGACACAAAATCAGATTCTTGGGTGATAGATTCCGGAGCCTCTTTCCATGCTACTTCATTTACAGATTGTTTCGCAAACTACCATGAAGGTCAATTTGGAGAGGTATTTCTTGGAGACAACAAATCTTGCAAAATAGTTGGCAAGGGTGACATTTTGTTACAGCTAGAAGATGGAGGGAAATGGTTGTTAAAAGATGTTCACCATGTTCCAAAATTAAAGCAAAATCTGATTTCTGTCAAATAGCTCTTCACATAAGGATATTATCCATTCTTATATCTGGATACTTGGAAAGTTACCAAGGGTTCGAGAATAATTGCCAAGGGAAACAAAGTTGGTAATCTTTATCTTCTTGAGAAGCCTACTGAAATAGGGGCTGCTATGACAGTCATGGGCAACTATGCAACACTTTGGCATCAAAGATTAGGCCACATGAGCAAAAAGGGCCTTGAGATAATGCTCAAAAGGATCAACTACCAGGTCTCCAATCAGCAAATTTAGAATTTTGTGAACATTGCCTTTATGGGAAGCAAAAACGTGTCAGCTTCTTGAAAGATGGACATAACCTCAAGGAGAAACCATTGGAACTTGTACACTCAAATGTCTTTGGTCTGGTTGAGGTAAGCTCTTTAGGAGGTTAAAAAAAATTTGTTTCTTTCCTTGATGACTGTACTAGGAAAGTATGGATATATATGATGGCAAATAAATTTGAAGTTTTTTCTAAGTTAAAAATTTTTAAAGCTCTTGTTGAAAACCAAAGAGGCCATAAGATCAAATGTTTAAAAATGGATAATGGAGGTGAGTTTTGTTCACTGGAGTTTGATAATTATTGTGTAGATAATGGCATTTGTAGGGTGAAAGTTGTACCCTAAACCCCTCAAGAAAATGGGGCAGCAGAAAGACTCAATAGGACAATAATGGAGAAAGCTCGGTGTATGCTTTCTAATGTAGGATTAGGCAAAGAATTCTGGGCTGAGGCATGTAACACAGCCATATATCTTATTAATTGAAGTCCTTCAAGGTTTTTTTCTTTTTCTCTGAATCTAGCTTTTTACTTCAAGAAACTTCCAAGTGGTGAGTTTTTCATCCTTCTTCTTTATGTCGATGATATGTTAATAGCTGGCACAAACAAAAGAATAGTTAATGAGTTGAAGTGAAAATTGGCAAGCAAGTTTGCAATGAAAGACTAAGGGGTGGCTAAAAAGATTCTTGGCATGACAATCAAAAGGGATAGGAAAAAGAGGGAAATCACTTTGTCTCAAAAAAAATACATTGACAAAGTTGTTGAAAGATCTTGCATGGTTGATGCAAAAGTCACTCCTATTTCTCTTGCTGGTCACTTTTGATTAAGTTTTGAATTATGTCCTAAAAGACAAGAAGAAAAAGAATTTATGGAGAAAATTCCCTACAAATCATCCATTGGTAGCATTATGTATGCTATGGTTTCTACTCGCTCCGACATTTCTCATGCGATGGGAGTTGTGAGCAGGTTCATGAGCAATCCCAACAAAGCTCATTGGGAAGTCGTCAAATGGATACTAAGGTATCTAAAAGGTACTTCAAATTATGTTTTATGTTTTGGCAGAAACAAAGTTCAGCTAGAAGGTTACACTGATTCTGATCTTGCTGGAGACTTGGACAAACGAAGGTCTACCACTGGTTACACCTACATTTGCTGGAGCTGTGATCAGCTGGGCTTCATGGTTACAATATTGCATTGCTCTTTCTTCAGCTAAACCTGAATACTTAGCTCTTTTCAAAGGTGCAAGGAAAATGATTTGGCTTCAACGGTTACTTGGTGACTTGAAAGTTCATCAAAATGAATATAATTTTTTTTGTGACAACCGTAGTGCAATATTCACAGCACATAATCAATCATCAAAACATCGCTCCAAGCATGTTGATGCACATGCTCACTTTGTTCATCATGTAGTCGAAGAGGGCAAGCTAAATGTTGTTAAGATTGACACCAAGATCAATCCAGCTGATATATTCATGAAGGTTGTTGCCAAAGAGAAGTTCGAATGTGCTAGAACTTCTCTTGGGCTTGTGAAGAAAAGATAGATCATTCTCTAAGCAGGGTATTGGGTGATTAGTTGCAGCATTGGTTGTCTTTCAGGTGGGAGTTTGTTGATATTGTGAAGGCCAACAGTCAAGTCATTGTTCCCTCCAATAATCAAGTCTCTTGGTTTCCAAAGTCTCTTCATTTGTAATATTATTGGAGCCCTTTTATATGATGCTCCTACTCATTTGCAATTAACTTTTACACATTAATCTAATACTCTGTAGTCTGGACGTAGCCACTATTATGGTGAACCAGGATAAATCCAGTGTTGTGTATTTCTTCTTATTGTGACATTTTCATTCTCTATTTAATCCTTTCAATCTTATCTAGACAAATTATTTTACAAAACTTCTACCCTAAAATAGAATCGAGCAAAGATCAAGAGAGAGGGGGTAGAGAAAGCAACGTACGAAGAGCACTACTTTGATATTATCTTTAGTGAACTCCATGTTGAGAGATTGGGATTCTTCCAAGTCGAGTAGCACATCCAAAATGTCCTTACTCCACTCCTTCTTCTCCCCAGGAGCCCTTTTCTTGTGCTCAATATGTTCATCAATAATTCTTCAAAAAATCCTATCGAAGAAGTTGTGGGCATTCACCATGCATTTCTTGAGGCCTTGCAGGGCCATCCAATCTATGGAAGGAAAGAAGTCCCCAATGTTAATAGTAGAAAGGGTGTTGATAATCTCCCTCACCATGTCTTTGAGCTCACCCCTTTTCCCAGTCACATCATCAACGTCAAATCTCATCCCAGTCAGCATCCTCCAAATAATGGCTGAGGTGATATCTATTGTGACCACCAGTCACAACACGCCAATGCTTGGGATGCCCCTTTCTTTTATTTTGCTCGCTTTTTCCTTTTTCTATGGAGCACAAGTAAGAAGGAGTCAGGAAATATTGCACTAGGGAAAAAATCCTTCACTCCAAAGAAATCTCACTTTCCATAAAAGCGTTAAGCACAGTTTTAAGGGAGTCGTGGAATATTTTGAAGAAGACAAAGCAAAAAATCCTTCATTTTAGAAACATCCCAACAACACAAATCTTGGAGCGCAGTTTTAAGGGAGTCATGGAATATTTTGAAGAGAATAAAATTCATCGTTCCATCAAAATCCTGCTTTCCATAAAGCATGGTGTGCAATAAAGTGTGGATTGCAATAAAGCATGGAGTGCAAGTCCAAGAGTTTAGTAAGCATAATAAACAAGAGAAATCAAGACAAATTGTGGAAACAAGTGTGATTTTGGAATGTATAGTTGGTATTTCTTTGAGTTTAAATCACCATATTTGCAAGAATATTGATTGAGTGTCGAGAAGATGGAAAGAAGATTAAGGAAGTCTAGTAGTTAGGCAAGCATGAGAAACATAAGACTTCAGGACAAAATCCTCCATTCTGAAAAAAGCCCGACTTGCAAATCATGGAGCATAGTTTTAGTTTGGAAAAGAAATATTATGAAAAAGGATAAAATCCTTCATTCACAAAAAATCTTGGTCCCACAATTGTGGAGTGCATAACTACGATGGCTGAGGAGAGTTGATTAAATGGATTATTCATCATTTGAATTGACACATTTGTATTTCATTTTTGTAGGTGTATCTCAGTGCCCTTCCTCATGGCCCACCACCCACACAATCGGTCGAGGCCAACACCATACAACCCACATAGCTAAATGTATTGCAAACTAGACTATTTGATTATGTTTGGATTAGGTTCTTCAACTATCTCTCCTGCCAGTACACTAATGGGAATGCTACCAACTTGTTACAATGGACCACCATTATTAAGACCACCCAAAAAGAGAGCTTCTTCATTGGCCTTCCAGTCTCCACTAAGGCTACCTACAATGGCAGTTTCATTCTTGTAGATAAACTCATCTCCTACGTGCTTCCCAAAGTCAAGAAATATGAGCAATATGGTGGAGTCATGCTCTGGAATGAGTTCTATGTTAGCACTACCCAATATAGCTTGGCCATTAAAGGCTCCATCTGATAAGAAATATAGCTTGACCATTTACTTGTTAAGCAACTTTCTTTGTTCCCTCTCAAAGTTTCTACGTACTACTGGATTGAAGTAAGACTTGAGCTTTCATAATGCTCTTCAATTGTGAGGAAATTTCTGAGCACAATCACCTTGGTGTGGAACTTATTTTTGTTGTTTACAAAAATTGCCAATTTTTTTGCATATTTTGTGGAGCGCAGGTCAGCAAAACCAAAGGAATGGTCAAATATGACAAATCTTGGACTATTTTAAAATTACGCCTTCAACTTTCCTTGCAGCAACTTTTTTGTGGTAATGGATAAATGTTTGGAAAATGAAAAATCCTTGACTCCATAAAAAGCCTGACTCTGCAAATTCTAGAGCGCAAAGTTGGGCTACTCATGGAAATGTTTAATTCATTCCACAAATATTCCACTTTCCATAAATCATGGAGCACATAATCGCGCCAGGCTGAGGAAAGCTTTGAAACAAATGCATGACACAAGTGTTGCATTGGGAAGAATTGAACATGTAGTCAGTAGATTGGTAGAAGAAAATTTTATGCGTGCATTCAAGCACAAGTCCTTGCCACCCCAATTCCATGTGCATTGTGAGCAAGGCAGATAAGCATGGATATACATATAATGGGAATTCGGTAGTCAAATAAACATTTTCCCTAATTCCAAATGAAAAAAGAAGATGGCCCTAGCTACACTGAAAAGGATAACTAGGCAGTAAAATGAGCACTTGTAGTTAGACAACACATTTGAAGTTGAAATTTGTTGGTAAGTATAGAATGGTCAAGGAATCCTTAACAAATTTTGTCTTCCCAGCTCAAACAATGGCTTAGAGAACCGTGGGGCCATGAATGCATCCAAAGAAAATTCTATAAGATCTTTGGAAATAGTTGGTAGCTGGAAATTTAAGGCAGAGGAATGAAATTCCTTATGAAGTGAAAAGCTAGATTTAAAGAAAAAGTAAAAAAAATGATTTTCCTTCAAAAAAGTTTTTTTTTTTGGATTTGCATTAAAAAAATTAAATATTAGTTTTACTACTATTTAATTTGATTTTTTTTTTTTGTTGAATAAGAATCCAAAAAATAAAAGTGGGGAAAAAGTTGCAAATAAATTTGATTTTTTTTTTCATTTAAATATGGAAATTAATTAAATATTGATTTTTGAATTGATATTTAATTAATAAAAATAAAAAAATCAAAATGGGATAAGAAATACTTAGCTTCATCTTGAAGCTAAGAGCATCAAAATAGCAACTTTTTGAAAAAACCAACAAAAAGTGACAACTAGCACAAAAGATGGAAACCTTGATGGCTAAGTAAAGCAACTACCTAATTTTAGTCTATAGCTTTAAAGGCATCTTTTTTTTGAAGGATGATTTCTATAAGAAACCCTCTCATTCATTTAGGCTCACACATAAATTTGAAGAGCAAATTGAGAATAGGAGTGAGATTGAAGGAATTCAAGAAAGTAGATTTTTTGGAAATTTTTTTGAAATTGTTGAGGAGTTTTCAGGGAATTCATGACAAAGGATTTTGAATCCTATCAGAAAGGAATTCTTTTTGCAGTGAGTTGTGAAAATTGCATATTTCTTGCATAAGTATTGAAAAGTAAATCTTGAAGGAGTATGAAAATTTTGGGAAAAAACCAAAATCTTTGTCTTATGGACAAGTTGTATCTATTGTATTTAATACTTTCCTTGCATAGTCTTATGTGTGTATATTTTCTATTTTGTAGGAAAGGAGAATGGCAGAGCCCAGGAGAACAGGAGAAATGTGAGGACAACTAATAAAGAATGAAAGGAGAGGATTCTATCCTAAATCCAAAATTGTATCAAAGTATTTAGAAATCAAAGATACAAGTCTTGGTGTCCTTGATTTGAAAGATTTTAACTAGAGAATTCTCAAATATAGTTACTATCACCCGACACACCTAGCCACCAGAATTGTGAGAAGTGAAATTTTTGCTGCAGCTAGTTTCCCTCCTTCTTTTCAACATCCAGAATTGATTGTGGAATGTACCAAACACTACAGTCCTAGAGATAGAACCATCAAGGATTCTAAACGAAATGTTCTGGCAGATTTTTGTCCAACATCCATTTCTGAAGCATTTGAAATTCCTTCTCACTCGAGGATGGTCACAAAGACACAGGAGCAAGCATTGAGAATCTATACATCTGGAATCAATTTCTATGAAGAAATAATCAACAAAAGGCAGTTGAAAAAAAATAGATCACATCATTCCAAGATTCCTAGGGAAATAGTATGGCTTGACTTGTAGAGGGAATATAGTGACATGGTCATGATGTTGAGTCGCATATTTGGCATGCCTTATTCTTATAGGTTTGAATCTCGGATGTGGTATTTTGTTGAGTAGGTAATGGAGGAAGGAAACATAATAGATTGGGTTGGGATCATAAATAATAATCTAAATGAATGGTTGATGAATCTAGAACATACAAGGAAATTTTACATGAGCTCCTATTGCATCTACATGCTAGCATGAAGGACAAATTATGATGGACTATGATCCAAAGGACCAATTGGAAGAAAAACCCAACACCTCAAATTCCATGAGTGTTACCAAAAGTTGCATTTGTATTCAAAGGATGACTACATCAGGGTTAATGATATATTTTCCATGGGCATAGCAAGAACACTACAAAAGAGGCCACATACAAGAATGTCAATGGGTGCAATGAATTTGGTCGAGGAATATGGTTCCTAGTTCATTCAGTTTCCTACATTTTCATACATCTGAGTTCAAGGATTCTCCACAAAGCCATACAAACTTCCCAGGTATCCAATAGATAAGATGGTCTTGTTAGAGCTTACTCGACAAGTTCTAGCCTATGACAAGATTTAGAAAGGGAAGAAGAAGTTGGGATTGTAGTTTCCAATTTCCATAGGAGAAGGGAAAACTGAGTATGCCCATGTCTAAAAGCTGAAGAGAGATCATTAGATGAGCTCCACTTCTTCTGCCTTCTTCTTTATCCAAAAAAGAATGATTTTGATCCTTACAACAAGATCTCATCAGTAGGAGGATCAAAGTAGCAACACAAGGTTCACCTTGAAGACTTTTGGGAAAATGTAGCAGACAAGAATGAGATTAGAAAAAGGTTGCATTCAAGACTACCATTGAACATTATTAGAACATGAAACATATTCAAGGTTCCAAATCAAATGGAGGAGGACCCAAATGTGATGCGAAAGGGATTCAATCCAGAAATGACAGCTCAGCCATATGATTGGAAGAAGAAAGAAATTATAGATGTCGAAGCTCTTTCAAAACAGGTTTTAGATTTTTCAAAGTGGTAGATCAAGCATAAGAATGAAAAATTAGTTGCACTAGCTAATGGATTCACATATAGGTTGCTTGGCCACAGACCACTTAGGGATGAAAGATCAGGACAAATAGCTAAAGGGACTGTTGAGGAAAGAGGAACTCCGTCCGAAGATGTAGGAACCAAGAAAGGGAAACAGGTACCTTGAGAAAAGCATCCTAGGATTGAGGAAGTCATCTGGGAACCTCAAAACAAGAAACCAAAACATGGAGATGCTCCCTCTTCTTCGAGTCAAACTCTAAGTGTCCAAGAGATAGAAACTTTTGAAAGGCATGATGTAGGGACAAGTATAAGGAGATTTGAGCAAGAAGAGAATTTGGATAGGCCAATTCATGATAGGTTGAGTATAAATGCCTATGAAAAGTCCATGCAAGAAAGAGGGAGAGATCAAGATAAGGCTAAAATGGAAATTCTCACTACGATCTTAGAGCGAGAAATGATTAATGATGGAGATGGTCCACTAGAGGAAGAAACTCCAGGAGTAGCAATATATCTTCCAAGTGCCAAAGTCATAGTTCTTGAGGTTACAATGGATAGTCTATGAGGTGTAAAGGAGATTGAAATTCGAGCAGTCCAAAGGAAAGAACAGTTGGTATTTTCGAGGGACCAAAGTATACCATTTCGGAATGGTTGAGGCAAAAAATTCAATTGTATCAAAAAAGGGAGGTTGACCTAGCAATTGAATTATAGAAAATTTTGGACCGACCAAACCGATCAGAAGAACAAGAGAAAGCAAGAAGATATACTAAATTCATCAGAGGAGAATTAGGATTCAGAATCTTGCAAATTGTGATTCCCACAGTTGACAAAGGAAAAAATCAGATTGCTCAAGATGAATATTATGTTACAGAAATAAATCTTGGTCAAGCCTCCTATGAGCAAATATTGGAAGAATTTGATGACTCAACATAGGCTTTGAAGGATAGGCTAAAGAAAGTAGAAGAATGGTATGAAAAGAAGAAAAGAGAAATTCAGGCCTTATGTTAGTACATCAATAACTTGCCTCATCCAGTAAGAGAGGAAGGTCCATCATTTGTCCCTCCAATAGGTATTTCCAGTGAAGTAGTAGGTGATATTGATAGAATCAAGTGGATTGCTCAGGGTGCAAAGATTTGGATCGAAGAAATTTAGGAGGTAGCCTTCAATCATGTAGAAGAATTAGTACAAGTGCACAATAGGGCATTGGCTGCAATCTCTAGGATTCTGCGCATCGAGGAATCATGGGTGGATGGGAATATTCACCAAGAAGAGGTGATTGCCGACATTCAAAATCTGATGGAGACCCCAAAGCAAGAATTGATTGATGGTTGAGTTATCAGCGAGGGGGATGTCTATGATTTTATTCGATGGTACAGTGCAATGATCATGGCTAAGGAAATGTTTGAGAGCTTTACTAGGGAATCCAATCGATGGAAGAAGATTGTTGATAACATCAAGCAAGGAATATCAAATGTAGTTGCATCCTTGTTATCACAGAGATTGGTGGAAGAAGAAATGACAAGTGATAATCTAAAAGTCAAGTTAGAGGAATTCTTTCAACTAAATGTATATGGAAGAGATGATTTTGAGAACTTCTCCATCTTCTCAAATACAATGCGCACTACTAAGGACTTACTACCAGATTGCGATGAAAGTTTGGGAAAACTAGAAAGAGCAATTGCAGTTCTAGAATTCAAGCAAGAATCTACACCAAGCATCAGTACAGAGGAGTTGGAATTAGTGTTAGATCAATTTCAATCCTTTAGGTGAAAAAATAAAGGATAGATGCATTAAGTGCATAGTGTGTGTGCTTAGGGATCATTTATTACACTCCACTCCTTCCTAAATGAGCATGCATAGTGGGCATTTATTACCCACTACAGTAGTGGATTCCTTGTGGCATTAATGTAGATTCCTTTCCTTTGCCCTAACCCTAATTAGGGCTAATGTGGCACGATCTTGGCCATCAGTTATTGTGATCATCTGGGCCACCTATTTTAATCGAGGACCTATATAAAGGCTTCATTTCTCATTTGTAAAGGGAGATTTTTATGAGATTGTTGTTATGATCTGCTGAGATAATAAAGTTTTCATTGGAGTTTGGTGAATACTTTACATGTCTTAGTGCTTTCTTGTTCTCCTAAATTTTTTCAATTAGATTAAGTTTAGCATGGTCAATGTGTGGTGATTACAATGAAGAATATGATGGTGTATTGATGAGTTCCTTTGGTTCATACTTTTTACATTTTAGTGATTCTAACTCATTGTGTAAAGTCAACCTGAACTCCTTTCATGCATATGCCAAACTTCTATCATTCATATACATTGTTCTTTATGATGGTGTATGAGGTGATATGAAAATGTCTGGCATAACCCTTGAAGATTGCACCAGTTCACACTTAGTTGTAGTATAACTTGGCGAAGTGAAATTTGATAAATTGAAGAATTTTTCCACTATAGTACTATTTATTGTTATCACTACGCTTAGGATTTGAATAGAATTCTTGAACCCTACATTATTGAATTTCTGCATATTCTGTGAAAACTCCCAAAAAAGCACTTCATTGCAAAACCTTAAGATAGCTCCCACATCCAATATGGCTTGAAATGAGTATGAATAAACATATAAGGCCCGTTGTGATCATAAAAAAATCACATCAACCACCAATCTTGTCCACAGTCAAGACTTGACATTAAAGGAAACTTGAAGTCATTGTATGATCTTTTAGCAATCTTAGCATACACAAGACTTTATTCAAGAGAGGATAGGATATTTTTATATTTTGTTCTACTATTTGGTGAGTCATAAAACACACATCAATAGAAACTGGTGCTAGACGAAGGGCCTTGAATAAAAGATTTTATAGTAGTTTCATATATTGGAGAACATTAATTCATCATCACCGAGGTACATTGAAGATCCTTGAGATTCACCCCGGGAGCGCACGAATTACAATTGTTGAGTTTTGATCCAAATCCTAGGCAAGGAAATAAATAAGCATCTATGAGTGAGAATTCACCAAGTGTAGCTGATCTCACAAGGATATTCCAAACTCCACCACCTCAACATCAAGCACAAGGATCAATCCAAGGAGGAGTTACACCAGGAGCTACACAAATTCAACAGTCATTTGTGCAAATACCTATACAAGTTGTTTCACCTGCAACTATCCAACAACAAGTTCCAGCAATGACCCAACAATGGCGTCCGCAAAATGCATCACCCCTTGCAATGTTTGCCGCATACAACAATATGCCAAAGAATCCTAAACACTTTTGTTCTAAATTATTTGTGAATGATTTAAACCACACTATTGATGAACACATTAAAAATTTTGAGGATGTCCTCCAGAACAGAAATGTGCAAGATGAGGATGTTGCATGTAGAGTATTCCCTTATTCATTTGGTGAGGAAGCATTTTACTACTTATATCAACCTACCTTCAAATTCAATACAAACTTGGCAACAATTGAAGGATGCATTCCTTGAGAAGTTTAGATTGCCTATCACCCCCATAGAATTGTATAGGTAGTTTATCAAGATAAGGAGACAAGAACATGAATCAATTGGTGCTTTCAATAACCAATTTCAAAGGGCTTATTCAAGACTGTGTGATCCATATTGCATAGGAGATGATGCAGCATGACCTATCTACTATGCAGCCCTAGACTATTTCACATCTATGTTTGTTCAAAAAACTTATTTGACTCCTACAAGTTTGATCCAAGCATGTGCTGAGGTAGAGAAAGTTAGTTTACAATCATCGGCAACTACGAATGGAGCACCTAGCTAGTTTGGAAATGCAAATACATTGAATCAAGGAGCTTTGAATTATGCTCCAACTATCAATTCAGTTCTTGCCCCTCAGAGCCAGTTGATGTTGCACCCTGGAGCACCTATGTCACAGGCAATGCCCACACAACCAATTTATCTCCAGAACATGACAAATTCTACAAGGACCCAAGAGTAAAAGGATGAGATGAGAGATTTGATTGAACAAGTGAAAAAGTTGTCCACTGAGGTCACTTACCTTAGAAATCAAAATAATTAGTTGCAAAATGCACAAAGGAATTATCAGTCATATCAAGGTAGCAACCAAGGTTATCAAGGGAATACCCCTCCACATCACGATAGTAATCAAGGACACAATCAAGGATTCAATGAAGGTAATCAAGGATATTGTAATAATAACCAAGGTCATCAAAGAAGATTATGGAACACTAATCCAAATAATGGGAGCATACCATCACCATTAGATAACCCTCCATCTGAGAATCGCCTAGCTGATAAAGTTTTCTTAGCAGAAGCTGCATTATCTAGATGGTGTAGATTACATGATACTAGTAAACATTTTGAATTATAGTGTCACAAATTTCATTTAGCAGCATATATTTTCAAAGGAAAAGTGAGGAACACTACCACATCTGAGAATCCTCCTCCTACGGGATATGAGATGGTACCCACACGAAGATATGACCAAGCATTGGTTTTTGATTATTTTAAGTTTCCTCCTCTTGATTCTTAGGATTACATGCCAATACAAGCTAATAAAAAATTCCCACTAGCTTCAGCAAATGGTCCTGTAGAAATGCCACATTATCAAGTCCCACCAGAAAATCAACCTCCACCAGTATCCCCGAATGAATCACTACATAAGGATGGATTTTTATTCACTACTCTATATAATAGTGTCTTGGTGGAAGGGACAAGTGAAGTGCAAGCCTTTCAAAAAACATCAGCTAATACTCCAATAAAGACATATCAAAGGAATTATAGGAACCATACATCATCAATTCCTCTAAATAAATTTTCAACTCCCCCACATCCAAATGCGAACAATAATCCTAAGCCTCTTAGAGACTCCCTTGAATATCGACAACTGATGAGCTCTCAAGGAGAACAAAGGCAATGCAAAAATCTAGGACAAAAATAGAAAGGAAGTCCTCCTTGAGAGGAATTGAAAAGATTCAGTTCTTATGTAGTAGAGGAATTCAAGAAAATTAAAGTGATTCTTCCACTATATGAATTGATGAAAATTTTAGAAATTAGAGATACATTATTGGAAAGCTTCAATGACACCCCCAAAAAGATTGTTTCTCAAAATGTATCACATCCTCCAAGAGGGGTATCCAATGTCCATCAATACAATTTTTCTCAAAACACCAATGTTGTAGATGATGTACCACCATATGCATCTAAGCTTGCTCAGAATCCTTCAAGTTTCATTGGAATAGTACAAAACTCTCAAGATCATTAGAAGGTTAAATCAAGTGGAAAAATATTCTCAAAAAATCCACCACCAAAAATGATCAAAGATAATTCTCCTATAGTACAAAATTTTGTGACAACACAAAATGGGAGAAGTTCTATACATAACAATGAGATATTTGACTCAAAATGGCAGAAGCCAATGGTTTTTTATCAATGTAAGGAGGAACCTGCACCTTTCCTAGTATCTGTTAGAATTTTTGGGAAAATGTTACAAAATTATTTAATTGACTCTGGCGCATCAAGTAATGTAATGCCATTGGACATATGTAGAAAGCTTGGATTGACTCCACTTCAGATGGATAAGAAGGTTACACAATTGGATAAAACGAAAGTCCTAGTTGTGGGAGAGTTGAATAATATTCACATGTAATTAGCCTCTAATACATGTGTTCAAAGTTATATTGACATATCTATTGTGGATATTCCTAAAGGGTATGGCATCCTTCTTACTAGAGATTGGGCAAGGAAATTGAATGGTTATATTGCAACAGATTTTTCACACATGTGGCTCCCATGGAAGGGAATTCCCAATTAGATAAAGATAGAGAGCACTTTGAGACTTCGATTGTTGATCACTGAGTATGGCAAACATAATGAGATCTTATTTATGGAAATGACTTTGGGATCATATATTCCCGAAACTAGAGAGGTTTTAATTTTGCAAGGTTACAATCAAGGGGGATGTCCTTATGTGATTCCAACTTTCACTAAGGTACCTATTATGGATAATTCAAAACCATCACTGAATGAAGGAATGTTTGAGAATTTAAGGAATTTTTTCCTAAAAAGCATTAAGCAGATAGTTAAACTAGGAAAAAATGCATCCATTCAAAATTTGTTGTTACCCAACTGGTGTAGAATACATAATGCTTTTCATTCTAAGATATCATGCACTATGTACAAAGAAGCAATTGCACAAGTATCCAAAATGGTTCCACAAGCATGGATAGTAGAAAATGTGGTCAAAGTGAACTCATCTTGTATGGAAATTTTAGACTGACAGTAGGAAAGAATTCAAGAAAGTGAAATAGGACAAGAAAAAAATCATAAAGAATGCAATGATTCAAAGGTAAAATCACCCATGGAATATGAAAATGATCAAGTGTGGACCCTATCCTTTGATGGATCCAAATCAAAAAAAGGTAGTGGAGCTGGTGTTGGATTCATCAGCCCAACTAGAGAAACATATTTGGCAGCACATAGGTTACAGTTCCTTTTTACTAATAATGTGGATTAGTATGAATCATTGGTCATTGGATTGCTCCTCGCTATCCAAAAGGGTGCCAAAATCCTACATGTACGTGGGGATTTAGACATAGTCATTGGATAGGTACACAAGAAATATACATGCCATGATAAAAGATTGGGTCACTATCGCAATAGAGTTTGGGACCTAATCGAAAGCTTTGATGCTTTCAATATTAAAAGGATAAGTTGAACAAGAAATCTAGTAGCAAACTCTTTGGCTTAATCTGCAAGTTCATTAGAACCATTAGCCATGGATTGCGTGAAGAAATTCTAAGTTGAGTTGACTTCAGTACCATCAGTTCTTGACAACATCACAAATTTTCAAGTGTTTGAAGATGATACGAATATTCTTGATTTTCTGACAAGCTCGAGTGTATTTGAAGCACAAGTCATAGAGGAAGGAGAACAACAACAAGCTTAATTTGAAATCAATGAGATTATGAATTTAAGGGAAAATACCACTCCAAAAGGAATGATTGTACTAGAGAGAATTTTTTATGCAAACAGACTGAGTTCTCTCAAGTACCAAATTACTAAAGGAGAGGAACGTGAAAAGGTGAACTTGTGAACGAGAGAAAATGTCAAGAATCTATTTATTGGGAAGGTTTGTACTCCCATAGAAAAGGAAGAAATATTGAAGCTTATGAAGGAATTATCTGATGTGATTTCTTGGGATATGAAGATCTGAAGACATATGATACGTCTCTCATCACACATACTATTCCATTAAAGCCAAATAGTAAGCCATTTAGACAAAGGCAAAGACCCATAAATCCATTTTTATAACCACTAATACATCAAGAAGTGAAGAAGTTATCGTCGGCAAGAAATATATTCCCAACTTGACACTCGATGTGGGTTGCCAACCTTGTCCCTGTTAGAAAGAAGAATGGAGAGATAAAGTTGTGCATGGATTTCAAAAATCTCAATAGAGCTTCAGAGAAGGATAATTATCTAGTGTCGTCATTAGATGAAGTGATACAAGTTGTTAATGGTTCTCAAATGATGTCATTTTTAGATGGTTATTTTGGATATAACGAAGTGATGGTAGAAGAAGAAGATAGACTAAAAATGTCATTCACAACTAAGTGGGGTACATTTTCTTATAGAAGAATGCCTTTCGGTTTGATCACTTTGCAGGAGCCACTTTTCAAAGGGCCATGGATTATTCTTTTAGAGACTTGGTAAAGAAGTGCATCATCATTTACATGAATGATCTCACAGTATTCTCTCAACGTAGGGAAGATCACATCAGTGATTTGAGGAGAATCTTCAAAAGATGTAGAAGATATGGGATTTCCTTGAATCCAAAGAAATGCATGTTTGATGTCACTGAAGGGAAATTGTTAAGACATATAATATCAGAATGAGGAATCTCAATTGATCCTGAGCGTATTGAGGCAATATCAAAGATAGGATTGCTAGCTAGTCAGAAAGAACTAAAGTCATTCTTTGGTAAAATTAACTTCGTAAGGAAGTTCATAACTGGATTTGCAGAGATAGTAAGGACAATAAATGACATGTTAAAGAAAGGAGCAAGGATAGATTGGACACCTACAACAAGAAAGGCATTTGAAGAAATCAAGCAAGCAATCATGGATGCTCCTATTTTGTTGAGTCCAGATTACACCAAGCCTTTTTATATATATTCTTTTCCTTCAGAACACACTTGTGCAACTATCCTCACCCAGAAGGTTGATGATCAAGATGAAAATCCTATTGCATTCATGAGTTCACCCTTGAAAGATGCAAAATTGAGATATCCGAATGTTGAAAAATAAGTTTATGCTTTGGTGAAAGCAATAAAGAAATTCTGACACTACATCTTGAGAAGTAAGGTTTATGCAATAGTTCCTGATGTAGCAGTGAAGAATTTGTTAATGCAGAATGAATTGGGAGAAAGAAGAGGAAAGTGGATGGCCATTATTCAAGAATATGACATGGAGATACAACCAATGAAGTTGGTACGAGGACAAGCTCTAGCTCAAACCTTGTCTACAACTGGTCCTGGGTTAGTACAACAAGTATATGTGTTAGAAGAAGT
This sequence comes from Cupressus sempervirens, assembly GCA_028749045.1. Lineage (NCBI taxonomy): Eukaryota > Viridiplantae > Streptophyta > Pinopsida > Cupressales > Cupressaceae > Cupressus > Cupressus sempervirens. The sequence goes on from CM053786.1 coordinate 93,297,722, forward strand.
ATCCATGGATGAATGGTATGATGATATTGTTCATTATTTTCTAAACCATTAGTCTCCATCACACTTGAATTCTATTCAAACGCATTCATTGAGAATGAAGAGTCAAAATTTTATGCTTCAAGGATCTGTGCTATATAGAAAGAATCATGATGGGGTTTATTTAAAATGTGTGGGAAAGGAGGAGGCTGGACACATCATCAAGAATTTTCATAGTAAATATAGAACTAGTCATAGAAGTGGTTTGGCTATGGGTCATAAAATATCAAGAGCATGGTATTATTGGCCAACCTTGTTTAAAAACACTTATTAACATGTGAAGACTTGCCACACATGTCAAATAGCTGCGACACGTGAAAAAAATCCTGCTATGCCGTTACAACCTGTTATTGAAGTAAAACCATTTGCAAAGTGGGGATTGGATTTCATTAGTCCCATCAATCCACCATCTTCAGGACACCACCAGTATATCCTGACTGCTACAGACTTTGCACTAGATGGACTGAGGCTGAATTGCTGAAAAATTGCACAATAGAGGTTGTTATCAAATTTCTTGAAGAAAATATCATTGCCATGTTTGGATGTCCCCATGCATTTGTATGTGATAATGGTCCAGCATTTAGATCCTTGAAGTTCTCAAATTGGGCATTTGACTATGGGATCACACTAAACTTTTCATCAAACCGCTATCCGCAAGGAAATGGATTGGTAGAACCAACAAATTTTTTTTTATTTAGTGCAATGAAGAAGCTATTAGAAAATAATCCTAGAGATTGGCATACATAGTTGAGATTTTCACTTTGGGTAGATAGGATCAGAACAAAGAGTTCTTTGGGAACATCTCCATATCATTTGGTCTACAAACAAGATCTAGTTTTTCCTATCCAATTGAGGATTCCAACACTATGATTCATGCAAGATTTTATGGAAGGAGAAGATAGAGTGCATACACGTTTGACTCAATTATTGCACTTCAAAGAAAAGAGGGACAAAGCATTGGAAAAGTTTGCTAAACATCAAGGAGTTGTTAAGAGATGGTTTGACAAAATGGCAAAGGTTAAAGAATTTTGAATTTTAGATTTGGTACTTCACTGGGATAAGGCACATGAAAAGAAAGGTGGACATGACAAGTTTGATAATCTATGGAAAGGTCCTTATCAAATTTATGAAATTTTGGGAGATAATGCATTCAAGCTTAAGACTCTAACAGGAAAGGAAGTCCAATTGCCCATCAATGGGCAATTCCTCAAGCATTATTTCTGCCCTTAGGTTTTCTTTGTGAAGCCTAAACTGTACATAGTTAATTTAGATTTTCCTTTGTAGTGTGTTTTTGTTTTTCCCTTTTAATTAGGTAGGGGTTTTGGTTTGTCTCCCCTCTCCTAGTCAAGAGTTTTGGCTTTGCATAGTTTAGATTTCTTTCCCTTGTTTATTGTGTTTTCTTTTTTCCTAAGTTGTCTTCCTTAGGTGGTTTGGTTTTCTTTCTTCTTTTGGTTTTGTCTTAGGTTTTGGCTTTCTCTAGCTAGCTCATAGCTGTAAGAATCTCTTTTTGTAAGTGGAGTGGTGTAGTGATTTGGTTACTTCATCTAAAGATTTCATTGAGTTTTGTTTATTTCATTTCCTGGATAATTCTTATGAAGAGCATTAGAATCTTGGCCATCTTTCATATATTTTTAGTGGATCAGAAAACATACTTGACTTGGAAGGTTAATCATACATTGTGTCTTGACATGTAAAATCTAAGGTTGCCACATATTTCACACTCTTAACTATTACTCTAAGTCCATTTATGTGTCTTTGGGAAAGATCATAACTTGTGAAAATTTTAAAATCTTGCTTTAGTGCCACTATAACTCCTAAACCCATGGTAAGCTTCATTTCTTACAAGCCAAGAACAAAAAAAGAAAAAAAAAGAATGATGAAATAATAAGATTGGATTTGGGGGTTCACGGAAATATCCATAGCTGTTCAAAAAAATAATTCGCCAAAAGTGAAGCAATCTTTGTTGGTTTTACAATGACAAATCTATCAAGGCTATGGATGCCTAACTGACAGCAAGACAATGTCCAGGATACTTTCGAAGTCAAGAGGAATCAATAACTTGTCATGATCAATTCTAGGATTTCTAAATGGTCTTTTCAAGCTGGAATTAATACATTTGCACACACGTAGGTTGTCACAGATTTTTAATCCAATATATGATTATTCTCCCCTTTTGAGCTTATTTTTTCTCTTATTGGTAACAAAAGATTGAGAAACCAGAGATTTTGAGTTCAGATTAAGTTTTATCCTTGAAATGTTTGTAACATTTCACCTATGGAGTTGCCAAATGTTGTGACCACCAGTCACAACACGCCCATGCATGGGACCCCCCTTTGTTTTATTTTGCCAACTTTTTCCTTTTTTTGTGGAGTGCAAGTAACAAGGAGTCAGGAAATATTGGTCTAGGGAAAAAATCCTTCACTCCAAAGAAATCTCACTTACCATAAAAGCGTTAAGCACAATTTTAAGGGAGTCATGGAATATTTTGAAGAAGACAAAGGAAAAATTTCCTTCATTTTCGAAAAATCTCGTCAATGCAAATCTTGGAGTGTAGTTTTAAGGGAGTCATGGAATATTTTGAAGAGAATAAAATCCTTCATTCCATCAATATCCCACTTTCCATAAAGCATGGAGTTAAAGTCTGGGAGTCTGGTAAACATAATAAACAGGAGAAATCAGTACAAACTATGGAAAGAAGTGTGATTTTGGAATCTATATTTGGTATTTCTTCGAGTTTAAATCACCATATTTGTAAGAATATTGATTGAGTGCTGAGAAGATGGCAAGAAGATTAAGGAAGTCTAGTAGTTAGGAAAGCATGAGAAACAAAAGACTTCAGGACAAAATCCTCCATTCTAAAAAAATCTCGATCCGTAAAAAGGATAAAATCCTTCATTCACAAAAAATCTTGCTCCCACAATTGTGGAGCGCATAACTATGATGCCTGAGGAGAGTTGATTAAATGAATTATTCATCATTTGAATTGACACATTTGTATTTCATTTTTGTAGGTGTATCTCAGTGGCCTTCTTCATGGCCCACCACCCACACAATCGGTTGAGGCCAAGACCATACAACCCACACAGCTACATGTATTACAAACTTGACTATTTGATTACGTTTGGGTCAGGTTCTTCAACTATCCCTCCTACAAGTACATCGATGAGAATGCTACCAGACTGTTATAGTGGACCACCATTAATAAGACCACCCAAAAAGAGAGCTTCTTCATTGGCCTGCCAGTCTCCACTAAGGCTACCTACAATAGCGGTTTCATTCTTGTAGATAAACTAATCTCCTACGTGCTTCTTGAAGTCAAGAAATATGAGCAATATGGTGGAGTCATTCTCTGGAACAAGTTCTATGTTAGCACTACCCAATATAGCTTGGCCAGTAAAGGCTCCATCTCATAAGAAATATAGCTTGACCATTTACTGGTCAAGCAGCTTTCTTTGTTCCCTCTCAAAGTTTCTACGTACTACTGGATTGAAATAAGACTTGACCTTCAATAATGCTCTTCAATTGTGAGGAAATTTCTGAGCACGATCACCTTGGTGTGCAATTTCTTTTTGCTATTTAGAAAAATTGTCAATTTTTTTCCATATTTTGTGGAGTGCAAGTTAGCAAAACCAAAGGAACTTACAAATATGACAAATCCTGGACTATTTTAAAATTACGCCTTCAACTTTCCTTGCAGCGGCTTTTTTGTGGTAATGGAGAAATGTTTGGTAAATGAAAAGTCCTTCACTCCATAAAAAGCCCGACCCCGCAAATTTAGGAGCGTAGAGTTGGGCTACTCACGGAAATGTTTAATGAAGGATAAAATCCTTCATTCTGCAAAAATTCCACTTTCCATAAATTGTGGAGCACATAATCGTGCCAGGCTGAGGAAAGCTTCGAAACAAATGCATGACACAAGTGTTGCATTTGGAAGAATTGAACATGTAGTCAGCAGATCTGTAGAAGAAAATTGTATGCATGCATTCAAGCACAAGTCCTTGCCACTCCATTTCCATGTGCGTTGTGAGCAAGGAAGATAACCTTGGCTATACATATAATGGGAATTGGGCAGTCAAATAAACATTTTCCCTGATTCCAAATGAACAAAGTAGATGGCCCTGGCTACACTGAAAAGGATAACTAGCCAATAAAATGAGCACTTGTAGTTAGACAACACATTTGAAGTTGAAATTTGTTGGCAAGTATAGAACAGTTAGGGAATCCTTATCAAATTTTGTCTTCCTAGCTCAGACAATGGCTTAGAGAACCTTGTTGCCATGAATGCATCCAAAGAAAATTCGATAAGCTCTTTGGAAACAGTTGCTAGTTGGTAAATCATGAAAAGTGGGAATATTGGAAAGTTTTGAAAAAGATCTGAAATTTAAGGCAGAGGAATGAAATTCCTTATGAAGTGAAAAGATGGATTTGAAGAAAAAGCAAAAAATTGATTTTTCTGTAAAAAAGTTTTTTTTTGGATTTACATTAAAAAAATTAAATATTAGTTTTACTAATATTTAATTTGATTTTATTTTTGTTGAATAATAATCCAAAAAATAAAAGTGGGGAAAAAGTTGCAAATAAATTTGATTTTTTTCTTTTAAATATGGAAATTAATTAAATATTGATTTTTGAATTGATATTTAATTAATAAAAATAAAAAAATCAAAATGGGATAAGAAATTCTTAGCTTCATCAAAAAGCATCTTGAAGCTAAGAGCATCAAAATAGTAACTTTTTGAAACAAACAGCAAAAAGTGACAAGTGGGACAAAAGATGGAAATCTTGATGGCTAAGTAAAGCAACTGCCTAATTTTAGTCTACAACTTTAAAGGCATCTTTTTTTTGAAGGATTATTTCTATAAGAAACCCTCTCATTCATTCAGGCCCACACAAAAATTTGAAGAGCAAATTGAGAATAGGAGTGAGATTCAAGGAATTGAAGGATGCAGATTTTTTGGAAAATTTTCTAAAATTGTTGAGGAGTTTTCTGGGAATTCACGACAACGGATTTTGAATCCTATCAGAAAGGAATTCTTTTTGCAGTGAGTTGTGAAAAATGCATATTTCTCATAGAAGTATTGAAAAGTAAATCTTGAAGGAGTGTTGAAGTTTTGGCAAAAATCCAAAATCTTTGTCTTCTGGACAAGTTGTATCTATTGTTTTTAATACTTTCCTTGCATAGTCTTATGTGTGTATATTTTCTATTTTGCAAGAAAGGAGAATGGCAAAGCCTAAGGGAACAGGAGAAACGTGAGGACAACTAATAAAGAATCAAAGGAGATTATTCTATCTTGAATCCAAAATTGTATCAAAGTGGGTAGAAATTGGAGATACAAGTTTTGGCAGCTTTGATTTGAAAGATTTTATCCAGAGAATGCTCGAATATAATGACTATCACCTGACACACCTAGCCACCAAAATTGTGAGAAGTGGAATTTTTGCTACAGCTAGTTTTCCTCCTTCTTTTCAACATCTAGAGTTGATTGTGGAATGTACCAAACACTATAGTCCTAGAGATAGAACCGTTAAGGATTATGAATGAAATGGTCTGGCAAATTTTTCTCTAGCATCCATTTCTGAAGCGTTTGGAATTCCTTCTCACCCAAGGATGTTCACAAAGGCATAGGAGCAAGCACTGAGAATCTACATGTCTAGAATCAATTTTTGTGAAGAAATAATCAACAAAAGATGGTTGAAAAAAAATAGATCACATCATTCCAAGATTCCTAAAGAAATAGTATGGCTTGACTTGCAGAGGGAATATAGTGACATGGTCATGATGTTGAGTTGCATATTTGGCATGTCTTATTCTTATAGGTTTGAATCTTGGATGTGGTATTTTGTTGAGAAGGTAATGGAGGAAGATCACATAATAGATTGGGTTGGGATCATAAGTGATAATCTAAATGAATAGTTGATGAATCTAGAGCATACAAGAAAATTTTACATGAGCTCCTATGTCATCTACATGCTAGCACGGAGGACAAATTAGGATCGACTAGGATGCAAAGGACCAATTGGAAGAGGAACCCAACACCTCAAAGTCCATGAGTGTTACCCATAGTTGCATTTGTATTCAAAGGATGATTACATGAGAGTTAATGACATATTTTCCATGCGCATAGTAAGAACACTACAAAAGAGGCGACATACAAGAATGTCAATGGGTGCAATAAAGATGGTCAAGGAATATGGTGCTGGTTCATTTAGTTTCCTACCTTTTCATACATCTGAGTTCAAGGATTCTCCACGGACTCATACAAACTTTCCAGGTATCCAATAGATAAGATGGTCTTGTTAGAGCTTACTCAACAAGTTCTAGCCTATGACAAGATTCAGAAAGGGAAGAAGAAGTTGGATTGTAGTTTCCAATTTCCATAGGAGCAGGGAAAAATGAGATATGCCCATGTCTAAAAGCTGCAGAGAGATCATCAGATGAGCTCTACTTCTTCCACCTTCCACTTTATCCAAAAAGGATTGATTTTGATCCTTACAACAAGATCTCATCAGTAGGAGGATCAAAGTACCAACACAAGGTTCACCTTGAAGACTTTTGGGCAAATGCATAAGACGAGAATGAGGTTAGAAAAAGGTTGCATTCAAGACTACCATTGAACATTATTAGAACATGAAACATATTCAAGGTTCCTAATCAAATGGAGGAGGACCCAAATGTGATGCGAAAGGGATTCAATCCAGAAATGATAGCTCAACTATATGATTGGAAGAAGAAAGAAATTATAGATCTTGAAGCTCTTTCAAAACTAGTCTTAGATTTTTCAAAGTGGTGGATTGAGCATAGGCTTGAAAAATTAGTTGCGCCAGCTAATGGACTCACATATAGGTTGCTTGGCCACATACCACTTAGGGATGAAAGATTAGGAAAAATATTTGAAGGGACTATTGTGGAAAGAGGAACTCCACCCAAAGATGTAAGAACTAAGAAAGGGAAAGAGGTACCTCGAGAAAAGCATCCTAGGATTGAGGAAATCATCCAAAAACCTCAAAATAAGAAGCAAAAACATGGAGATGCCCCCTCTTCTCCGAGTCGAACTCCAATTGTCCAAGAGATAGAAACTTTTGAAAGGAAAGATGTAGAGACAAGTATAAGGAGATTTCAGCAAGAAGAGAATTTGGATACGCCAATTCATGATAGGCTGAGTATAAATGCCTATGAAAAGTCCATGCAAGAAAGAGGGAGAGATCAAGATATGGCTATAGAGGAAAGTCTCGCTACAATCTTAGAGTGAGAAATGATTAATGATGGAGATAGTCCACTAGAGGAAGAAACTCCAAGAGTAGAAATACATCTTCCAAGTGTCAAAGTCATAGTTCCTGAGGTTAAAATTGATAGTCCAGGAGGTGAAGAGGAGATTGACATTTGAGCAGTCCAAAGGAAAGAACAATTGGAAATTCTGGGGGACCAAAGTATACCCATTCCGAAATGGTTGAGGTAATGAATTCAATTGTGTCAACAAAGGGAGGTTGATCCAGCAATTGAATTACAAGAAATTTTGGATCGATCAAACTGATCAGAAGAACAAGAGAAATCAAGAAGATATAATAAATTCATCAGAGGAGAATCAGGATCTAGAATCTTGCAGACTACGACTCCCACAGTTGAGAATGGAAATAATTAGGTTGCTCTAGATGAATATCATGTTATAGAAGTAAATCTTGGTCAGGCCTCCTAAGAGAAAATATTGGAAGAATTTGATGACTCCACACAGGCTTTGAAGGATAGGCTAAAGAAAGTAGAAGAAGAAAATGAAAAGTAGAAAAGAGAAATTCGGGCCTTATATCAGTACATCAATAACTTGCCTCATCTAGTAAGAGAGGAAGGTCCATCATTTATCCCTCCAACAGGTATTTGCAGTGAAGTGGTAGGTGATATTGACAGAATCAAGCAGATTGCTCAGGGTGCAAAGATTTGGATCGAAGGAATTCAGGAGGTAGCCTTCAAACATGTAGAAGAATTAGTACAAGTGCACAATAGGGCATTGGCTGCAATCTCTAGGATCTAGTGCATGGAGGAATCATGGGTGAATAAGCATATTTACCAAGAAGAGGTGATTGCCGACATTCAGAATCTGATGGAGACCCCAAAGAAAGAATTGATTAATGGTCGAGTTATCAGTGAGGGTGATATCTATGATTTTATTCGATGGTATAGTACAATGATCATGGCTAAGGAAATGTTTGAGAGCTTTATCGGAGAATCTAGTCAATGGAAGAAGATTGTTGATAACATCAAGCAAGGAATATCAAATACAGTTGCATCCTTGTTATCACAGAGATTGGTGGAAGAAGAAATGACAACTTATAATCTGAAAGTCAAGTTAAAGGAATTCTTTCAACTAAATCTATATGGAAGAGATGATTTTGAGAACTTCTCCATCTTCTCAAATACAATGCACACTACTAAGGACTTACTACCAAATTGGGATGAAAGTTTGGGAAAATCAGAAAGAGTAATTGTCGTTCTAGAATTCAAGCAAGAATCTGCACCAAGCATCAGTACAGAGGAGTTGGAAACAGTGTCAGATCGATTTCAATTCTTTAGGTGAAAAAATTAAGGATAGATGCATTAAATGCATAGTGGGTGTGCTTAGGGATCATTTGTTACACCCCACTCCTTCCTAAATGAGCATGCATAGTGGGCATTTATTACGCACTATAGTAGTGGATTCCTTGTGGCATTAATGTAGATTTCTTTCCTTTGCCCTAACCCTAATTAGGGCTGATTTGGCACGATCTTGGCCATCGGTTATTGTGATCATCCATGACACCCATTGTAATCGAAGACCTATATAAAGGTCTCATTTCTCATTTGTAAAGGGAGATTTTTATGAGATTGTTGCTATGAGCTGCTGAGATAATAAAGTTTTCATTGGAGTTTGGTGAATACTTGATGTGTCTTAGTGCTTGCTTGTTCTCCTAAATTTCTTCAATTAGATTAAGTTTAGCATTGTCAATGTGTGATGATTACAATGAAGAATATGATGATGTATTGATGAGTTCCTTTGATTCATGCTTTTGACATTTTAGTGATTCTAACTTGTTGTGTAAAGTTAGCTTGAACCCCTTTCATGCATATGCTCAACTTCTATCATTTGTATACATTGTTCTTTATGATGGTGTATGCAGTGATATGAAAATCTTTGGCATAACCCTTGAAGATTGCACCAATTCACACTTAGTTGTAGTATAACTTGGCAAAGCAGATTTCGGTAAATTGAGGAATTTGTCCACTATAGTATTATTTATTTTTATCACTACCCTTAAGATTAGAATAGAATTCCTAAACCCTACCTTATTGAATTTTTGCATATTCTGTGAAAACTCCCAAAAAAACACTTCATTGCAAAACCTTAAGATAGCTCCCACATCCAGTATGACTTGAAATGAATATGAATAAACACATAAGGCCCCTTGTGATCATCAGCAAATCACATCAACCACTGATCTTATCCACAGTCAAGACCTGGCATTAAAGGAACCTTGAAGTCATTGTATGATCTTCTAGCAATCTTAGCATACACAAGACTTTATTCAAGAGAGGATAAGATATTTTGGTATTTTGTTCTACTGATTGGTGATTCATAAAACACACATCAACAATATCCAGCAGAGACTTGCTGACATTCACAGCAACAATCCCCTCCTCGCTCCTCTCCCACATGGATTTCATAGCGAGAGAAACCTCCTCCGCTCTGAAGGACCGAAAGGACTCAACTCTCTTTGCACTGAGCAACTCCATGACACAGACCTTTCTCATGTGTCTCCAGTAAGGACCATAAGAAGCCAGGCCCCTGTTCTTGTTGTTGTAAACGATGTGTTTTCCAGCAGCAGTAGAGGGTCTATTGGCGAACACTAAATCGTGTGTCTTCAGAAACCCCCTCGCCATCTCAGAAGAAGAGACCACCACGCAGGGCAGAAAACCCAATCTCAAGTACATTACAGACCCATATTTCTTTGAGAGATCATGAAAACTACGGTGTGGAAGCTTCCCAAGCTGATGGATGTTTCCTATGATGGGCAATGGGGATGGCCCCGGAGGCAACTTAGGATCCCTCTTCAACTGCTTGAATAATACCCACACGAGGACTACAAATGCCAACCCTAGAGCAGTGATCATTTGGCCACAAAGTTGTTCTAGAAATTCAAAGGAAGCTGCCATTGTGAAGTGAACTTAGCAGACACACACACACACAAGCTTTTCTTTGAATGCTCCTCTGCTCGCGGGCTTCTATTTATATATAGGGAGAGATGCCTCTATTGCTCCTCATAGCCAATAGTCAAGGTTTGCAGGCCTTGTTATATATCTATTCAAGGAATTACGTTATACAATGGTTCAACCGAATATGACAAAGTCGAATAGCTTACGAACAATACTTCCACGCCTGGAATAGACAATAACGACAGATATGAAGAAGATACTTGCGCAAATAATTCAAATGTATCCGTGGAATTGTCTGAAACATTCAACGATAAAGCCTCACACTTTTTAAAATGTTGAAAAATCAAAAAGTCCGTAAAGGTTAAATGTGTCTTGAGATTATATTAATCTATCTTGTTATAAAAACTATGAAGCTATCTTCTAATTTTTTTAGTTTTATGTTTCAATATAAAGTTTTACATTCTTCAATGAAATGTTTGAAGACTCATATAGACATTCAAACGTAAAGTAAATATTTGCATATGTTTGAGAAGACAACCTTGGGAACGATATGTAATGCATTTAAACATAAAGAAAATATTTAAAATGTTATACTCTAAGTTTTGGGCACATATATTTGTCTTATAAAATAGAATCTAATGATTTGAATATACACACACTTCTAATATATGCAAACATATTGTAGATGTTTTAAAACACTTTAAAATTATATATTGTTAGAAGATAGACATGTTATAAAATTATATTAATCCATGATTTTTACAGATATCAATCTTGATTTTGGGTCATTAGGGGAGACAATGAGTGACTGTAATTTATTAATTTTATTTTTAGATACAAAATCTTACAGTGACATTGACATGCTAATGGAGCAGTGGGACGCAAATGAGAAAAAATGATAAATATTTTAATAGCGTCATAAATTTATGGTCATTGATTTAATAATAATGACTATAAATATCTATCATAAAATAATGGTCATTGAAAGACAATGAGCCACTATATGTTATTCTACCTTTAAGGATGCAATATATTTGCATTTGTTTGGAAAATCAATCTAGGTAACAATGTGTGATGCATTAAAATAGACAAAGTTAAGGAATATTATTTTGAATGATCATTTCGAACAAGAATTAATATATTTTTCCTAATTTTAAAAGATATTCTAGTTGTTGAAAATCGCTAAAAATGAGGGATCTAGTTCCTGCCATAAAACTATATGGAAATAAACATTTTTGTTCCTTTGACCTCAAATTATTTCATACATGACATATATAGCTAAATAAGTCAAAAATAAAATTGACTTCTGACCTATATTTCCTCTTTTATAACAATTCAAATTTCAACTTGCCTATAATTGATAGTTTTTATATCCCACCACATTTTAAAAAATAAATCTATTCTAACCAAAGAAATTTTTTGCATTTTGGAAGAGGTCTCTCTCTTCTAAAACATCATATGCTTTTTAATTTTTTTATAAGATTGATTTTTTTCTTTCTCAAAATCAAAATCTTTCTTAAGTCTTCAAAAATGTATTTGTAGTAATTTTTACTTAAAATATACTATATCTAAGTTTAAAAAAAATATAAATTCTATATGAGAATATTCTTAACTTTGAGCTTTACAAAATGGTGTATAGATGTTATTAGAAAAATATCAATAAAAATAATAAGAGTTATTAAAATGTCAATTTATTTCTTGAGTAATTGGACACAAAGTTGTATAAAACATGCATTTAATAGACATTTCTAATTGAAAAAGTGTGAGGACATATATAACTTAAGTAGAATGAATTTATCTAGATCATATGTTTGATCAAAATTGATTTTTAGATAGAAATACTGAAATTCAATCATTATGATAAGTGAGCTTGACATGTTACACAACTTTATACTTTTACCCTTGTAAATACAATGTTTTACACTCACATTGATATGTCAATGGAATATTGGAAAATAAATGAAGAAACTCATGATTTTTTCAATAATGTCAATACTTCATTTTTAATTCATAAATTAATTCTTGATACATAGTTACTGATCATGCAATAAACAAGATCATGTATTCTAGATAAAATGACTCAACTTTAATGGATCTATTTATATAGATAAATGAAATTCTAAAGGATCTTAAGTCACTAGGACATAAATAAGATGATAATCTTTAACTATTAAGCTCAAACAATTATAATAACTTCTATTCTTTTAGGGGAATAACTTTGTATGGTTTTCCATGAGCCTAACTTAATCATTATCATAAGATATGTAATGAAGGCCTACACATAGGATAATAATATTTTTGAGAAAAACCTAATGAGGGGGAAATATATTATGATAAATTTATTGAAAATGCATGTTTATAAATTATAGGCCAAGGAAGTTAGCATTTCAAAGTTAAGAAACACTAGAAACGATCTTTGTATCAAAAATAAGAAATATTGATTTTGATGCTAAAGAAACACACATTCCTCAAATAAAAAATCAAAATTTGAAATGTGTATAGTATCTCTTGATTAATCCCTATATAATCTCTTTCAATTTTTAGAATGTGTTACTCTTCTCATACTATCTTTATATTTGATCATATGGTTTTTATTAATAAAATATATCTTTTTATATTTCTTTCTAGAAGAGAATACTTATGACTTACAACTTGATTCATCCATGATATTCAAATATATATTTGTTTACACATTGGAGTAATAAACATCATTAAACATTTTCCTAACAATACTATTGAATGATCTAACCATATATACCTAATGTGATCTATCTTTAAAGATGATTGAGACTAAAGAATATGAAAATACTTTTGTGAAACAAGACTTTGTCAAAATATTAGACTAACTTTAAGTCAAATAAAATTTGTTAAAACATGTTATCATTCACCCTCAAATCACCCTCTATGCTATTAACATCAATCAAGTTAACCCATTTAATGTACAATACTATGAATTCGGTGAATAGGAGTAATATATTTTAATACATGAATAGTTCTTGACAACTCCATATATATGTTTTAATACTTCACCCATATTTGTCAATATATTAATAGTATTTTCCAAATACTAATAAAATTAATAAATAAATATTAATAATAATCAATAAATATTATTATTATTAAATAAATAATAAAAACCAACCAAATATTAATAGGTGTATATGTGGGAGTATAACAAGAGAATGACAGGATAACTTTGGATACAATAGGAAGAATGTTGTGCACTTAATCTTGCTTAGAACAATGAAATGGAGTGCTCCCACAATATTGGTTCCCAATTTTTCACCAACTTTGACACTGAAATGAATATTTTTAAAGAAAACTTCACTTTCAGATTCATATTACTAAAAAAACCATATATAATTGTTATTAATCTTGACCTAGTAATGACATTTTAAAAAAGGTAAAATATTTCATAAAATTTTAATTTCAAGGTATTAAATGTCCAAGATGATAGGCTACATTGATATTATGAATACTTTTTTACACATTGTATCTAAAAGTATTGATATTTGAACCTTACATAATTTTCTCAAGTATGTGAGAAATTTTAACTAAGAAAAAATTTCATCTTTATAAAATTTTTGTGTATATATATATAAACAACCTAAAATTGAAAAAGATATGGATTTTAGTTTAGATTAATAATAGTTGGAGTTTTTAGTAGCTTATTAAATTTATAACTAAGTTTGTTTATGAGTCAGAATCTTTTGCATTTGAATTTTATCCTTCTTTCTTTGGACTGATTTAATATCTAATACTTTGGTAATTAAAATAATGTGAATGTCCAAATCCACATGTTAATTCTAATTATTTATATATCGTCTAAAATATATTTTAATGCAAAAAATATTCATTTAGTTAGTTTAATGGATAAGGCATACTATTTGATAAATGTAATAATCTTTGTTTCTTTATGTACTTGCATGTTTATCATTGAGTACTTTTAGCTATTATTATTATATGACTTATCTAATAGCCTAGATTAAAATTTATAGTGGAGTTTTAGTAACTTATCAAGCATAAAGGATTAGTCATGACAAAAAGACCTAGTAAAAATAGGAAGTAAAATATTTCTTAAATTGTGTTATGTTAATAATGGAAGTCTTTTCTGATTTTTTTTTTGACAGTATATGTAGACACCTAAATTTGATTACACCGCTTTGGTAATCCTATTTAGTTATCTCTAAAGGCATCATTAATTAAATTTCTATTTAATTAATCCTTTGCCATCCCCTGGCTGATTAATTTAATTAATCATCTATAATCCTAATTGATAAATCAAATAACCTATTATTTATCAATTAAATCCTATTCTTCTATCTAATTCCAAAATCCTCATTTATTAAATAAATCTATTTGATAAATAGAACCCTCAAATCTAATAAACCCTTAACTTATCCCTAAACCCTCTTTTTAGCCTAATCCACCCCATCCACTCATACTAACCAAGCTTAGCCACTAACTCACCCACCCTCATGAATGCCATCCACTTGCAAATCTCTAACATCCCTAATCTAATCCTAAACCTAAGCCTAATCCACCCCCTAATGTTGTCACATTCCCTAAGCAAGCTTAAGACTTTCCTAAGCCAAGGAAAGTCAACAATCTCAACTCCCTCCAAAATATCCCAACCACCCAATAATGAATGCTCTTACAAAAGCCATAAAGACTCTTACAAGCCATAATGAAGGGTCTTTATGAAGATATTATCCCTTGAGCCTCCTTTGTTGACTCATCCTTCCCCTTTCCTCCATCCACTCACCTTGTGACATTTGTCACTCCCTGGTTGGTGCTAAACAAGCACAATCCATGTGCTCCCCTTTGAGTGCATCCTAGCCCTCCTTAAGCTTTCATCTTTCCTTCCATCTTAGCCCTCCATCCCTCAAGCCCTTAGCCTATAAATTGAATCCCCTCCCAAGCCATTATCATCACAACCTTTTGAGCTAAAGTTATAATGCTAGTTTTGAGAAGCAAAAGCCTTAACCATACCCTTATAATGCCAAATTGAGAGCTCACAAAGCTACCAATTTTCCATTTTCATTCCCATTGAAGCTATTTTGAGAACCTTGAGAACACATCCCACATCCACATAATAGACTCATCTCTAAATCAAGTGACCATTCTCATTGGGAGAGCCATTTCATGGCTCATATTCTCATTTGAGGGTTTTCACTTTGTCTCTCATATATGTTATGGTTTTTATGCTAGTTAATGCTTTGTTCTCTTGATAGATTAGTATTACTTGCTAACATATTTTTCATATACATTTTGGCACGCCCGGTGGGACCCCACTATGGGTCATTTAATCATCAATTTCTATCTATATGTTGTTTTTTCTAACAATCTAATGTTTTTTGTTGTTTGACTGAGTTGTAGGGTGTTTCACTTATTTTTGTAGGTTGAAGGACACACTTGGGAAGAAGACATACCTTCAAAAATTTGAAAAAAACAAAAAATTAAAAATTCTGAAAAAATTCTGCATTTTTCAGCTCTTTTTGCACAGTGTTGTCTCCGCAGTTTGGCGTCTATGCCTACAAACTGTCGTCTCCACCAGCTACTTTGTCATCTTCAAAACCAAACCGACGTCTCTGCAGTTTGGCATCTTTGCTTGGTTTTCTGCTGTAGGCACCGCCACTAGACTATCGTCTGTGCATTCTCAACTGTCGTCTCCGCAGATCAGCGTCTCCACTAGATACTCTGTCGTCTCTACCACCGCCGCTAACCAAATTATCGTCTCCACCGCTGCCAACCCAAATTATCATCTTTGCAAATTAGCGTCTCCGCTTGTCTCCTATTTTCTGCACCACAAATCTGACTTGTTGTCCCTGCTTCTTTTTCTCTGTCGTCTTCATAGACTAGCATCTCCATAGTTCACCATCTCTGCAATTTGGCATCTCTGCCTGATAAACTATCGTCTCTGCCTATTTATGTTGTATTTCTATTTTAGCATATCAGTTCCTGCACTTTTTATTTTTTATTTAAAAAAAAAGTATAAATCAAAATTTGACTTTTAGTGGTTCCATAGGATTTAGACCATTCTAAGCATTTTCACGCGTAGGAAAAACAACAAAAAAAGTTAAAGTTTTTTTTCCCATAGTTAAGCTTTCCTTTTGGAAGATTTTGGGTGACTAATCATTTTTCTTTTTTTGTCTTATTGCAAGTTGGAGCAACAAACTTAATCATATTTTTTAGATTATTCATGGAATGAACTTGAATGGTTAAACACATTTTCCATTGAATGAATGTTGCTCAAAACACACTCTTGAATGCCATGGATTAAAATCAAATTTTTCTTGGAATGCATGCTTAAAAAAAACAACTCAATCTTGAATACAAAAGATCAATTAACCATTGCAATATCAAACACTTCATTTGGAGCTTTTAAAATTGAACAAAACAAATTTCTTTTCCACATGCAATTTAGGGAAAGCTTGATTTTTGGACATTTAAGAAACTTCGTTAAGTTAAATACAAATTTGCAAAAATCAATTTGAGTAGTTCCTTGGACTCACCTATTTTCTAATCACCCATCAATTCAACCATTGGTTGCAATCTCAGCGCCATCTATGAGGATGGGTCTATTTCAAAAAGGTGTTAAATGTTCCACAATCTAACTCACTCACTTGGTCTTTGAACATTTTCTTTAACTTTATCAAAATTCTTAAATGACCAAAACTCTAGACTAAATTGATCACACTTCAAGTTTGGGCACTAAAATTGAACAACTATTGACATGGAGGGCTTTCGGGCGCGTGCTTGAAATCGAATCTCACACATCTTTGTTTTGGGCTTAAAAACAAAATCACACCAACTCTTGAATGCCTTAAAGAAAATTAATCAATACTTGACGTGGAGGGCCTCCAGGCGCACGGATATACTTTTTTGTTGACCCTAACTCTTCTTCTTGTATTCATTCTTCGCTCAATTTTTCTTTGTTGGTGTATTTCATAGTTGAAATTGAACATTGTCTCTTAAACATGAGTGCTTGCAAAGTCTAGATCAACACACATAAGAGTCAGTTGGAAAAGGAACAAGCATGTTTTTTAGCCCAAGGTCATCCAAGTCTTCTCTCCCCTTGTCATCTTTCGAGGCCATCTTGGGTGCATAAGATTAGGATCCAAAACCTTGTTTCTTTTTAGGAGGCCTGATTGGGGATTTCATCACCCCTTGGACAACCTCAACTCCAGCGTTCTGGCGGAGTATAAGAACCGAGAGGTGAATCGAAAGAAACCTCTCTTGGGATCAAGATTTTTTCACTCGGGCTAAGCCTCAAGGAACTTTATACCCTTGAGAAGTGAAAGAGGAGAAATGGGTTACTGCTCCTCTCGGCTATGTGACATCTTTTTGGTTTCATCTACAGATTTGGGCCTCACATACCTTAAGTATATTGAGGACTCCCTAGCTAAACCAACTGTCAACCTTGTAAACAACCATCTAGGATTTTAATGTCCTTGAAGTGACTGATCAAAACATTTGTAAAACATACACACTCCTCAGTGCAAGTATCACATTTTGAGAATCAAAAACTTCTATCTGGTTGTTCCTATCTATTGCTTGATTTTTTATTTGTTGAATGAATGTTTGCCAAACTTGGTCAATCTTAGCTTAGGGCATACTTAGCATAGTCACTACCTATTCTAGAAGTTGAAAAAGTTGAAGAAAAACAACCGAGATCTCTCAAAGCCAAGCAGATTCAAGAATTCATGTCAAAACAACCCAAACCCAAACAAAAGTTCCACAAAGTTAAACTCAAGCCATCTCAGGCATACCAAGAAGTTTCAACCAAGAGAAAGGAACTAACACCAAGTCCTCAGATTGCCAAACTCCACAAAGCAGAGGAAAAAGCTACTAACGAAGCCCTTCAAGATGCCTGGTTAGATCGCACCATCCAATTTAACCAACATCCAAGAGTTAACAATGCTTATGCCTTACCAACTAGGCATGATTTCTATGATTAGATCCCCTTGTTTCTCCACATCTTCTTGCATAAGCTTCACTTTTTCATTAGAGTCACCTTTGTAGGAAAACTAGCCATCGTTAGCCTTCCCCTTAAGCATTTTAGCTCATCCATCTCATTTAGAATCAAACCATCTAGCCAGCAATCAAAATCTTCACATCCAAGCCTTCAAAATTGTTGTCACCTTGCCAAAAGTTTGCCATTCCTAAAATCTTCCAAATCCATCAATCTCACCAAGGTTATCCCTTTGATAGAGCTTTGTCTAGGGTAATCTAGCTTTGTCACTTGTCATCCCTCATCACCTTGAGCTAAAGTTTGGGATCCACAAGTGGCCAATCTTGGGTTCTTCCTAAAGGATCATCAGTCTATCCTTAAGTTGACACAATCACCACCAAGCTTGCACATAGGAAAGCAGACCTTTCATGCTTTGGAAACATATCTTTGAAATTAGAATCCCCAACCCAATCCTCCTTAGGTTTTGCCATATATCTTTGCCTCAACCTAGGAAATCATTTGCATAGAAAAGCCTTCCCCCCTTTTGCATCCATCAGCATTGTTCCATCTCATCCCTAGGAACATTCTGCATTTTCATGCCACCTATCACTCGCTTAGCCAAGAAGGAGGAAACAATGGAGCCCTATCATTTGGATCACACAACATCGCTCCCCTTATGTAGTCAACCATCCTTTAGCCCAGAGAACACCATACCATCATCTACTGACATTGAAGCTTTCATGAACCAACCAGGAAATGCAGTATTGGTGAATGCCATTATAGACAAGAACAAAGAAATAATCATGGCTAACTTTCGAAGGGACAACATTGGAGCTTTTGAATTTGGAAGACCTCCTCCCCTATCAGAGCCATCTCACCCATTGTTTGGACAACTCCCACCACCCATAGGCTCTTATGATTTGAATTATCCTCAATATGTGCTAAAAGAAGAGCCTCAACTCACTCCATATGATCCCACAGACCCAAACATACCAGCTTCTACTCAAGTTGAAATCTCCCTTCCACAAGCCAATCTAGCCACCACCACTCCACCATTGGTCCATACCACTCCATCCCAAACTCCCTTTGCTCAAAACACCTTATTATTCACTCCCTTCACTATTTATGCTGCTGCTCTCCAACCCAACCTTCCAAATCCACCCATCTCACAAATCAATGCTAGTATCTTTGGCCAACCTCAGCAATATACAACAGGGATGCCACCCAAGGGGCCGAGTAATCAACCCTTCATCACCCCCATCTTGTTTACCTCATCTTAGAACACAATTCTATCATTCCCACTAGGTCCTTGGAGCTTAGTGCCATCAGCCACAAATCCACAAGCTATTACCCTCACTCCATAAAGCTATCAAACCCCACAAGCTACTACTAATGTTTTTCCAAGCACTCAAGTGACCCAAGCTCCTGCCACCACTCTACCAAGCTTTCAAATCCAGCCACCACGCTATCAAACCCCATCAATTCCATTTCCAAGCTTTCAATTCCCACCACCTCCACCACCAACTAATCCATTACCTCATATTACCAACTATTTTTCTATGCCACTTCTAGGAGGAAATCCACCACCACTAGCCACCAATTACTTGGCCTCTTTTGCCATGCAGACACCTTCCCAAATGGGGGCACAACCCACATATATTGGTCAAACTCTTCAAATCCAAAGTCAGATTCCACAAGCTCCCCGATCTTTTCCCCAAGCTTCACAACCATCTTATACCTTACCTCCACAAAGCAATCCATTTATCCCACAACCAGCTTATGTTCCTCAATCCCAACCTCAAATCTAATATCAAAAGCAAGCCTCACAAAACATGTAGCAATATGTGCCACCTCCACCTCAGCAACCCATCATCCACCATTCAGTTGCCCAAGCCATGTACAATCCCTACCAGCCCATACCTCAAAGCCATCCATATTCCATTGTCCCATCTAGCACATACCTACCTCAGGGCACTCCTACATTGGGGGCACCCCAACCATCACCCATTAATTCAGAATGGGAAGCCATGAAAATATCTTTGAAAAACATCCAAGAGGGAAATGATCCAAAAACCTTCAAGTTTGAGAATGTGTATCCTTACCCATTTGACAGAGCCATTACCATGACACCATTTCCCAAGCATTTTGAGACACCCAAATTTGACAAATTCAGAGGAAAGGGAGACCCTGTCACACATATCAAAGAATTTTACATGCATTGCCAAGAAGTGGCATACGATGATGTCTTCCTCTTGCGTCTCTTTCCCAAAAGCTTGGCCGGACCAGCTCTAGAATGGTTTTATAGAATCTCCTATGGCACAATTAAAATTTTTGCTGAATTGTCTGAGGCATTTGTAGCCCAATATGCTCATCTTGTTGAAATAGATCTATCAGTAGTTGATCTTGTCCACACTAAGAAAAAAGGTGGAGAGAGCCTTCTCGAATATCTGCAAAGATGGAAAACCCTTACCACTAGCATATCTTGTACCTTGCAAGAGCACCATTTGGTGAAAATGTTTATTGATAATGCCCATCCTAGCTTGGCTCACCACATGACTATGAACTATTTGTAGACCTACAAAGATATCAAAGAGAAAGGAATGATCCTTGAGAAAGGACTCATTAAAGATGGTGTGGTCAAGATTTACAAGGAAGCCAACCAAAATCAATCACATTCGAATGACAAGTCTAGGTATTGGAACAAAAAGAAGCATGTTGCAACAGATGGCGTCACTAATACCAGACATGTGAATATTGTTGGTCCTTCTCACAACAAGTCCAACCCACCATATCAACCAAACAATTAGCAAGCTATCAACTACCAACAGCAGAATAACCACAGCTATCAAAACCACAATCCAAGACCAAACTTTCAAGGGTCTAGCAATCAAGTTAATGCCATCAATGTTGCTGCAGGACAAAAGCCTAGATTCCAACCTGCACCTAGAAATTATACACCCCTTGGTGAGCCATTGGATGTCATTTTTGAGAAATTAGTCAAGGAAAACCTCATCAAATTTCCTCCTACCTAGCAAATTGATCCAAACCAATCCAAAGCTGCATGGTACAAAGACAATGAGTACTGCAAATTTCATAGGGTAAAAGGTCACAACACCCTCAGATGCATGAAACTAAAAGATTATGTGCAGGACCTCATTGATCGAACTACGAAAAATCCTACTTGATGTGAAATTTCAAATTTATATGTTATTGAATGTTGTAAAAAGCTCATAAGGTGGCTTGGATTGGCATCAAAAAAATTTAACAATATCTTTTCTCAAAACTTAACCATTATCATAAGACATATAATGAAGGACCAAACCCAAGAAAATTGAACTTGTGTGGAAAACCTATTAAGGTGAAAATATAATGTGATAAATTTACTCACATTAGCTAAATAAACAAATACATGTCTTTATATTAGAGGCTAAAGAAGTCAAAGATCCAACATTGTGGGACACTAGAAAGGATCCCACTATCTAAAATAAAATATATATACAATATGATGCCAAAGAAACATACTACAAGCTTCAATATAAGAAAGAAGATATGAAACATGTATGGTATCTCATGATTAATAACTATATTTTCTTTGTATAGTATAGTACTCTTCTTATACTAACTTAATATTCAATCATTTGGTTTTTATCAATTGTATATATCTTTTGTATATATTTCTAAAATAGAATCCTTATGACTCACACCTTGATTCATTTTCCATGTACAAATATGTATGTGTTAATACATTAGAGTCATAAGCATGTTTTTGAAGTATTAGATAGTAGCCAAAAGGATAGGGGGCTGACCACATAGTACAAAAGGGCTGAAGGATCAGCCGGAGGTCATCTCTTAATCATCTAACCTATACTAGTTTTATGTTTCAAAAAACATATAAGCTCCAAAACAAAACAATTGTTACCATTAGTCCTATTACTAACTAGCAAAGAAACTAGAAAAATATTCCAACAAAAAGGGAACATATTTCTCCTATTAGTCCAACACTTAAACATATACATATATAATAAAATCCCATAGGGCACCAAGTTCAGAGTGATCAATACATTAAAGAAAACAATCATGGCTAGCTACCCTCATTCTTTTTTGGTTCCTAATTCTTCTTCTCCTTAGGGTCATCCCTATTTACATCCAACCCCTCCTCTTTGAAAGGTTTGTTTAGGAGCATCTTCAGTGAGTCCTCCACCAGGAAGTTGTAAATGGAGTGGGTTCTTTTGCTCTCCTTGCCCAAGTCCTTCATGTCCTTATTCACCTACAGAAAATAAAGAGTAGTGACAGTGGAATGCATAACTTTTGTGGAGAATTCCATAAGTGTGTCAATTGTTTGGTAGATGCCAATGTGATTTTCTGCCATCTCCTTGATGGAATTCTCTAGTCATAAACATGTTATCCATAAGAAGATATGAAATATTTACACAAATTTGAGCAATGTAATCATTAATACCTAATGTGGTCTTCTTTAGGAGATAAATGGGACCAAAAATATAAAAATAATTCTGCAAAACATGTCTTTATCAAAACATTAATGTAATTTTCACTTTGATGAAAATCATAAGAACATGTTTCCTTTCAACCCTAAAAAACCCTTGTATAATGAGCATTGATTATATTTATCCATATAATGTAAAACATTATGAATTTGGTCAATAGGAGTAACATATTTTAATACATGAATATTTATTAAATAGTTCATATATCAGTTTTAATTTCTCTCCCATATTTATCAATATATTTACAACATTATCCAAATATTAATATCCTTAACAAGTAGAAATCACTATAAATTAATAACTATATTTTACATATAGAATAGTATCAACTGAATATTATCAACATTAGTAAATGAATACCATGTCATGGAGAGTTTCTTGAAAGGATCCAAATTGAGATCATGTCATGGAACATGAGTGGACTTAATACTCTTTAGAAGAATGATATTCATTAATGTTGTTGGAGACCATAAACTAGATATTCTTCTTGTCTAGGAAACTGGAATGACTAGACAAAGAGTTGAAATGATATCAATTATTAAAAATAACAAATTCTTGGGATATAGTTCCCAAGGAGCATCTAGGGTAGTTTTAGTCTTTTGGAATGAGGCCATAGTTCAAGGTGAGTTTATCTTGTCCAAAAGAAACCTTTTGTATATTCACTTTTTGCATATTAAAAATAAATTCTCTTGGTTTTTATCCAATGTTTATGCTACCAACTCCAATGCAAGAAGGCTAGTGTGGTGGGATAGATTTTCTGCTCTTAGGACCCCTTTATTCTAATTCATGAATTATCATGGGTGATTTAATACTACCCTACATGATTTTAAAAGGGTTGGTGGAATTTCTTTCCAAAGTCACTTAGATGGAAAGTAGGATTTGATGAGACTCATTGCCTCTCGAGCCTTAGTGAATGTTGATCTTCAAGGCTTCAGTTTTACTTGGTCTAATCATGAATTTGGGATTGATTTGATTCAAGTCAAAGTGGATAGAGCTTTGATTTTGGTTGATTGGCTTAATATTTTTTACTGGTCTTTGGTTGCACTCCCTAAAGTCTATTCCAATGACTTCCCAATTTTTATGGTCACTAAACTCTCAACCATTAAAATAAATTCTTCATTCATGCTTAGAAAAATGTAGTAGGAACTTCTAGATCTCAATGGTTGTATTCAATATTGGTTGAACATCATGAATGAAGGGTTTTCTTTGTTTAATATGGCTAAGAAATGAGTTTTATTAAAGGAAAAGTGAAATTTTGGAATAAAGAGGCCTTTGGGGATATTTTTTGAATAAAAATGATATCAAATTAGAGCTAGATGTGATCCAAAAACTTGTACAAGATTTAGGGGTTTCCCGTGGAGTTGGGGACAAGGAAAAAGTTACTTTAAATAAATACAATGGTATCATTACTAAAGAGGAACATAGGTGGAGGTAGAGATCTAGGGCTCTTTGGCTAAAATCTGGAGATAGGAATTCAATGTTTTTTGACATCACTACTTGTAAACATAAAACAACTAACCAAATTTCAAAAATTATCTGCATCTTAATAGTAAAAGCTTCTTAAAAAGAAATCTTTGAAGAATTCATTGGGTTTTTTTTCTTCTTTTCTCTCGAATGACAATTCTCTAATTTTAGAAAATTGAGCTAAATGATTAGAGAATATTCCACTCATTTTAATTGAGGAGAAAAATAAGTATCCTATGGCTATTCATTTAGTTGGGGAAATCAAGGATGTTGTTTTCACCTTGCAAGGGGATAAATCTCTAGGACCAGATGGGTTCCCTATGTTCTTTTTTCCACATTTTTTGGATATTTTACGGTAGGATCTCTGTAATGCATTCAAGGAATTCTTTGGTTCTAGATTCTTGCTAAAGAAAATCAACTCCAACTTTATTGCCTTGATTCCAAAAAAAAGATGGAGCCACTTTGGTTAATCATTTTAGACTAGGTAGTCCCTAGAACTCTATTTATAAAGTGTTCTCTAATGTTACATCCATAATTTTTTATCTTTTAAAATAATATTATACTCATTTTAATGATTAGCTATAAACTCTTGGATATCATAGTCTTGTGAAATAGAATTTATGATTAATGAAAATTGATTCATGTAAAAATGACTTGTTAATTACTTATTGTTATTTCAATATTTTTTATTTTATAGATATTAGTTAGTGGTGGTTAGGTGTTGTCATAGTAAATGGAGGAATGCGTTATTATTGTGGAATATGCATTTTTTGTTAGAGGAGCAAATGAAGAGGAGAAAGCATTGTTAAACAAGATTCAAAGAATGGGACACCGATATAGTCTTTTGTAAGACCATCAAGCATGGCCTCTAACTACCTTGATAAAAGATTTCATAGCTATGAAATAAAGTATATCTAGGATAGTTATCAACTAATTGGTCAATATTTAAAAGACAAATATTAAACATTAAATATCATAAGAAGAACTATTACATATCTTTTATTTTGCAACTGTGGAAGTCATCAACATTATAACTCTGCACATACATACATACATACATCCATATACACATACACATACACATACACATACACATATGCATACACATATACATATATATGCATATACATATACATATATATATATATATACATTTACATATGTATATATACATATATACATATACATATACATATACATATATATACATATACATATACATATATGTATATGTATATACATGTACATATATACATATATACATATACATACATATACATACATACATATACATATATGTATATGTATATACATGTACATATATACATATATACATATACATACATATACATACATACATATACATACATATATATATACATATATATATATATATATATATATACATATATATATATACATATATATATATATACATATATATGTGTATATATATATATACATATATATATATAAAACTATGTGTATATATGTATATACACACATATATACATACACATATATATACATACATACATACATACATATGTGTGTATGTATGTATGTATATATGCATATTTATTATATGCATACATATATATACATACATATACATTCATACATGCATACATACATATATATGTATGTATGTATGTATGTATGTATATGTATATATGCACATATGCACATATGTATATATATGTGTATGTATATATGTGTGTATATACATATATACAAATAGTTATATATATATGTATATGTATATGTATGTATATGTATTATGTATACATATATACACACAGTTATATATATATATGTACATATGTGCATATGTGCATATATACATATACATACATACATACATACATATGTATGTATGTATGTATATGTATATATGCACATATGCACATATGTATATATATGTGTATGTATATATGTGTGTATATACATATAGACACATAGTTATATATATATATATGTATGTATATGTATATATGTATATGTATGTATATATATACATACATATACATATATACATGTATATGCATATACAACTTGGTATCAACTTTTTTTTTCAGCTAGGGGCAGAATCTAGGGTTAATTGAAGTGAAATCAATGAGCTACCTATCGAATTTGACATTAAGTCTTGAAGAGCTCTTCAGGAATTTGGGTTCAATCAATAAGAATAAAATAAGTTTTATTTATTTATAGTGCTATTGTATAATTTATCAAATTAGTAACTCAATTTACAGAAATTGTGTCATGGTATTTTTCTGCAAAAATTTATCGTTTTAAATGCGTTTTCAATTTTTTTTATTTATTAAAAAGGGGGTATTCTAAATAATGCATCTACGTTTAGGTTTAGATCATATAAAATTTAGCTATTATATAAGTTTTGTATCATGGTTGTCTTATTATTATCCATTTATATTTGTTTTATTATATCTTCATTTCATGTATTTTATTCCTGTGCGATCTTTTATAGGGAAGCACATAAGGATTTTTGTTAAGCGGTTCTTCAAGAGAAGGAGAAGAAATGAAAAAGATTAGAATTGTGAGAATGAACTGAATGAATGGAACAAAAAATGATAAACAATTGTTATCATTTTTTGTTCATTAAATAAAATAATAAATTTGTACACTTTTTTTTACTTTACTACCATTTTTAATGAGCTTTTCTTTATAGTCCTAATCATTTTTCATCTTAATATAATGTCAATCCAAAAATCCTTCCCAACATTTCAGGATTGACAATGGCATATTTTTTTAATCCCTAATACTCCATAAATGGTTTGAACCACATAATAACAATAATCAATTTTAGCTCGAAGGGTCTATAGGGGCACTCTACCTTTCATAGCTGATTCTTTTTGGGCTCTCTCAATTCCATTAAGAGGCCCTTTAATTTTTATTTTAACAACTTCGACAGTTGCCTTTTTAGCTAGTTGAATAGCTTTTTAAATTATTTTTCTTATTTCAACTCTCTCCTTTAGTTGTAGAGCAATATATTCTGCAAGAATTTTGGGTTCTCTATAAGGTGTATCCACCTTTTCTATAGAAATGACAAGTTCTTTGTTTACAAAATTAAGCATACTTTGTACAAGCATTTTTTGTACTTCCTTTCTTAATTCCTTGATTTTTTCTTTTTTTCTTGGCACTTTTTTTTCAATAAACAAATTGACAAATGCAATATATATATTTACCGAAATCAATTCGATCTGTTTTAGAATCTCTATACGTGTAATTCCTCCATAACTAGAATTGATAGAACTTTTGATATGTTTTTCATGATTTTCAATTCAATTATATATTCTCTCATCTTCTCGTAGATCTTTGGAATAATCCCTTTCTTCAAACCAAAGGGAATAATGGTTTTGAGTAAAACCAAGTCTAAAACCAAGTGGATTTATTTTGTTTCCCATACATATTTTTTAAGTACTTTAAGTAGTAAAATATTTGCGGCATAAATGGATCATCTATTTTGATATTTTGTTTCTATTTAATGTTTCATCATACTGTTATGTAATCGTGAG
Organism: Cupressus sempervirens; assembly: GCA_028749045.1. Lineage (NCBI taxonomy): Eukaryota > Viridiplantae > Streptophyta > Pinopsida > Cupressales > Cupressaceae > Cupressus > Cupressus sempervirens. Next base: position 93,325,394 of record CM053786.1, read on the forward strand.
TTGAATTATCGAAATCCAATGATGTATCATAAAATAATGTAATACTTATATGACAAGTAGATTTCTGTATTGGATAACCATGACCCCGAGCTCTAGGTCAAAATCTTTTCAAAGTAGGACCTTCATTCACTTCAGCCGCAAGGACAGCTAAATAGCACTTATGTATACCCATAAATGAACACGCATTTTCGGCTGTAGAAACAAGTACTTTGAATATAGGCTCACATGCTCTATAATCCATGAAAGTCAGTATCGCAAGTGCCTGTATATAGGTAGAATTACGAAGTAAATGAGCTACTCTATGTGATTTATTAGAAGACATATGTACATGTTTAGCTACAGCTCATATTCTTATAGTTGAATTTAAATCTAAATCCCTATTTTGAAATATCAATCTCATCTTCATCCTCCATAATGAATTAATGTACATACTATTTACAACAAGACTTTTTTATTTATCATTTCTCTCTTTCTTTTTTTTTTTTGTGTGTGTGTGTGTGTGTTTTTTTTTTTGTTGCTTTTTTCTTTTTTCTTTTTTTTTCTTTTTTTGATTTTTTATCCTTTTTCGCATGTCCCTGGAAAATGGAAGTAGGTGCAAATTCTCCTAATTTGTGGTTTATCATACCATTTGTTATAAAAATGGGTAAATGTACCTTTCCATTATGAACAACAATGGTATGACCAATCATTGCGGGTATAATGGCAGATCTATGGGACCAAGTTACTATTATCTTCTTCTCTTTAATCATGTTTAGATTATCGATTTTACTTAACAAATCATTAGATAAAAAAGTATTTTTTCTTAGTGAACGTGCCATGGTTAATTAATTACCTTTCTTTTTATTGATAGAAAATAAAATGGATTTACAACTATTACTATTTACGTCGACGAAGAATTAAAACATCACTATATTTATTTCTCTTCCGACTTTTTCTTCCAAGTGCGCTATAGCCCCAAGGGGTCAAGCGTTTTTTTCTGCCAATTGGAGCTCTTCCTTCACCACCCCCATGAAGATGATCTACAACATTCATAACTATTCCTCTTACTTCATGACATTTACCCAGCCAATGTTTTGACCCAGCTTTACTTAAAGTTCAATTTTTCCATTTAACTTTGCCTACATGTCAAATTTTTGTTGAGCAATTCTCAGATATTAAACGAACCTCTCTAGATGGTAATCTTAATGTGGTCAATCAGCCTTCTTTTGTGATCAATTCTGCCACAGCACCCGCTGCTCTAGCTAATTGTCTGCCTTTTCTGACTTGTACTTTGACATTATGTATAGTCGTGCCTAAAGGTATATTGGTTGAAGTAGATCTTTAATTTGTAAAAATCCCTTCCTAAACGGTACAAGCCTCTATCAGGGTATACAACTTTCTGGATGTGAATAGAATATGATTATTATGAATCTATTTTATATAGAGGCTTAATATGAAGGGCATAATTTCAATTCCTTATGTCCTTATTCTATACATCCTAGGTTTCTTTATTCCATCATCTGGCTTATGTTATTTTTTCATGTAGCATTCAAAATGAATGACTTTATTAAATTGTGTTAATGCTTGCACATCTTCCAAATAACGTAGGAGGCATTTGAAATATCAAATTTTTTTGATAAAAAAACTATTTGTCACTGTTCAGCTTCGAATCTGCCTTTGACCATCAAATCAAATGTGAGTTACTTGTTTTTTCTTCTTCAGAACAAGGGTTCCTTTACCTTAGTTGTTTCTGCTTCAGACAATTAAGTCTTCTCCATATTATCATATCTCTAGAGTCAATAATTAATTTAGAAAGTATTGAACTCAATCACCCGCTGTTCTTTATCCTCATTTTCCCTTTGGGATTGATCCCATCAAAGTATTTTAGTTGGATCAATGATAGATTTTAAGGTTTTACTGTAAACCCAATTGGTTATTTCTGATTACGTACAATTAATAATTCAAACTGCACTCAAAGGTAGGGCATTTCCCATTGATATGGGGGCTCTTGCACCGGACATAATAGTATCTCCAATCATAATCCCTCTCAGATGCAATATATATGTCTTTTTACCATTTGTATAGTGCACAAGATAGATATATGCACTTCTATTAGGGTCACTCTCTATTGTTACAATTTTTCCCAGTAGTTTTTTTCACTCCGTCAAAAATCAATTTGACGATACAGATGCTTGTGACCTCCTCCTCTATGATGTATGGTAATAATTCCATTTTTATTATGACCTTTTCCACAACGATGCCGGCTAGAAGTGAATTTCTTTTGTGGATGAGATTGGACTTTTTCATCAAAATTGATAAAGATTTATCACATGTGCCTGGAATCAAAGTCATGTACGAACGGGTGTTCATGTTTGACAATTCCAATAAGTTTCATTTTGAAGGAAAAAGTGGAATAGAATCACCTGGTTTTAGTGTAATAATAATATGTTTATAATGCATTCTATGTTTCATTATTTGTTTTCTATTTCCTCTTTTTCCTTTCTTTTGCAGAGGTTGATAACTATTGACTCCTATTACTTTAACATTGAAGAAAAGTTCAATCTAATTTTTGATCTTTGTTTTATTTGATCTTGAATTGACATTTAAAATATATTGGTTTTTCTCAAATAGATTAACACTTTTCTCTATAAGTACAAAATCTTGACATTGAACTTCATACATAAATATTTCTCCTTTGGTATCATTTACAAATAAAAATACAAATGCCTATATCCACCTTTATTATAGTTCAATAAATAGAATTAAACTATAGCTATATATGATACTCTTGTTGCATACAAAATTATATTTTTAAGATATTGTAACCAAACCGAATTCTATTGAAAAGAAAGAAAAAACAAAATCGATAAACATTATATATATATATATATATATATATATATATATATATATATATATATATATATATATATATATATAACTATGTGTATATATGTATATACACACATATATACATATACATACATATTTATGTATTTATGTATGTATGTATGTATATATGCATATTTATTATATGCATACATATATATACATACATATACATTCATACATACATACATACATATGTATGTAGGTATGTATGTATTTATGTATATAATGTCACCATGATATTCCTATTAATATCTATGAATTGCACTTACATGTATATATACCTATGTGTGTGCATATCTAGAGATAACATAATGATAAAAATGAATTATATGTACTCTCAAGTTACACACATGTATAGACATATGTATATGTATGTACAATTATAGGTATAATGTGATAGCATGATGATATAATATGTTTATATATATATAAACTTGGCACAACCATGCAAAAATATAATCTTTATGTTTTAATAATGACCTTATATTGGCAAGCGTTTCAACCTTCATTTTGGCAACACTCATTCAAACTTTTAAAAATTTAAAGTTCTTTTAACTAGTGTTGGCTATGATCAAGCTTCCTTTCTTGTAACTGAAGAAGCCATAGGAGGCCTTAATTATTCTCCCCATGGACAAGGACAAACATAATAATTCACTTGTTTCTCCACCTATGATTATTTGAGTGAAAGCTTTTATCCTTATTACTTTTGCCAATACCCCAATATTAACTACCATACCCCAATGATAGTATTGGTAACACTTACAAAAGTGATTCCACATGGAGCTATGATATAATATCACCTCAGCAAATTTTGAGTTTCATTTCAGGTCATGAAATCATTTTCACCATGCTTATTTTTATACTTCATTATCTATGCCTTTTACAACGCATCTTTTCTTTTTGGATCTCACTTCAGAATGAAGGAATATTATAATAATGTGTAACCATGATCTTGGTTATGTGTCTTCAATGTAACCAAGGTACAAGATGTAATAATTTTTTTGATAAGAATCAACACTCTTCTTCTTTATACACAATAGTTCTTTTATCCATGCATATAGGGTGTTAGTACATACCCATGGAGTTTGATCTAAAATGATCAAATTCAGAATGTTGAACAAATATTCCATAACACAATATATTGTACTTTTAATTTAAGGAGGGTTCCTTCAATTTTAAAATATTATGTAACTAACTTGTTCATTGGTATTATCCATATACTAGTTGAGATATGAACCAAATTGGTTCACATAAAATTATGATTGATAAAGAGCTCATAGTTACCACAAGTCTCCCAGAATGTATACTAGACAAGCAAGGTCAAGTATGAATTGATAAAGATGGTAGGTATCCCTACAAGGAAAAACTATAAATTAGCATTTAAAGTGCATAAATTTTTAAAAGAAACTCTTAGTCCAAGTTATCTCATGATTGTCCTCATTATATTAAGTTGTCAAGTCGAGTAGTGGTGATAAGGTTGTTTATTTGCCCATCTAAATCCTTGGACAAGGTAGATTAGAGGCATTGTTTCCATAAATGATCAGTAGATGTCAAGAGTGATAGCTAATAGAGGAAAGGTTTATAGAGGAATTCCTCATCCTTGTCTACTTCTTTGCTGATGCTCCAACACTAGAATGCTCACATGGTAGGACTATGGTGTCTTAAGCATAAGTTTGGGTAGGAAAGGCATTTATCATAAGAGATTATCTAAAGATATATTAAGGTCTACAGTTGGGAGGTTAAGCCTATATTAATGCTTCTCCTCTTCACTAGATGTTGAGGATTGCACAATTATTTTAGTTCATGCATGAAAGTCTAAATCTTTTTCTTCTACATACTTTTATATTACGTGAAATGTATATTCATAAGTATGGTTGGATTGATTTGTTCTTTGAAAATGTAAACATAGAAATCAGCTATGGAAGTTAATTTAGTTGTCTTTCATATGAAATGGATATAATTGTTACTTAAATTTTGAATTTATAGCTTCTAAAATAATGTCAGAAAATAGTTTCATTTATCTATGATGTATTGTCTATAATTACTTCATGTCATTCCATTATGATATTCAGTTGTAATCTTGGAATATGTTTTTTACTTTCAGCTTAGTAAAAATGGTATGTTACATATGGTATCATAGCATTGGGTTCAACTCTAAACATTGAGCTCATCACTTAATGAAATAAGGAAAACTAATGATACGTATATAAATTTAGCAAGTTGTATATTAGAAAGACTCCTCACAAGAAAACTCAGCATCCCATATTCATTTTTTTCAAAGAACATATCAAAACATGATTATTCCTATTTGACCATACCCTAAGATGATGGAACCCTAGCTCAGGTCATGCAACAAATGAAGATGGAAGGGGCCAGAAGGACTGATGTAAGCATGAGTCTTGCTCCTTAACCCTATATTTTCCTAGGGTCTATTCTAGGCCTCTTCTCTAGCCTTTTAGGGTTCTTTCACTAGCTCCAACTTAGGAGGATCAACTCCCAAGACCTTTCTCCTTCAACTTTTCCACACCAATGTAAAACTTACCATCAAACAATCACTACTACTTAGATGACTTATCAGTTCAGCTACACCAAACACCCACACATAGTCACAAACTACTCAACATGGAGAGAGGGGATTATCCCTAGGGTTTTGAGTCCATTCTAATTATTAACCACCATAAATCCATTGAAATCACTTTGACTTCAAGCAGTTGCTCATATTTAGGCCTAGCAGGGCTATAAGGAATTAGGCCTCCAAACTCACCGCTTGACAATTTACTTGAAAAAAAGCTTAATGAGGTGGAATACTAACTTCATATCCTAATACCCTTTTGGGAGATCTTCAAGATTCACCTAGTCTCACTTCCCCAACCTATCCATATAGTGGGATGCTGATTTTAAGCCTAAAATTAAGGGTTTGCAAATTTCCTAACAAGATTCATAAAGGTTTGATCAAATCCTTATCTAGGCATGTCACCAAGAGGTACCCTTTGGCATAGGACTTCTCTACTCTCATTTAAATCTCTCCATCCACTTAGATTGAAGCATTCATTGTATTCAATCCCATTAAAATGCTATTTCAAACTATGTGTTCCCTAGGACCATGCTCACTTGGCTTGCCTAGGGCATCACTAAAAAATAGCCAAACTTTCTTTTGAGGGCCCAAAATCTTGTAGTATTATAGTACAAGGAGTAATTTCACACATTCCAAGGTATCATATGGATGCCATGGTGGAAAGGTGAGTTATGACCCCATTTTCACAAACTATCTGCTTTAAGACAACAATGCACAAACCAAAGTATTTACAAAAAGGAAATGAAATGGATTCTAGAACCTATCTAATCACACAAAGAACTAATAAAAAAATCTAATAACTCATGAACAAGTTATAGTATAGAATTAAATCCATCCAATTCCCTCAAGAAGCCAAAAAATTGTACTATAATAAAATAACATTGAAATATGCTTGCTTATTGAACCAAATTCCTTCACAATGCCATCCAAACCTTACCATAGGTCAAGGGAGGTCTTATGTAGATTCATTACACCTCATCCAACCATTTTGAGGTGGTTACACAACCATCTAATCAAATTTGCACTTTTTAGAATAAAAGTTGTCATGACAACTTTTGTAACATTGCAAAATTCTCAAACAATGTTACAAGTTTTGTCCTGATTAGACAAAACTTGGTCCAAACCCCATGAAACTCTACCAAGTTATTAGATATGTCACTCATGACATTAAAACCACATCCCACCCCTTAGTTGACTAATCTAGCCCTCTAGATCCATGGTTTGTATCCTTAGCAATAATGACAACAATTTGAATATCACCTAGCAATTTTAGAAAACTAGGTAGTAATGAAGGCTCAAGTAGACCTCCTAATGGCTAAGTCCTACTCTAGGATTCTCTATCCCCCTTTATTTCTGTTAGGATAAACCACGGACATAAATAAAAACTACATGCAAATATAACCAATAATAGAAAATAATAGAACACACAGAAATGAACACAAGGCACCAAGATTTAACATGGTTCACCCAATCCCTGGGCTACATCCACCAAACAGAAAGTCTGATCTTATTACAATCCAGTGATTACAACCTGATTACAATCCGTAATCCCTTACAGCTCAATACCGCCGCAAGAACCAATTTTGTATCACAACATTATGAAAAATACCCAACCCTAAGCCCTTTTATACAAGTATTAAACCACTTTAGGGTTATAATATGTCGGCTACTGCCCAAAAAAAATTTTCGGGCCGATGCCTCGAACCCCACTATTTATGAAGTATGTACAGTACTTTCCTGATCAGTCATCGCAATCTAACAATTTCACTATTGGGTTGGCTAAGGTCACTACAAGACAAAACTGAATTTGGTACCCTAGGTCATTAGATATCCTTAACTAGGTGCTCCTTTACCATGCTACTCACAAGAGAAATTCATGTCACTCCTATAGATAATATGTCATCAGCTATTCACCTCTTCTTTAATTTTTTAGTTGCAACCCATGTTGCCTCTAACTTTGGCTTATTCTTTCACTTGATGAGGTATTCCATGCACACCTTATGTCTAGTAGTGTTCTTGGCTTTGAATCTTGTACCTTCTCAGCCTCTAGTTGTATCGTGGGAGGTAGAACATTAGATGTTACATTCTTTCTAACATCTTGTATGTTTTAAACTTGGTTAGGTCTTCCACATTAAAGACTAGTGCTTGATGTTCAAGTCACTAGGAAGATCCACCTTGTATGCATTGACTCCATATTTAACTATGATCTTGTAGGATCCCACACTCTTCATCTATATTTTGGTAGGTATTCCCTTCTACAACCTAGATTTATTCAAGTTTTCCATGACATACTCACCTACTAAAAGTTGAACATCCCTTCTATTCTCATCCACTTTAACGTTCAACCTTTGGGTGGAATCTTGTATAGTCTTCTTTACCAATTCTTAAATCTCCTTCATGGTTTGAGTGAAGTGTTTAGCCTAACCACTAATGCATTCCATAACTCCAAGGTCTCTAAGTTCACACACACCCCTTGGATGCATCCCATAAACAATCTCAAATATGCTTCTACCTATTGTCTTGTTTACACTATCATTATATGCATATTTTTCTTGAGGAATAATCACATCCATTGTTTGATAATATTCATCAGTTAGGATCCTTAACAAGTTACCCAATGTCCTATTGACCACCTTAATTTGACCATTAGTCCATTTATGGTAAGCTGATCCAAAAGATAGGTTAGTTCCAAATCTACTTCTCAAGGTTTCCTAAAATTGACTTATATCCTTGACATCTTATTTGACATAATGGTTAGGGGTAGTCCATGAATCCTCACAATCTCCTTAAACACCAAATGTGCTATATGGCTAGCATCAAGGGTAATATTACAAGGTATGAAGTGACACATCTTGCTATATCTGTCCAACACTACATAGATGTTATCATATCCATGTTTTGTCTTTGGTAATACCACAATGAAGTCCATACTAACACACTCCCATAACCTATTAGGGACTGGTAAACTTTTTTACAAATATGCATTAGTAGCTCTTCCTTTTCCTTCATGCACACTACAAATTGTTCCACATATCTTGTCACATTCCTTGACAACTTTGGCAAATAGTAGAACCTTTGAACTAGCTCTAGGGTCTTTTTGATGCCAAAATGTCCACTTGGGCTTTCATTATGTTTCTCTTGGATAAGGTTCTCCCTCATAGAACCCTTAGGAACACATAATTGGTTCTACTTGAACAATAGTCTACGTTGCAAAGTATATTCAACAAAATAACTATGAAAGTGATTCTAAAATTTAGAGCATACCTTATAGGCTTCATAAAATTTTTCACCATCCTTGTAGAGGTCCTTGAATTTATCTATACCAATGCTATGGATTTTAACTTCTTGAATGGTCAACATCCTCCTTCTTAGTGAATTTGTAACCTTGTTCATCTACCCCTTCTTGTCCTTGATGGAAAATGTGAATTTTGGAAGATATTCCATCCATTTCAAATGTCTATTACTTGACTTTTCTTGGGTATTGAGGTATCTAAGGGCTTGATTTTAGTGGCTCCATTTCCTAAGAGACCGTATCAAAGCATAAAAATCCAAGTCTTAAGAAAAGTACTTCTTTATCTTCTCATTGAAGAAGGCTATTGTTCTACCTTCTTGACCCAACACACACCTTACCACCCTCCATCTTGCATTACATTCTAAGGTAAACAATTTATCAAAACTAGGCACTTTAAGAATTGATTGTGTGGCTACTTGTTCCTTCAACTTTTCTAATGCATTTTTTCCTTTAGGAGTCCACCTAAAATTGGTTTTCAGTTCACTGCAAATGTTATCTAGCAATGGTGAACAAATACTATAGAAATTTCTCACGAATTTCTTATAAAATTAAGGTTTACCCATGGAAACTTATTACCTCTGTTACTGTGGTAGGTGGCAACTAGTTTAAGATAGTTGCAACATTGTCTTGGTTCATTTGCAAAGACCCTTTGGATACCACAAATCCTAGTTATACAAGCTCTTTCTTCATAAATTCACACTTTTCAAAATTGATTGTCAGTTTCTCCTAATGCAACTTTCTTAGCACTAGCTCCACATGTTATAGGTGTTATTCTCTTGTCTTTTTGAAATAAGTATATCATAAAGATATACCACCACAAACCTTCTAGTTTAATCCTTCCACACTTCATTCATGAATCTCATGGATGTGCTTGGAGCATTTGAGAGCCCAAATAGAATCACAAGCCACTCATGCAATCTATTAGTGGTTTTAAAAGCTATCTTCAACTCATCACCTCCTTTATCCTTATTTTATGTTAATCACTTTACAAGTCCAACTTTGTGAAGTATTGACCTCCTCCAAGACAATCCATCTAGTATTCAATTTTAGGTATGGGAGACTTATACCTAATTGTGAATCTATTGATGGCCCTTGAATCTATACAAAGCCTCCATTTTCTTCCTTTCTTTGATGCAAAAACTATTTGCACCACATAGGGATTGATGCTCTTCTTTATCAGACCATGATCTAGGAGTTCTTGCACTTGCCTAGCTACCTCTTTGTTTTGATCTAAGGTAATCTTATAGGCTTCCTTATTTTGGAATGAAGCACCAGGTAGAAAGTCAATCTAATGAATTATCACTCTCCTAGGAGGTAAAGTTGTAGGTGTCCCATCACTAATAATGTCCTGATACTTTTTCAAGGATCTCTTGTATTAAAGTGGATAAGGGCTTTTGTTTGGTCTATTCTTCTTCCTTAGGCTCAAGAAGAATGACATATCCTTCATTGTCCTTATGTTTAACGGCCTTGATGAACTCCTACCCACTTCTAAACAATAGACTAGGGGTTTTAGACTATGATTCATCCTCCTCCAAGAAAAATTGAATCTTGAAAGTTCTTCCATCTTTCTTGAAAGAGATAGAATTCTCCTTTCCATCATTGACAACACCTTTGTCATATTTCCAAGGTATGCCCAATAGCATATGGAATGCTTCCATATGAAATATGTATCCTACTATTGAAAACTAAACCCAAGTCTTTTCATTCACCAACACAATCTTCCCTTTGTTCAACCATGTTACCTTGTACATGGGTTAACATGAGGTACCTTTACTAACTTCATCTTCTCCATTGCGTCCTCTAATATGATGTTGTCTATGGAGTGTAAATCCACAATCACTTTGCAAACCTTGCCCAAAATCTTGCACCTAATTTAGAACATGACTCTTCTATGCTTGGGTTCATCCTTGGTTGGTTATCTTATCAACACTCTCCTGAACATTAAGTTATATCATCTCTCTAAAACAATATGATCTACCTTAGATACCTTAGAACTCATTGTTTTCTCATGAGCATAGGAAACTCTCTTATCACCACTTAAAGAAGTAGGCTTGTTAGAGCACCTATAGGTAGGATGGCCTAATTGACCACAAGTATAACACTTCATGCTTGAAAAGGATGAATTACTCCTACCTTCACCTCTTCCTCTATTTTAGAATCCTTGAATGCCTCTTCCTCTTGAATAACCCCCCCTAGGAGTAATTTCACTACCCTAGTTTTCTATTTTACACTCACCTTGGTTTCTTTGATCATTGTCTCTGACTTGGCATCCACCTCTATGTCATCTTTGGTCTCTTCCTCTACCTCTACCTTTGAAACTTGAGTTCCCGTTCTTTATATTATTTTATTCCACCTTAAGTGCCAATTGTTGACACTTCTAAACAATTGTATGGGTCCATATGCCTAGCTCCTCTTGGATGCTCCATTTAAGCCTACACAAGTATCTTCCTACCATAATAGGTTCCTATTCCTCAATTTTTGACCTCATGCATAATTTTTGAAACTCCTCTCTCTAAGAGGCCACATCCAATTCCTTTTTCTTTAGACCTTGTCTCTTTCTATGAAACTATACCTCATAATCCTCTGGAAAATAGTTCTCTTTCACCTTGGCCATCATGGTATTCTAGTTATCTATAGGCTTTTTTCCCGTACTAACTATTTCATCCTGCAAGTATTTACACCATGTCAATGTTGATCCTCTGAGTCTTGATTTGGCAACCTTCACCTTTTTTTCTCTATGATACCTTCACACTCAAAGTGATTCTCCATTCCCTCAATTCACTTAAACAGTATATCAGTGTCCATCTTTCCATTGAACAATGGAATTAATTCTAGGGATTTCTATCCTACTACTTTGATGGCCTTCTAGAATGGCTCTTCATTTGATGGAGGGATTAGGTCCTCTTCATCAATATTTTCTTTCCCTCTCTCACTACTTTCACCTTCTTTATCTTTACTCTTGGCTATCTCAGCAACATCTTCTAGCTTAGTCTTCATTTCTTGGGTATGTGCAGGATCATGGTGTGCGAAATAGTGGCAATCTAAAAAATCTATAGTTATGAAATATCTCAAACCATTTCAAAAGCCATTCCAACTTTTTTCCCACCTACCCTGATACTAAATGAGAACAAGTAATATCCTTATAAGGTCTACTATATCTTTTGACACCAAACCTATATGATCAACTTTAAAAACATCCTAAAAATGTGCTTTTAGCCTATTTTTATGTGATTTTTACTTCAAACATGTAGTTGACGACATTTTTTCCACCAAAATTTGATGAAATGAAATGGGTTTCTTAAGAATGCTCTTATATTTCTATAAATGTAAGGTTTTTCAAATTATGAGTTTAGTAAGTAATTATTACTTATTTTCTAATGGAGTTACGTATAAAGTGCTGACTGACACACTACTTGAAAAGAAACTATAACTGTCAAATGGTACAACATTTGTTAAATCCAAAAGATGCATCACATTCTATGTTTCTTCTACTATAAGGGAAAAAAATGAAAATATGAATTTTGTAGAGTTTTGAATTAGTTAAGGTGGTCAGACATGAGAGTTTTTTTATTCCAAAAGTACTAAAGTCAAAAATTAATTAATTATTATTTATTTAGAATAAAAATACCCAAAAATATGTGTCACATCTAAGAATGAGTCTACTACTTATATGTAGAATATTATTAAAAAAATATTATTATCTGATTTTGATTAAGATTGTCAAACATACATCTACTTCTTGTTTTTGTTCTAAAATTTTTGTAATACTACATTAAAATTCAAAATTTTGACCAATCAATTTTTTATTTTTTTGAGACAAGTCCTAGTAGTTTAGAAACTAGATTCAATTTTCTAGAGATTCATTTCTCTCAAATTTTTGATATAAAGTTAACAACGAGTAGAAAATTGCATGTAAAGTTGACATAACCCTAATTTTCTAATTTTTTATTGCCACTTAAGAGCATAGTTTAGTTGACCATGATCCTACACATACCCTCTTCTAGGGCTTCTTCAAGGATCCTATGTTTCTCTTTTTTCTCATCCATCTCCTTGGCTAACTCTACATTAGTCACCATGTTCATTTCACCTACTGAATCTTCTAAAGTATGAAATGTCTATCCACAATCCTAAATATTTTGGGGCTCTTATACCACTCTGATGTAAGGACAAGTCTTGCTCCTTAACCCTATCTTCTTGGTCTATTCTAGGACTCTTCTCTATACTTTTAGGGTTCTTGCACTAACCCTAGCTTAGGAGGACTAGATTCCCAAGCCCTTCCTCTTTCAACTTTTCTACACCAATGTAAAACTTATCATCAACCAATCACTACTCCTTAGATGCCTTACTAGCTCATCTACACCAAACACCCACAAATGGTCACAAAATACTCAACATCAAGAAAGAGGATTATCCCTAGATTTTTTATTCCATTCCTATTATAATCCATCAAAAATCCATTGAAATATCTATCAACTTCAAGAAGTTTTTCCAATTTGGGCCTAGTAAGGCTACAAGGAAATAGGCCTCGAAACTCATCTTTTTAAACTTAACTCGAAATAAGGTTTAGTAATGTGTAAAAATGACTTCATATCTTAATGCCCTTTTGGAATAACTTTGAGATTCACTTGGTCTCACTTCCCCAACTTTTTTGTACAATGGGATGCTGATTTTAAGCGTAAAATTAAGGGTTTGAAAATTTGTTGACAAGATTCATAAGGGTTTGATCAAATCCTTATCTAGGCATGTCACCAAGAGGTCTCCTTTGATAAAATAATTCTACACTCTATTATCCTACTCTCCATCCATTTAGACTAAAGCATTCATTGCATTCAATCTCATTCAATGCTATTTCAAACTGTTTGATCCCTAACCATGTTCACTTGGCTTGCCTAGGCAATCATTATGAAATGGCCAAAATTTCTATCTAGGGCCCAAGATCTTACATTATTATAGTACAAGGAGTCACCTCATACATTTCAAGGTACTCTATGGATGCCATGGTGGAATAGGGTAAAGGGAGGCCTTATGTAGTTCCATTAAACCTTATCCAACTATTTTTTGGTCATCACAAAACCATCTAATTGGAGTTACACTTTTTTCAATAAAAGTTATCATGACAACTTGTGTAGTTTTACAAAATTATCAAGCACATTTACAACTTTCCTCCAAGGTAGAAAAAAGTTGTTCTAGACCCCATGAAAATCTACCAAGTTCTTAGATATGTAACTAATGACATGAAAACATCATCTCACACCTTATATGACTAATCTATCCCTCTAGATGCACAGTTGCCATCCTTAGCAATAATGACAACAATTTGAACATCAGCTAGCAACTTTAGACAACTAGTTAGTAATGAAAACCCAATTAGATCTCCTAATGGCTAAGTACTACTCTAGGACTCTCTATCCCCCTTTATTTCAGTAGTGGCTTGGCTAAGGCCACTACAATCCAAAACTCAATTACGAACCAAGCTAGGTTGTTAGATAGCCCTAACTAGGTGTTCATTCACCATGGAGACCTACAAGGAAGGAATTAAAAAGGGAAAAACTTACCAAGGAAAGGAATTCTTGGTAGAATGATCTCATCATCATCTTTAGTAAAATTTGGACACTCTGGGATTAACAAGAGACAAAAATTGAACAAAAGACCCAGGAATAGGGTATCAAACATAATAAAAGATGGGGTACCATAGTAGCCTTATATCCCATTTGAGATGACTAGAAGAAATTTTTTGATAGGAAATGAAAGGAACAAAATTAATTCTTTTAAAAATCATAGATCTTCAAAACTATGTACATGGAAAAGGTTTTCAACAATGTCATTATACAACTTTATTTTAATCAATGTAAGTGAATGGGATGTGAGCTTGTGCCAATTGGATTAAATCTATGTGGAGTAGAGTAAATAATAAAATATGGGTAATGATGGAACTTTGATTTATGTTTTTTGATATGCATAGAGGGTGACAGATACTTTAGGTAAGCCCACAAGTGAGCTGTTTGGTCAACTTATAATTGACAGTATAGATACTTCAATCTTTTTTTAGACTAAAAAAAATTCTTGGTAGAAGATGATATCATTTTCTTTCTTTATTTTTCTTTTAATGGAATTTCATTCAAAGCAATGAAGCTACATTTCTAGAGGCTAAGAGAAACCCTAGGAGATATGATGTAGGAGCATCCAGGGGTGTAAGGGCAATCCTATATCACCCAAAAGGATGCTTAGTGTTAGTTTCTATTTAATATGTTTTCATTTTTGGATACTCATTTGGGTCAAATAAAGATTCCAACTCTCATAGTTACACCATTGGTTTTCTAGGTTAGAGTTTTTGAGCACCTTGGGATACATGCCAATATAAAAATAGGTTATTTTGCAATTAAGCCATAATTGTGATGAGTCAGATGGTGTAAGTTAGAGGGATGATTATACTTGTAATTTAAAGCACTCCAAAAAAGGAATCAGGTCAAAAGGCTTTAGGGTTTGAAAGTTTTTGTAGTTTTAAGTTGCTTGGAGACCCCCTAAGAGTACTTCATAGTTAGATTTGAGGAACTTAACAGCCTTGTACGGGCCCAAAAATTTATGGATGAGTTAATCTGATCCATCAGGCTATAGAAAACTTGGAGATCTTTCCAAAAATGTAAACGGTTTGTCAATCACAGTCCCAGATCAAAAGGTATGCCTCTTGGAAGTTGGACTACCATTTCTGGATTCTTCTAATTTTGTATCAACTTCTAATGTGTTTTATAGAACCTTCTATTTTGACAGTGGGTTCTGAATGACATATTCTAAAATTTATTCCTAACCCTAATACTAATTCAAGTTACTTAAGGTCATCTCTGGCATTGTAAACATAGTTTTTTATGGAGTTTGGGAGAAGGTACTATTAGAAGGGTTTTCTCTAGAATCTAATAACATTATAAGCCTATAGGGCATTTTGTGGAGTCTATTTTTGTTTTACTAAAGGTAAGAGCATATCACTTTTGATAGTAATATTCCCCTTTTCATTTTGTCTTGGATTGTGCCCTCATCAAGTGGTTTTAGAGAAAATTTTCCTAAGTGTGTAGATAGAGCACCGACTGTGAGGTAGTTTGCACTAGGAATGAGTAGTTGTGGGTATTGATATAGAGAGAAGATTCCTCCATGGAGGGAGTGTGGTGGAAGGGCCATAGTTGTTCCTCCTAAGGTTAGAGCCCTCTAGAGACAATTTCAGGCATTGCAAGACGAGATCAGTAGAGGAATGAATATTGTTGTAGATGACAAAAGTGAGGATGAAAATAAAGAAGAAGGAAATATTGTGTGGAAGGGGAAGGAGAAAAAGAAGTCCTAAACTAGGTGGAGGAAAATATTTTTAGGGCCATTGCCAAGCTGGGAAAATGACCTAAAATTAACGTTAGCATGTTTTCGAGAAATCTAAACCTTGATGAGTTGATTGACTAGATCAATGAGCTAGAGGAATATTTTGAGTATGAAGATATCAGGGACCCTATTAGGGTTAAGTTTTATAAGTCCAAAATGAAAGGCCATGCTAAAATTTGGTGGAAATATGTTCATTTGGAAATAAATAGAAGAGGAAAGGAGAAAATAACAAGATGGGATCACATGGTGGACAATATAAAGAAGCAGTTCATTCCTGTTGATTATAAGCTTGATTTGTTCAAGAAGATGCAAGGGATAAAGCAAGTAGGAAAATCTATCCAAGAATACATAGATGATTTTTACAATGTCCTTATTAGGGTTGAGCATGTAGAAGCAAATAAGAAGAAGGTTGCCCATTATCTTAATGGGTGAAGAACAAGCATTTAGGGGGTGTTAAGTTTGGTTAGAATGACTAGCATGGAAGAGGCATAACAGTTTTCCTTGTGAGTTGAGGAGAAGTTAAGAAAAAAGTTTGATGGAGGGAAAAGAGGGTGCAAACAAGGGGGAAGGGGTGGTGGAAATTCAATTGGAGGCCAAAATGAGAACCAAAAGAAAAATGAAGATGTGGATACTAGAAAAAACCAAAGGAATGAGGATTTCAACTAGTCCTATGATCAAAACTTTGGAGATTAGAGAGGAAGAGGTAGAGGACATTAAAAAGGTTCAAGAAGAGGAGGCTTTTGTGGTACCTATTTTCATTGTAATGAAGAAGGTCATCGTGCCTACAAATGCCCTTAATGCTAATGAATGGTAGATAGGAGAGCTGATGATTAAGTAAGGGTTGTTCATTTGGATGATGATGCATATTCATCACATTCAAAGGATGCAAAAAGAGGATAGGTTCTGGTTAATGAAAGGGTCTTGTTGAGTAGTGAGACCAAACCTAGATAGAGGAGGAGTTTATTTAATACTAGGTGCAAGTGTGAGCAAAAATGTTGTGATCTAATAGTTGATGGTGGCAGCACTGACAACTTGGGGTTGGAAGAAACGGTCTCAAAGCTAAAGCTCAAGAGGGAGAAACATCCACATACCTATCAGATTTCTTGGGTCTAGGATGATCATAAGGTCCTAGTTAGTGAGCAATGTTTGGTAAAGTTTAAGATTGGGAGTTATGATGACGAGGCTCTCTATGACATCATCTCAATCGATGTCTCACATTTATTGTTGGGAAGGCCATGATAGTTTGATAGGCATGCTATACATAATGGTCATACAAACATATACTTTTTGACAAAGGATGGAGTTCACCTCAAATTGAAGCCCTTGATAAAGGAGGTTGAAAAGGTATGCAATAGTACAAGAGTATGTTTTGTTGATGGAAGAATTTTTTTGGATAGAATGAAGCATAATCATATGTGTTATGCTTTAATTCCTAGAAAGGGTAAAGAAGGTCATAGTGAAGTTCCACTTGAAGTTTCAAGTCTATTAAGTGAGTATGGAGATTTCATCTATGATAATGTGCGAGAAGGGTTGCTGCCAATAAGAAAAATTAGTCATAAAATAGATTTAGTCCCTAGAGCTAGTTTTCCTAAAAAAGTTGCTCATAGGATGACTGCTACTAAGACTAAGGAGCTAAATAGACAAGTTTAGGAGTTGTTAAGGAAAGGTTTAACTCAAGAGAGCTTGAGTCCATGACCAGTACCTACAGTGCTAGTACTAAGACGGATGGAGAGTGGAGAATGTGTACAAACTCTTAGACTAGCTATAAATAAAATAAGCATCAAGTACCAATTTCCTTTGCCAAGGATGAATTATCTTATGGACTACTTGACTAGAGCTTAGCACTTCACAAAGATAGATCTCAAGAGTGACTATCACTAGATATGGATACAAGAGGGAGATAAGTGGAAGACTACATTCATGACCCAGGAGGGTCTATATGAGTGGTTAGTCATGCCTTTTAGACTGACCAATGTGCTAAGCACCTTCATGTAGCTTATGAAAGAGGTACTAAAGAAAATCTTGGGAGAATTTTTTATTGTCTATCTAGATGATATTTTTAGTAAGTTTTTGGATGAAAATTTATTACACATTTGTAATGTCCTTGAAAGGTTGAGGGAAGAGAAATTGTTGATTAATTTGAAGAAGTGTAGCTTTGTCAAAAGGGAGTTACTCTATTTGGGGTTTCTTGTATTAGCTAAAGATCTCAAAATAGACCTAGAGAAGGTGAAGGTCATCTTGGAATGGACTACTCCAAGGTATGCCACTAAGGTGAGGTTATTCTATGGTTTGGACAATTTTTATTTGAAGTTCATTAGGAATTTTAGTAGTATATGTGTAACCCTAACCGAAACAATGAGGGGGGATAAAAAAGAGTTAAAGTGGACTACGAGAGCTACAAGGAGTTTTGAATTGTTGAAGAAGAAAGTGATAGAGCAACCTATGTTGGTAGTTCCTGATTTCAAAAAAGTGTTCCAAGTGGATTGCAATGCTAGTGGTACTGCTATTGGGGCTATGTTGAGCCAAGGAAGATAAGTTCCTATTGCCTATTTCAGTAAAAAAATGAATGATTCAAAGAAGAAAATTTTTATTTATGATAAGGAGTTCTATGCAATAGTTCAAGCCTTAAAGAAATGGAGGCATTATTTGTTTCCAAAAGAATTTGTCTTGTATACTAATTATGAGGCATTGTAGTACCTAAATAGCCAAGGTAAATTAAATTAGAGACATTTGAAATGGCTAGAGTTCATGCAAATCCATACAGTTATATTGAAACATAGAATTAGAAGGTCTAATAGGGTTGTATATGCATTAAGTAGGAGACAATTGTTGTTGATAGAAATGTAGGTTAAAGCGGTTGGGTTTGATGAAATCAAGAATCTGTACTTTGCAAAAGCTAGGAAGGCTTGTAAAGAACCTGTTACTCTAGGTAGGACTAGGTGGCTAGATTACATGATTTAGGGTACCATGTTGTTCAAGGGCAGCCAATTTTCTATTCCAAGGAGTTCCATGAGGGAGAACTTGATCAAGGAAAAACAAACTAGAGGGATGGCAGGAGACTTTTGTCAAGATAAGACCATTGCTAGTATTAGTAAACATTATTTTTGGCCTCAATTTTCATTAGATGTGAAGAATTTTGTGTATAGTTGTTGAGTGTATCAAACAACCAAAGGATTTAGTCAAAATATTGGATTCTATCAGCCATTTCCTATTCAAACAAAGCCTTGGGAAGAAATGAGTATAGATTTTTTTCTTGGATTTCCAAGGGCACAAAGGCATAATGAGTTAGTATTTGTGGTGGTTGATAGGTTCTCCAAGATGACACATTTTATTCCATGCCATAAGACTCATGATGTAGTGCATATTGTAGATTATTTTGTTAGAGAGGTGGTGAGGCTTCATGGTCTCCCAAAAAGTATTGTTTCTAAAAAAGTTACTAATTTTTTTGGGTATTTCTAGAGGACTTTGTGGAAGAAGTTGAAGATAGAATTGAAGTTCAATTCTACACATCATCCATAGACTTATGGACAAACATAAGTAGTGAATAGAAGTCTAGGAAATTTGCTGCGGTGTTTAGTAGAAAATAAGCCCAAGGGATGGGATTTGATTCCACCGCAAGTAGAATTTATTTATAATAATTCTATGAAAAGGATTACTAGTAGATCACCATTTGAAATTGTGTTTGGGATTAGTCTAAGGATTGTACTAGAGATAAGGAAGATGGGGCAAGGAGAGAGGACAAGTGCTAAGGCAAAAGACTTTGTTGAATATTCAAGAACCTAGATGAGGAGATACATGCACATATTACCAAGATGAACCTACATTATAAGGCTAGAGAAAATCAAAAGAGGAGACATAAGGAGTTCCAAGTTGGGGATCTGGTTATGGTATACTTGAGGAAGGAAAAATTTCCAATGGATACCTACAACAAGCTAAAGATGAAGAAATTTGGCCCCCGCAAAATTTTGAAGAATTGTGACTCAGGAAATGCATATGAGTTGGAGTTTCTAGATGGGATTCACATCTATTCTATTTTTAATATTACAAACTTAACAAAATATCATGATGATTGTGTAGAGGAGGAGTTGATGTTGTAGCCATGTCTAATTCCTTCTTTTGAGAAGGAAGAAATTGAAGAAATTTTGGATAGTCATGTGTGCTAGAGTACCAGAAATAGGTAGTATGAAGAATACTTGGTAAAGTGTAAAGGATGAATAGTGGAGTATTCAGCTTGAATATCTATAGCAGAGGTTTCCCATTTGGGTTTTCTTCTACTAGCTATAAAGTGATAGGGTCACTTTTCAATTTACCATAGGTGTCTGATGTAGGAGCACCAATGGTATAAGGGCAAACTTGTATCACCCAAAAATATGCTTATTTTTAGTTTTGATTTAATGTGCTTTCATTTTGGATACCCATTTAGGGCTAATAGAGATTCCAACTCTTATAGTTCTACTATTGGTTTTCTTGGTTAGAGTTTTTGAGCACCTTGGGGTATGTACCATTGTAGAGAATAGGTTATTTTGTAATTGATCCATAATTATGATGAGTTAGAGTGTGTAAGTTGGAGGGGTGATTATTCTTATAATTTAAAGCACTCTAGGAAAAGAACCAGGTGAAAAGGCTTTATGGTTTGAAAGTTATTGTAGTTTTAAGTTGCTTGGAGATCCCCTAAGAGCACTTCAAAGTCAGATTTGAGGCACTAAATGGCCTCATATGGGCATGAAAATTTGGGGTTTAATGAGTCAAGTCTATAAGGCTATAGAGTGCTTGGAGAGATTTTTGAAAATGTAAACGGTCTGTCAATTAGAGTCCAAGATCTAAAGTTATGCCTCCCAGAAGTTGGACTACTATTTTTGGATTCTTCTAATTTTGCACGAACTTTTGACATGTTTTCTAGAACCATCTATTTTGACAGTGGACTCCAAATGGAATATTATAAAATATATTGCTAATCCCAAACCTAATTCAAGTTACTTAAGGTCATCTTTGGCATTGTAAACATAATTTTTGGAGC
Source organism: Cupressus sempervirens (assembly GCA_028749045.1). NCBI lineage: Eukaryota > Viridiplantae > Streptophyta > Pinopsida > Cupressales > Cupressaceae > Cupressus > Cupressus sempervirens. Next base: position 93,346,508 of record CM053786.1, read on the forward strand.
TTAGGAGAGGTATTATGAGAAGGGTTTTCTCTAGAATTTGATAACATTGTAACCCCATATTCGCCTTTTCCTATTGTGTTCATTTTGTCTTAGGTTGTGCCCTCATCAAGATATGTTGAACATGTTAGAGATAATGATTGAAAAGTTCAAGGAGTTTTAGGGTTCACAAGATTTTTACAAGGAAGCCCTAATAGATGCACATCAGAAAACATTGAAAGGTCTATTGGAGATGGAATCAATGTGAGGGTTTTAGTGATTCTAAAAACTCGATGTAAATTGGGAGATGAACTAACTATTGACTTTTGGAGAAATTATTGGCCAATGGAAAAACCCTTGTCATTGATTCTAAATAATAATCTTATTATGGAAAGATATATTCACCACTTTTGAGAAAATGTGGTTCACTATTGGAAAGAAAATCAATGGGTCTTTATGTCAGACATTGATCTTATTCTAGATTCTATTCTAATCTATCTTAATTCTTCTATCATTCAATCAGGATATAAGGATTCTTTCATCTAGGATGGAGAACCTTCCAAGGTTTTCTTTATTTCTTTAGTTGTTAGGGCTACGATTAAGACACATATCCTTCCTGCTATTTAGGCCTCAATTTGGAGCAACAAGCTTGTTCCTAAGGCAACATATTTTCAATAGCTTTCCCTCCAAGATAAAATCCCAACTCTAGATAACCTTAGTAAAATATGTACGCTTTTACCTAATAGGTTTTTTCTTTGTGAAGCTTGGGTTGTGTTGGTTGATCACATCTCCATTGATTTCTCTTATGCTTGGAACACTTGGATGGCAAGAACAATGTTTAGGAAGATTATAACTCTATGTATAAAAAAAGGGTGGATTTCAATGCAAGAGGAAACAATCACCAAAGGAATAAATGGGAGGGTGAGATCAAAGAAAAGAGGACCAGCACTACAGATTAAATATATAACTATATGCATATATAGTGCATATTAGTTTGGCTACACATTTCTAAATATATTAAGTTAAATTGAATCGCAAACCTTACCTAAATTGAACTATAACCTTAACCTAATTTAAAAATAAACTAATTTCAACAAAAATCCTAAATGCAAATTATATTAATCCCTAACTCTATATTCAATGTAAATAATAATCAAAATTGAACCCACATTAAAACTAATTCTAAGCTAAACAAACTCATGCTTTATCTTAGTAGGAACCTAATCATGATCACTAGAGAGAGAGTTATGTATCTATTACATAGTCTCCATAATAAATAAAATACATAATATAATTATAACATTTTGAAAACCCAAAGAGAATGTGTGTTATACCACTTATTAAATGATAATCCTAGTTGAACACATAACTATAAACCTAATAAAATTCTAAACTAGAGTGAACTCTAAACCCAACTTGAAATCAAAAGAAACCCTAACCTTAAAAAAAAACTAAATTGAACATTAATTATAAACATATTTAAATTCAAAATTACACAAAATAAAATTGAATTGTGGCCATAAATCAAATTATAGGTTAACATTAAAATAACTTTGAAATAATTTCTCTAAGTCTAACTAAATAATAAATCAAAATTAGCACTAACCCTAACCCTAATTGAATACATTACCATATTGAACCTTTTCCCATACACTAAATTAGTAAGTTAATGTAAAACCCTAATTAGCATTCTATATGTAGTTGTATAAAAATCGAATTCGTAATATAATCTAGACACCAACAAAAATTTGGTTCTATTCTTAGGACTTGCATGTGCAGATGTTACTAGCTATATATATTAAATGCTATATAATATTTATAAAGGAAGCCTAGAGATATTGAGGTGTTAATTTAATTTTATTAAAAATCACATATATAAAATTGAAGCCTGGACACCTCTCATCTTTCTTAGAATATTTTTGACTGTAATTTTGTAATCTAAAAATAAAATTAATAAATTATAGTCACTCATTGTCTCCCCTAATGACCAAAAATCAAGAATGATATCTCCAATAATTCTATAAAAATATGACATGTATATCTTCTAACAATATATAATTTTACAGTATTTTAAAACATCTACAATATGTTTGAATATATTAGAGGTATATTTTTTGTATCAAATCATTAGATTCTATTGTATAACAAGAAATTATGTGCCCAAAACTAATAGTATAACATTTAAAATATTTACTTATGTTTAAATGCATTACATATCATTCCCTACATTGTCTTCTCAAATGCATGCAAAAATATTAGCTTTACATTTGAATGTCTATATCAGCCTTCAAACTTTTTGTCAAAGAATGTAAAACTTTATATTGAAATATAAAACTAAAAAAACTAGAGCATAATAGCTTAATAGTTTTTAAAGTAGTAGATAGAAACCAAAAGGATGGGGGGCTGACTCTAGAGTACAAAAAGGATGAGAGATCAGCTAGAGGTTACCTCCCAATCATCTAACTGATACCAGTTTTTATACTTCAAAAAGAAAATGTGATCCAGAATAGAACTAACAACATCAATCCTACTCCTAACAAGAAGATACAAAGGAAATGCATTCTAGTAGTAAGGAAACATCCTACTACTTTTAGTCCAAGATTTAAACTTATACATATAAAATAAAGTCTCATAGTGCATCAAGTTTAGAGTAATCACTATCATAACAACAAAAAGAAAATATAATAGGATAGCTAACTACCCTCCTTTTTAGGTCCCTAATCCTTCTTTGACTTAGGCTCATCCATGTCCACATCCACTACCTGCTCTTTGATAGATTTTTCTAGGAGAGTCTTCAGTGAATCATTTTGTAGGAAGCTATATAAGGAGTGGGTAGTCTCACTCTCCTTGCCTAGGTCTTTCACATCCTTATTCACCTACAAGAAATAAAGGGTAGTTCATGTAGAATGCATAACTTTATTGGAGAAATCCTCTAGAGTTTCAGATTTTTGGCAGATAGCAATATGATTCTTTGCCAAGTCCTTCTTTTCCTTCTCCAACCTATCCAACTGAGCCTTGCCATGGCTATCTTTCTCTCCCTCCCCTCCACTCTTTAGGAGTACCTTTCATGGGGGAGGTGATTTCCTCCCCCCCACTTCTAGCCAAGGGAGGGTTACCTTCAAGGGTATTAGAAATGTGGAAGGGACTAGGTGGGTTGGAGATAGACTTCTTTCCAATGTCTTGGTGAGGTTTCTTCCTCTTGGTGGGTTTAATGTCACTTTTGGTAGACTCTGAGCTAAAAGCCTGTTTGGAGGGGGAAACTTAAATTTCTCTAGTTGGAGACATTTTATGGTTCTCTGGGCACTCTCCTTTTCTCTTTCTTGTGTTTGTATTACAATTAATGAGGCTAGTTTTAACCTTAGGGATGGGGGTTTTCTTTGTTTTTTTATGGCTAGGGCTAGGGCTAAGGTCTAGAGAAACTTGGGGAATAACAATAGCCATGAAGTTGGCTAGGAGCAATAGGTTTAGGGAAAGGTGATGAATACAATTCATTGATGAATCCCTAGTGGATGAGATAAAAGGATTTTCCCTCCTTTTTTCTAGCCTTGAATATACTATGTTCCATTGAATTCAACAAGAGGAATAGAAAGGAAATTTGATCCAAATTTTTGAGATGGTTGAGAATGGGGAAATGGTAGAAAGAAAGTACTTGAAACTTATCCTCAAGGGTTATGTATCTCATAATAGAATAGAAGATAATTTCTCAGGGCTTAGGAAGATGTTCCCTAGAAAAGCCACAACAAATTTAAACCAATTCCTCAATAAACTTGAAGAACTTCTACAGATTAGTTTCATCATTCATGGGTGCTTTCTTGCATCAGTTCTTGCTTCCCATGGGAAATGCACTAACCTTAGATATAGCTTGTTCAGTGATTTGAACACTCATCCCACTGATGGTCACTTTTTTTTTCATTCCATGCATTAAAATATTGCATCGAGATGTTCTCCTCATGTTTTAGCATAACTTCCATAAAAGGTAATAAGCTACCCTCCCACAAATAAACAATTACCATTTCACTCTACTCTTATGGATGCAAGCCTCCAGTCCTATAGGTTCAATATGATCATTGTTCCACATGCCACCACCTAGCTCAACCACCAACTCTTCTAAATTTTATGATATCACCTTGTTGCAAGTAAGACAGTCTTCGTAAGTTAAATAAAATATACCCAAGAAGAAAATGTAAATGTAGTAAAAAACCATCATAAGGCCACAAGGTTTCCCAAAGCCAAAAAACCCTCTCTCCACAGTACATTTTAATAGTCCCTTTCCTTCCACAATCACCCAACACTAGCTGTAGTTGGAGTGAAGTATGAATGAAGTGTCTTTATTATCTTTATTTGTTAGTTAGTTTGTATCTATGAAAATCCACTACCTTCATCCTTTTGTGGAAATAATTATAGCTTGTAGCAAGAGGATAATAAAAGTGTATCCATATATAGTCTTGCTAGATGGAAACTTTGTGAACAGAAGCCCACTTGCCTTCCCACTTACGTGGATACTTAAAGATTTTCTGCTTGCTATGATGATTCATGTGGCAGTGTGAGAAGTACACTCACATTCCACCATCACTTGAGCTAACAATAGAATTATACTGTCATCCTCCCATTTAATTAACCACATAATACTATAGCTAAGTTTAGCCAACTCATTCTCTATGCCATTTCCTTCATGGTAAATGTTGTCCACATGGATTTCTTTATAACCCTCCATCAACTTACAATTTTTAATTATTTCCTTGGTCTCCCAACTACTCCAACCTTCTCATTTAACTTATTTAATAATTAACATTGAATTCCCCTCAATTGCTAAACTATTAATTCCACATTTTCTCACAATTGTCATTCCCCACAAAAGTGCCAAGGCTTCTACCTCATTGTTTGAGCCCCCTCTATAGTTTCTAGAATAGGCAACCACATTTTTACCCATACAATTATGTAAGACATCCCTAGCAACAATACTTCCTATCATCGTCAAGCCATCAAAATTATGTTTAATCCATGTCTTAGGGGGGTTTCACATCATTGTCCTCCTAGCAAAAGCTTTAGATTTGTCAAATTGTACCACCATTGGGTCTAATTCCTATCCTAAAACCCATTTCATATCAAGTCTACCCAAGGGATTCGAGGGTGGGTGTTCCACAGCCAAATCTCACTACATTCCTTTAGGAGCCTAATAACCTGCTGAGCCACCCTCAAAATAGTAGTTTCTTTATCCCTAAATATTCTATTATTTTTCTCCTTCCATATTTTCCACGAAATAAAAGGAGGAATTATTGTCCATAAATATTTTAGATATGGGTGGAAAGATGTACCATTTCAATGAATGAATTTATGTAGTCCTTCATTAGTACACCACTAGACCCCTAATAAGGAAAATACCTCCCTCCACACATCTAAGGAAAAAAGAAAGTAGATAAGAAGGTGTGGGATAGATTCTATATCCTAAAAACATAAGACACATTAGTAAGCTAGTAGACATCCACTCCTTTGGAGATTATCCATAGTGAGGATATACCAATTTAAAGTTGTCCACTAGAAAAAATTATCTTTGGCAAGATCTATGGGTGCTAGACCTTTCTCCAATCTCCTAGGGCCACAACACCCCTAAGGCAACAAAGATAGGTTGACTTCATGGTGAAATCACCTGATGGGGTAAGCTTCCAAACCAAGGAGTCTTTCACTAGGATGAGAGGGATCCTATAACTCTATAGTTAGTGTTACCTCTGGTTTTCCTGCCAAGGATTTAAATTTTGAAAGCATGGCTCGTGCAACAGCTAGCCTTGAATTAATACTTTAATGTTGTGACCCGCAAGTTTTTGGCCATCAGATCCAAGCAGACCGACGATTGGCGCCATTGCGCTATAAAGAAAATGCACGATAATTATGATAGCACGATGATGCCCTGAGGACACGTTGCAGAGGTGGGTCCAGCGTTCGACGGGTCAGGAAAGTTTTTCGGCGCCGCAGGTGCTATGTCGCTATTGCATGCCAACTAGAAAACCCCCATGGTGACATAGCGCCTGGTGGAAATAGTCATGGCAACAAGTTTCAATTATCGACCTGATCAGGTGTTTTGGATGGCAAATCAAAAGGGACCACGTGTAACCAGGCCAAAATTTCTATCAGCACAGCTCACACAGTCGGGGTCTATGATCTCCACCGTCAGATCAGCTTGGATCGATGGTAAGCACCATCGCGCTATGGCGAAGATGCGCGAGTCTTATGTTAACGACATTGTGCCCTGATGCCACGTGTCAGGTGGGGCCGTGTCGTAGGGCAATGCCAGGTGTATCAACAGGATGGGCCAGGTCTCACCAAGGATTGCCAAGTGTCATTTAGAGTCCAGTCGTAGGTCGCAGAGTATGGCAAGACAGAGGTTTCGTGGCGGCGGGCAGATAGGTTCACGGCCCGGAGGTCTCAGAAACACGGCAAGGCGCTATGGCACCAAAGAAAAACCCATCCATTTTTTGATGGCGACATAGCGCCCAAGCGAAAAGTTCACCATGGCAAGAAATGATCAAACGGATGGGTCCCAGTAGGTACTGTGCAAGCACAATCGACGTGGTGAAATAGATGGGGGCACACGTAGATCTCAGGGCATGCTGTCAGTGGGTGCTATGGGAATTTGGCCTCGATTTCTACATAGCGACATGGCGCCTAGCTGACACGTGGTCGCTCTGCGGATTAGGTCTTTGGTTGCCAGCTGATGTTTCATCAAACCAAATAGGGAAGTGTCATGTGTGTATGAGTTGGCACACAGCGTACAGCGGGCCCAGTACTCTCAGCATGAATGGCGAGTCTTCATGATTGTTAGATCCGCAAGGATCTATGACTGGTGTTGTCTCGCTATCAAGAACTGCCCAGGAGTTAACATCGACGACATAGCGCCTGTCATTTCATGCCGCCGATTTAAGTGACCAACAGACCAACGAGGAGATGCCACGTATCAATGAGCTCGACAAATCAAGAGAAAAGGAGGGTCGGAGGAGGGAGAGTTTTGTGACCATCAGATTGGAAATGGATTGGCAGCAGGCGCCATCTCGCCATGGCGAAGCTGCAAGATTTTTAGTATAATGACATGGCGCCCTGTTGCCACATGTCGGTGGGGTCAAGTCTCGCCAGAATGGATCGCTGAGCTATTGCCATATGTCATTTGGATGAAGATTGATTGCCAAGGTGGCGCCAAATGTGATGGGCTCGGAATAGGAACAGCGCAGGGCAGTACGAGGCAATTCTGGTCGTCAGATGGAGATAGATCTATGGTGGGCGCCATTGCGCTATGAGGAACTACTCAGGAGATAGTGTTAGCGACGATGCACCTGGATGACACGTGTCCTATTGGCCTGGTCAAGATGGGCAGTTGGCGGTTAGTGTAACAGTCACCATCATGATAGTATTTAGGGTGGCGCGGTTAGTCCAATGAAGGGTGGTCGACCATGGGAGGACCTCCAGCTTGTGAAATAAAGAAATGCAATTGGCCCGCGTGGCCTAGTTGGCGCCTAGGAAACCTGGTTGACCTTTTGACCTCGACGAATTTGTGAACCAGGAGACAAGGATAATTGATTTTGTCATGCGATCTGATCTTCATGATCAATCTCAACCCACTAGAGTAAATGTAAAGCATAGAATGACACTCCACCCACCCGCTGATCCATCTACCAGGTCGGAGTGCAGTTATGGTACCGTTTTCAGTGTTCTCAAGACATTATTGGTGAAAGAGATCAAATTTTCTGGAGATTTTTCCCATGATTGCCTTCCATGGTACTCAATGGCGGGTAGTTGCAGGGTCATTTCAGCCAAAAGATCTTAGTTACACCTGAACTATAAAGGCAGGTTTTGTACATTTTGTAAAGGTCGATTGTTCCTGATTTTCTCTGCTATTGCTTGCAGACCTGCAGTGTAAAATCCCCGTGTCTCTGAACTACATAGCATCCTATGTCATTCTTTTTAGTGGTCAATGTGTATGTGCTTCATTTTTCCTTCCATTGATGCATTATTGAGATTAGTGGTCCACATACTATATCTATCTTGGCCTATTGGATAATATACAAGTTAAATCTTCTTCTCCTAGTGTCATTCAGTTGGTTTTCTAATCTGTATGTGATTATTGATCGATACAAGTCTGGACGTGTATGACTTTTGGATGTTACCCTAGTTCTGTAAGTGCATATATGGGTAGGAATGAGTCTGAACACTCTATTTTGGTGCATCACCGCCTTAGATTAGACTAAGTAGATTTTCCTTAGTGCTCTCTTTCTCCCTTTTTCTCCTGAGAATAGATAGGTGCGCCCTGACAGTAAGAGGAAGCTGGCCTTCTCCGGAGACTCAACCTCGTAGTTCAAGTCCCACAGCTTGGAGGTTGTTTCCATGTTTCACTAGGTTGTCCTCGTGCATAGGCCTTGGACAAGGGTGCAAACCTAAGTGACAACAGTTTTTGGCACGCCCGGTGGGACTCATATCAGGAGATTTAAGGTCTACTGGTGTCAAGAAGAAAGAATTCTAGAGATAAACGCTGAAGAAGTAGTGCTGGCTTCAGTTTTCAAGCCTTTAGAGGCTGATTCTTGAAGTACTTGGCGACTCTGAACATCAAAAATCTGGTTCCAGACCAAGTTTGCAGTGATTCATGCCTAGGACTAAAACAAGGGCGTCTTCTAGAGGTAAATTTCGATATCAAGAGCTTTCTCTTTCAAATCCTAGGAGAAGGACTAGAACTTCATTATCACCAGTTAGGGGTAGAATAACAATTGATATACCTGTAAGATCTGTATCTACTCCCCCTACTGTTCGAACTCAGCCTAGATTGCCATCAACACTCATCAATAGAACACTTGTTTATATGGCACAGCCAAGAGTTCATCCTTTTGCCGCCTTTAATGGTGGAAGTCCTCTGTTGTTAGCCCAAAGACATGATATACCAGTAGCTGCACTAAAAAGCATACATGATTTTACTGGTGAAACTTCTATTTTCCCTCTAGAGCATATCCAAGAGGTAGTGAATGTCTGCAATATTCATGGTATTACAGAAGATGATGTTGCCATCAGACTTCTAGCCTCATCTTTAAAAGGAAAAGCATTACAGTGGTATAGAGGCTTAGCTCATGGTTCCATAACTGATTGGGATGGACTAGGAGCAGGATTATGCAAACATTTTGAGGATAAGAGTGACCATTTATCACTACTAGAGCAGTTGACTACAATAAAAATAGCCCCCCGTGAATGTATGACTAATTTTAATTATAGATTCCAAAAGACATGGGATAGAATACCTACTATAGTAAAACCTACCCCTGGTAATGCTTTCTTACATTACCTTAGAGCTTTCAACAGTGACATTGCCACTACAATCCAAACTATGGGGGGAGATACATTACCAAATGCTTATGAGACAGCTAGAAAAGTTGATAATATCCTAATACAAGGTGGGAAGTTGGCTCCAAGGCCTCCTATGCCTTTCTTTCCTGATGTTCCCAACCACCAACCAGCAATAGCCCCTCTTCCTACAATTTCTACGTCACAAGCCCTTACTCCAATTCCCCAAGCTTCCACATCCTCAAAAGGAATAGATGAACTCAAGGAAATGCTCCAAGGTCTAGTGTTGAACACAGATAAAAGAGAGAAGACCCTAGATAAAAAATTACAAGAGTAGGGGAAGGAGTTGAAGGACCAAGGGAAGAGATTAGAGGATAGTTTTTCTCTAATACAAAAAATGAGTAACAAGGTGGTGGCCTTAGAAAGGTAGCAAGCCCAAGGTGGCAAGCCTCCCTAATTACAATATTAGGCTCCAAGTGGTGGTAGGCCTCCTAATCAGTGGAATAGCTCTTTTGATCAGAATAGGAAGAATAGTCATGCTTCTGCTTCAAGCTCAAATCAGAACAGAGCTATAGTCCCTCAAAATAACTTGGCCCAAGATCAAGATTTTTGTCCTTCTTGCAACTATTCTTATACCTATTGGATGTGTCAGAAGGCAGAATCTTATTTGGCCTTAACTATCCAGGAGCCTACAGTAAAGCAACTATACAAGGAAGATCATACCAAGGAGGCCTCATATATCCAAAGTCAAGGTGATTTCTCTTTCATGAATCACCAGATGGAGGAGCATTGTAATGTAAACCAGGATTCTGTTGCTCATAACACAAGAAGTAAGAAGAGAGCTATGGAACATGCTTCCCCTCCTTCTCCTAAGCAGGCCTCAACTTCAAGTGTTACACCTAACACACAAAAAGCAAATGAGAAGAAAAACACTTCACAACAGCAAAGGCAAGGTCCAAGAGAGGAGAATGCAAGTGATCCCTATGTTGCTCCATCTCAACCTCTCATGAGTGCAGCTCCCAAAGTTTCTACCAAAATTCCTAATGCACCCTTGAGTGTGGTAGAGCAAATGAAGAAGACCAATGTAAACATTTCCATGTGGCATGCTGTTGCTACCATACCAATGTAGAGGAAGATGCTACAGCAAGAATTGGAAAAGATTGAGCCCAAAGATCAGTCATCTACCATGGAGAGTGACACTAGTTTAGTACAACCATCAAGTGACGTGGAGACAAATAAAAAGGTTAGACCTCCTCCATTCTATGTTTCTCTAATTATAGGGGGCAAGTTAGTCCATAATTGCATGATAGATTCAGGGGCTAGTAGCTTAGTAATGCCTGGGTGTATTGCTGATGCTTTAGGGATGAAATATGAGCCCATTATTAGGGATGTGTTACAATTAGATGGGAGTATTGTCAAAACCGTAGGCATCCTTAAGAATGTGGAAATGGCCCTACATGCATGCCCTGGTTGTACTGTGATTCAAGACATATCTGTTGCTGAGGTCAAGCCCTATTTTGCCATCTGTCTTTCAAGAGACTTCACTGCCCAAATAGGTGGATTCATATATGCTGATTAGTCTTATATGTCATTTAAGACCAGATATGGGGCCAATGCTTCAATAAGAGCAGAACCTCAAGACCTTCATCACCCTGAACCCTACACTCCCAACTTCATCAATATGAATTGCCCTATTCTAGAGATGGACGAAAATAACATAGTAAACAAGCCTGTCACTTCCATAGCAGAGATTCCTGATTTCTTCTTAGATGAGTGGGCAAATACATGTCAGTTTGAGCCTATGTCAGAAACTCTTGAGACAGGCCTTAGTACATATTGCATAATAGAGAAAGAGGCTCAAGTTCCTGATCTTGTTGGAGCTAATGATGACATGAGTGGAATATGGAATATGTACTTTGATGGCTCAAGGAATAGAAATGGATCAGGGGCTGGTGTTATGTTGATCTCTCCTGCACAAATAAGATATTATTTCTCTTTTAGACTCCAATTCAGTTGTACCAATAATGTGGCCGAGTATGAATCTTTGATCTAAGGTCTCCTACTTGCCCAAAAGAGGGGAATTCAAGCCTTGAAAGTATATGGGGACAGTGAGTTGGTAGTGAACCAAGTGAGAAATCAGAATATCACCAAAAATGGCCTGCTCAAGTCTTACAAACACAGAGTTTGGGATTTGCTTGAGGGTTACCAAGCATTTAATATTCAGAGCATTCCTAGGAAAGGAAATAAATATGCTGATAGACTTGCAGCAGTGGGGGCATCTTATGATGTGCCAAGGAATCTTGGGGAAGATAAGAAGCAACAAATAAGGGTGGTAGTAAGGCCTGCTATTCCTGATAATAACACTCATTGGCAGGTGTTTGAGTCTGATCAGCAGATTGTGAGTTTCTTGCAGAATGAAGCAGAATTTTCAGAAAGAAATCAGTCAAGACTACAAGATCAGTATGGTGATCAGATCATTCACCTCAGTTCCAACAAGTTTCCCAAGGGTCTCATTACCTTAGAGAGTGTCTTTAATCCTAATGATCAGTCAAGGGATAAAGGAATGAATCTAGCTGCAGAAAAGGATGATCATGCCCCAGTTGCTATTGCTGATGGAAAATCTCTTAACATGGGAAAGGTATGTTCTAAGGCTGAGCAAGAAAATTTCATTCATCTATGTCAAGAATTTAATGATGTGTTTGCTTGGTCATATGATGACTTAAAGGGGTTTGACCCTAGTTTGTTTCAGCATACCATAGATTTAGTTGATAGGGTCAAACCAGTAAGGCAAAAACAGAGGCCAGTGAATCCCAAGATTGAACCCTTAATGAGGAAGGAACTATCCAAGTTGATTGAAGCTAACATAATTTTTCCAATTAAACACTCATCATGGGTGGCTAACCTTGTCCCTGTGAGGAAGAAGAATGGAGAAATCAGATTGTGTGTGGACTTTAGGGATCTTAATCAGGCTTCCCTTAAGGATCACCATCCTCTCCCTTCTATGGAGCAAATTCTGTCCAAGGTCAATGGGTCAAGGAGATTCTCTTTTCTTGATGGGTTTTCTAGTTATAACCAAGTGCTGGTTAAAGAGTCTGATAGATACAAGACAACATTTACTACTAAATGGGGCACCTATGCTTATTGCAAGATGCCATTTGGATTAACAAATGCAGGTGCCACATTCCAAAAGGCAATGGAGGTAGCTTTCAAAAGATTAATCGACAAGTTTGTCTTAGTATACCTTGATGATATAACTGTGTATTCCAAGAATGTAGAAGATCATCTTGATCATTTGAGATAGGTATTTCTAAGATGTAGAGAGTTTGGGGTTTCTCTCAACCCAGCCAAGTGTGTCTTCGCTACAAACCAAGGAAAACTATTGGGACGCATTGTATCTAAGGATGGATTGACCATTGATCCAGAAAGAACAAAAGCAATACTTTCCCTTCCTCTCCCTAAACACAAGAAGGGGCTGCAAAGTTTCCTTGGTAGGATAAATTTTGTAAGAAGGTTTATTCCTAATCTTGCTACAATGGTGAAACCCCTTACAACCATGCTCAAGAAAGATATGGTCTTCTCATGGACCAAGGAGGGGAAGGAGAGTTTTGAAGAAATTAAGGCAGCCATAGCCTCAGCCCCCACTCTCATGAACCCAAATTTTGAGAAAGATTTCATCCTCTACACTTTAGGTGGTGAGTCAAGTGTTTCTGCTATCTTGACTCAGACAAATGACAAGAATGAGGAGCAGCCCATAGCCTTCTTTTGTGAAGGGCTCAAGGAATATGAAGATAAGTATAGCTTTGTTGAGAAGCAAGCCCTTGCAGTCATTAGAGCCTTGAAGAAATTCAGACACCTCTTATCCCATAATAGGATCCATTTGTTGGTGCCCCATGCAAGTGTGAAAGACTTCCTATTAAACAAAGATATCAGTGAGAAGAGAGCTGGATGGATCACTAGGGTAATGGAATATGATGTTGACATTCAGATTACCAAATTGGTAAGAGGGAGAGGATTATGCAAAGAAATGTTATCAAGTCAGGATTCAGATGAAGAAGCTACTATGGTAATTACAGAGCAGCAGAAGGAAAGAAATGTTAATGTCCCAAGGAGCTGGATGGATGACATGAGGAACTTTTTATCAGGGAATGGATACCCTTAGGGATTGGACAGAGCTAAAAGAAGACAATATAGACTACAATCCATTCCCTATGTTGTGATTGATGATATCCTATTCAGGAGGGATTTTAATGGGACCCTGCTGAGATGTATTGAAGAAGATCAGGTTGAGAGGATGATTAAAGAAGTCCATGATGGCCCTGATGGTGGCCACTTCTCTGTGAGAAAAACTGCCATGAAGATCATGAGGGCTGGTTATTACTGGCCATCCTTGTTTCATGATTGTCATAGGTATGTGAGAAAATGTGAGAAGTGCGCTTTCTTCTCAGGCAAATAGAGACTTGTAGCTCTTCCTCTTCATCCCATTCAGGTGGATCAGCCCTTCACCCAGTGGGGGTTGGATTTCATAGGCCCCATTAATCCTCCATTTAGTGCAGGTCACAAATGGATCTTGGCTGCTACTGATTATTTCACTAGGTGGACAGAGGCATTTGCCTTGAAGGATGCTACAGAGCCATCAGTTGTTGAATTCCTTGATGGAATTGTATCTAGGTTTGGAGCTCCTTCTACTATCATCTCAGATAATGCAAAATCTTTTGTTGGAACCCAGATTTGTGCATGGGCAATGAGTCACAATATCTATCTGAGCACATGATCAAATTACTACCTGCAGGGTAATGGTTTGGCTGAATCTTCCAACAAGAATCTGATCAAAATCATAAAGAGAATGATAGAAGACAACCAAAGGGCCTGGCATAAGAAGCTAAGAACTGCTCTATGGGCTGATAGGATAATGCCCAAGAGATCTATTGGGAATTCACCTTTTGTGTTGGTATATGGTAGGGAGGCCAGACTCCCAACCTCATTGGAGTTCCCATCCTTGGAGTTGGCTCATCAACTGGAACTAATTGAAGATGATGCCATGTTAGTAAGAATGGCAGAACTAATTGAACTGGAAGAAAAGAGAAGCAAAGCTATGCAAACTCTAGAGATACATCAGCAGCAAATGAAGAGGAGCTTTGACAAGAAGGCAAGGGCCAGAATCTTCAGAGAAGGAGATTTAGTTCTCAACTGGGACTCAGACAAAGCAAAACTAGGAAGGCACTCCAAATTTGATCCACTATGGAGTGGCCCTTATTTGATCTCCAGTTGCAAACAGGCCAATACGTTCCAGCTAAGCAGGCCAAATGGTGAAGTTCTGCCCATTCCAGTCAATGGGATCCATTTGAAGCCCTATTTCTGAAGGATTGTGAGTCCATGTACATAGTTAGCCTAGCTGCTTCCTATTCATTCCCATTTTCAATAAGTGTGCGCACACATGGCTCTCTTCTTGAGTCGCCAATTTCCAAAATTTTGACAAGTCTCAGGTTGCTGAGGAGGTCCTATTTTTTATTTCCAAGTCTCAGGGACAGAGCCAGAGTACAAGGGATTTTAATGTTTTGATTTCCTCTTTTAGGGTTAGGGTTTCTTGTAGCTCTCAGTTTTGTACCTTCCAGGCCCTCTTTTCTGACTCCATGGCCCAATGGATCATTCTCAAGCACTAGTCATGCATTGAGCAGGCTCATGCCCCCTACGAGTCGCCAGAAGTGTTACCTCTGGTTTTGCCGCCAAGGATTTAAATTTTGAAAGCACGGCTCATGCAACGGCTAGCCTTGAATTAATATTTTAATGTTGCAACCCGCAATTTTCTGGATGTCAGATCCAAGCAGACCAATGATTGGCGTCATCGCACTATAAAGAAAATGCACGATAATCATGATAGTGCAATGACGCCCTGAGGACACGTTGTAGAGGTGGGTCTAGCGTTTGGCGGGTTGGGAAAGTTTCCCGGCACCGCAAGTGCTATGTTGCTATCGCATGCCGGCCGAAAAACCCCCATGGCGACATAGCACCCGACAAAAATAGTCACGGCAACAAGTTTCAATGATCGACATTATGGCACCATTATGGCAGTTATGGCACCGTTTTCAGTCTTCTCAGGACATTATTGGCGAAAGAGATAAAAAATTTTGGAGATTTTTCCCATGATTTTCTTCCATGGTACTCAATGGTGGGTAGTTGCAGGGTCATTTCAGCCAAAAGATCTTAGTTACGCCTGAACTATAAAGGCAGGTTTTGTACATTTTGCAAAGGTTGACTGTTCTTGATTTTCTCTGCTATTGCTTGCAAACCTATAGTGTAGAATCCCTGTGTCTCTGAGCTACATAGCATCCTATGTCATTCTTTTCAGTGGTCAATGTGTATGTGCTTCATTTTTCCTTCCATTGATGCATTATTGAGATTAGTGGTCCACATACTGTATCTATCTTGGCCTATTGGATAATATACAAGTGAAATATTCTTCTCCTGGTGTCATTCAGTTGGTTTTCTGATCTATATGTGATTATTGATCGATACAAGTCTGGACGTGTATGACTTTTGGATGTTACCCTAGTTCGGTAAGTGCATATATGGGCAGGAATGAGTCTGAACACTCTGTTTTGGTGCATAACCGCCTTAGATTAGACTAGGTAGATTTGCCTTAGTGCTCTCTTTCTCCCTTTTTCTCCTAAGAATAGATAGGTGCGCCCTGACAGTAAGAGGAAGCCGGCCTTCTCCGGAGACTCAACCTCGTAGTTCAAGTCCCACAGCTTGGAGGTTGTTTCCATGTTTCACTAGGTTGTCCTCGTGCATAAGCCTTGGACAAGGGTGCAAACCTAAGTGACAACAGTTAGTTTTTCAATTCTAGGGAAACTCCTATCCCAATATGCTCCTAGTGTTGAATTTTAATCAATTGATTATCCAAGATGATATAGTTTCGAGCCAGAGAACCATTCACTCTAGTTCAAAACTCAAGAAAAGCTAGGAACTTAGTGTGCATGTGGGTTATCTTAGAGCCATTGATATTCCTAGAAATCAATGGTGTCACCATTCCCTACAATCCAATGAGAACCCATGTTCAAATTTTTTGTGTGTGCAACACATTGTTCAAAAGTTTAGATCCTTGGGGGAGATGCTAGTTCCATAGGGCATGATGAAATGATTTTTCTCCAAGGTATTTGGTCCAAATAATGTTGCACCACCTACCAAAAGAATTCATCAACCTCCAGCCAATTTTTGTTAGGAGGGCCCTATTCATATGTCTTATTCTTCTTATATTCAAACCTCCAAGATCCTTAGGATGACATTCATTATCCCAGCTTACCGAAGTTAGGTTAGGCCATTCTTTAGTGTTAGACCATTAGAAATTCCAGTGTATTTTTTCAATAATCTCTCTGAATCTACCAAGAAGTTTGAAAATAGAAAGGAAGTACATTGAGATTCCCTATAAAGAAGCTAAGAGAAGCTAGAGTTTCCTTGCATTGCTCAGAATCTTTCTATAGACGCTCAAAAATGGTTCGCATCTACGACTTCACTTCTTCATACTAATTTGTCCCATTTTCTCATTTTACTAACTTTGATCTTTTGGCCAAATTGACCATATTTCATCATTTGTATCTGCTTTCACATCAATTTCATATCAACTCGAAATCATATCAAATCAACTCAAAACAATATCAAATCAACTCGAAATCACCCCAAATCAACCCACAATCAATCAAAAGCAGTCCTAATCAACCTGAAATGTATCAAACATCCCAAATCAATCATCATTTATCTGACTCCTAGGTATTTTTGTGGCTTTCAGTGCCTTGGAAACCTATCAACCTATCAATCTTATCAATCTGACCTTAGTGCTATCGTGGCTCTCAGTGCTAGGTCAAACTATCATTCATGTCATCCAATCTTTGACATTGTTGAGGCTTTCAATGTTAGATCATGGCATCATCAACCATTTTAATAACATTGACAATGTTCGTCGATGTTATTATGATCAAACCTTATCAATCAATTTCAATCTTGTAGCATTTATAATGTTGGTTAAATGTTACATATCAACCAATTCATGTCATGTGTCCTTGGCATGTTATCAATTTTGATCTATCAATCAATTTGACCATGGCTTTGGTCTATCTATCATCATCTTATTCCATATCCATCATCGTTACATTTTTATCAAAGGGTATAGTCGCATTCATTTAATCAATTTGGCCAATCATTTACTAATTTTCTCTATAGGATTAAATAACCCATAATTTAATCCTATTCTTTCTAATTAGTCTTCCTAATTATTATCCTCAATTAATTAATCTTATTAATTAATTGATTCATTATCTACAAACCATGGAAATTTACAATTTCCTAAGTTCCATTTTCCATCATTAATTCCATTTTCTACTAATTCTTATTTTGTGGAATAAGAGGATTTTTAATTCAAATATTCCATAAAATATTGCATCATCATGACACTTGGATATGACACCTCGTGGATTCTCCTTTGACCCTTTGATAAGACTTTTTATAATCAAATATTCTTATTCTCTTACGCACATCCCTATTTGGATTATTCATCATAGATTCTTGGCTTTAAGTGGGTTGAGGTGTCCTATGACGCGTTATAGATTCTCTTCCACATTTAGCCAAGTTTGACTTGCATGTGTCATAGAATCTCACAATTGGCATATTTTTTCATATGTGTCATGGATTTTCAAAAGAATCTCTTGCCACATTGCATATCTATGGGTGACAAATCCAATGCCCTCACTTTGAGTGTTGATTATAAAATGGACACTGTTTCTCTCATTTCAAGTCTTCTTGAAGTCTTGGAAGCCTTTAGGTCCTAATTTATTTTAGATTTCTCATTCCATCTCCCATATTCAAATCACAACTTCAATTATTGTCATGACATTATCCATATCATAGGCTTTGGCTTCAATTTTGTGTGCACTATAGGTAACTTTGGAGCTACAATCATTTGGAGAAGAAATAAGGACATGGGAGATACAAATGTAAAAGGGGGTTTCTATTGCTTTCTTTATTATTTTGGATTTCATGGTAGACTAGTGGGTGCTAATGTATGTTGATTGAGTTTTGTGATTTTCTCATAGTATGTTATGCATTTAACCCGTTTTCTAGTCCCACACTTTCCTTTCTATCCTATCAGATTTCTTTAGAAGCATTCAACAAGACCATTCAAAAATTGATTGAAGACTTCTTTAATTGTTAGTGGGAGCCCAAGATAAGTGTTTGGGAGGAACGCCTCATAGCATTCTATAACTCTAGTCACCTTTTCTCTCAAGATAGCAATAGTGTTGAAGAAATACACTTCTCTTTCCTCATAATTTATGCATTTCATAGAGATAGTAGCATATTGATTCATGATAGCTTTCCATTCCCTAGCTTCATGGATGGAGGAGATACTAAATAAGAAGGTGTCATCAACAAATTGCTGAATAATTTATGGAGGACACAAGGACATAGATCTAACACCTATTATTTTTCTAGAATTCATCATGGGCACTAAATTCCTTCTTAGACCCTCTACCAAAATGATAAATAGGTAGGGAGATAAGGGGTCACCTTTACACAAACCTTGGGAAGAAGAAAAAAATTTGCTAGGAGTCATATTAACAAGAACTGAAAAGGTGATAGTATTAACTGCATTTTTGATAATTCTCATAACATTCTCATTGAATCTAAGTTTAGAGAGGATGGAAAAAATAAATTCCCTCCTAACCTTATCATAAGCTTTGGAAATATCTATTTTAAGAGCCATACCTTAGTTCTTGCTCCTATCTATAGAGTGGATTACATCATGTGGGGTTATGCCCACATCAAGAATCTACCTCCTTAGAATGAAACCATTATAATAGGGTCCTATAAAGTTATCAAGAAGGGGCTTGATACAATTAATCATAATCTTGGAAAGGATTTTATAAATCATTTTGTAGAGACTAATAGGTCTAAAGTCTTCCAGATGTCTACGGTTATCACTCTTAGGGACAAGAACAATGAAAGTATGATTGGGTTCCTTCAACAGTTTGTCCATTCTAACAAAGTCTCTAGTAGCATGGATCACATCATACTTAATAATATCCCAAAATTCCTCAAAAAAAGATAGGGGAAAACCATCAGGACTAGGGGCTTTTGACTTATTAATGATGAACATGACTTTTCTGACTTCCTCCTCCTTGACTAAAAGTGCAATCTATAGATATTACAAGGAATATCAATATGGCATTATACACACACACACACACACACACACACACACACACATACATATACATATACATAATGTATACATATGTATATATATGTATACATGTGTATATATATATGTATACATTTGTATATATATGTATACATATGTGTATATATATGTACCTATATATATGTATTGCATATATATATATATATGCAATACATATATATATAGGTACATATATATACACATATGTATAAATATATATATCTATATGTATACATTTATGTATATGTATATGTATATGTGTATATAAATGTATATGCATGTATATATATATATATATATATATATATATATATATATATATATATATATATATATATATATATATATATATATATATATATATATATATATATATATATATATGAATATATATGTATGTATATATGTATATATGTATGTATATATATACATACATACATATATATGTATTTATGTATATATATTTATGTACATATATATGTTGGAATTACAATAGAAAATGTAAACTTCTTGGGGGGGAGGGGGCATGAATTAGTAGTTTAAACTTGAACTCATAAAATGCACACGACACATCCATCTCATACATTTACTAAGTAAATTGAAATACCATGTAAATCATGTACTTCTAAAACATTAAAGCAAGTAAATATTCACACATGCATGACAATAGATATGATTATCCAGAAACCCTCCAATGAAAAGGTAAAAATGTGGTGGAGATGACATTCAAAAGTTTTCACTACTGCAGTAATAAAGTGTATCCAATGAAAGTTACAATGTATTGACCATGAAACATGATCTACCTTATGAAAGGTTTTCCCTCTTAAAGTCTTACAAAGACTGTTAGATCTCACCTTGTTAAAGGATTTCAACACCCTATTACAAGTGTGCCTTGCTAAATGACTTCAACTTACGATTAAGTAATCACCTTGTTAGAGGATTTTAATATAGCCCACAAGGACTACTTTATTAAGTGATTTGATTGATTCACCTACTAGAATGATTTAGTAATGATCTCGTAGTTAGCACTTGATTTCTTGATAATAGATAACCTTTAAACTATTGTCCTTTCGATCCTTGTTGATCAGATATCTCTTTGTTGTATACTCTTCTATTTCCTCTATTATGCTCTAACTAATTCAGCAATGCAATCTCACTTCATAACTCCTTAATCAACATGAATTCTCTATTTTTCACATACAAACTTCTCTATTTTCTTCATAGACCTTACAAACTCTAGAGATTTTAGGGTTTGTCGTCTTTAAGAAGACTTTGGTTACTTAGGGTTAGGTATGAATAAAAGGCTGTGATTCATCCATTTTTCTACTTAAACCTTCCATTTTTCTGATTGGCTACATGTTGTTGCATTGGGAATCCAACATAAAATTCATCCTTATCTCCAAAATATTGTAATTCATCCTTAAGTTAGCTTCAAAATGGTTTACATAGTTGTTTTTGGCTTTACAAACAATTATGTCAAAACTATGTCACTTTGCATCTAAAGTCTCTGATGCTTAGCATACACTAATCTCTATGTTGTATCACATGACATGCACTATTTACTTGACTCTTGAATCACTCCTCATATACTATTTGTTTGACACTTGAGTGATTGAGCACATGAGTGGCTCAACACTCACTATGGATTTGGCAAGCTATATAATATATATGTTGTGCTCAACATATATTACTTATTCGACATGAACTAAGTAAATAAATTAAGTGTGTGGACACTTAATTTTCAATTTTTCAAAATTTTGTAATAGCTTGGATACCTCAAAATTTGATGACTCCCCCTAAGTTGATAGGTCTATTCTATATCTAAAATTTTATACACCTGCTATGTAAATATGTCTTGACTGATACTCTTTTGACTTCATGTTTTTTTGTGCTTGCTTTAACTTGGCTTAATCTATCTTTTCTTTGTCCTTTTTCTTACTCTCCCTTTTGTTTCTCTTATCTTGATTTCTCTTTTTCTCTTTTGCTTACTCTCCCCCATTTCTCATTCTCCTTATATCTCCCCCAAAATTCTCTCTTTTTTCTCTCCCCCTTTATCTTCCTCCTTTATCTTATTCTCTCCCTTTTTTACACTTATGTCAATGGGCTACACAATTATAGTGTGTTTGTGCATAAAATATTTATGGACACTTAGGATTACCTTGAGAGAAACATCCCAATTCTCACATGCACATCCAAAGACTTGATTTGGATGTCCAACTCAGTAGCAAGGTGGACTAGGTCATCTAATGTTGAAAGATTTGGGTCTTTCTTCATGATATTTTTAGCATAACCTAGTTCCTTGTGCAAAATTTTCATATGAGGGGTCAATGTTGATTAGATGCTAGTCAATTTAGCCCTCATATTAGCTTCATCTACTAACAATGTAGCTAATTAACTCTAGGTTTGTAGTAATTTTCTTAAGTGCTTTTCACTCTAAGCTAAAGTCATTGGTAGTTTTACACCTAATTAACTAATTTGACTTTCCAAGCTCAAAATGTGACTTCTAGTTTCTTCTTCGAAGAGTGTTGGATTGCACAATTCTGGAAACAATGAGAAGATACTCTCAACTACCTTCTTCTATATTTCTACTTTAGTTGCCAATGCAACTTGTGTTAGTGCTATGTCACCTTATATATTTTCATTTACTTTGCTCTAAAATTTCTTTTCTGACTATTCTAACAATTTGGAATTTGTGTCTAGGTCTATATCACTAACCTTTTCTAGTATATGTGTCAGTTGTTGAATGAGTGGCTTGGTCTCATCTAGAGTTGGCATATTGAATGGATCTAAAAAGATGTCTTTGATATCTTGCATTTCTTGCTTCTTCCTTTTCTCCCTTCTAAGCATTTCCTGATTCTTCTTCCTTGCTAGGGCTTCCTAAAGTATGCCCATCTATTCTATAGTAATTGTATCATAATCATACTTTGGAAGAGCAATTTCTTCATCAAGGCTCACATATACATATTACTTCTTTAGCCTTTGATGAGCTAGGACTTAGAACTAAGATCTACAATGGAGTTGCATCTATGCTTGGCTTCTGAAGAGTATGACTTGAAGGTGTGACAGATGTTGGTAAGGTTACTAGTGCTTGAATAGCTACTTTCTCTTTCATCGTTGGAGTCAACTCGGTCTCTTTAGTATTTTCCTTGTGATCCCCAATGCCTTGTGATGCAATTTGTGTTTGTGCTGGTGGTGTAGATAATATTATTTGACCTACTTTACTCTGTTATGTTGTAGTGCCTTGTGCTTCTACTATATCATGTTCAATTGTATCAACCCTTTTAGATGTATTTTCTGGTATGTTTTCCAAAGGTTGTACATGAGTGACTTGAGGGCTGATAGTAGGTGGTTCTTGTGCATTCACCTCTTCCCTGGTTGTTTTAATCACTAATTTTTGCAATTCAACCACACTTACCAATATAGGAATATCACAAAGTTTTTCCTATAGTGTGGACTAATCAAGTATCTTGTTAAGATCTTCCTCAAAAAGGGGATTGATGTTTTGAGCTATGTCATTAGAACCATCCTTCACAATTTCTATTTTAGTATTCTCACTTATTACATGTTGGGGGATGACATTAGGCAATTGTGTGTCTTGCACACTCTATTCTTCTCATTGCTCTACTTCAACGATTGCCTTCTCATCCATGTGCATTTTAGATCCTCCCTCAATAGTGTTTTCATTTTCTTCTTCATCATCATCATATTTTACCTCTATAGGCTCTTCCTCACCTTCCTTCACTATAATTAACCCATATGTAAGCTTCCGCATTTGAGTGATTTTCTTGACTACATCTTCAATATTGTTTTATAAGATGTTGAAGGCTCTATATTTAGGTACAAAACTAACACCATATTTCTTCATAGCCTTATCAATTTGTGCCTTACTATGTTTAGGAATTACTTGTGCAAGAGATGTTTCTCTTATTTTCCTTTCTAAGTTTAAGAAATAGTGCCATTTCTGCTCAACACTATTATATAAGCTTGTGGGCATTGAGTTGGAAATATCTACTGGGGTAGTCTTGAATTTTTCTATCGTGGCATATATAGCCTCCTCCACTTGATTCTTCTCCACTTTACCAAGATTATCAAAGTCCATATGAGAGAATCTTGATAAATCTACACTATTCTTGATATTTTCACATAGATTTTCAAGATTTGATAGAGGATTGTGACTCACCACTTTGAATTGGTTATTGTCATTTGATTCTATTTTATCCTCATCTATTCAACTTTTGCAACATATTTCATTCTTGGTAATTTTTTCACTTGTTCTCCCTGTTCTATAGATTTTGTTTTCTCTTTAGCGTTTTGTGTAGTCACACGTGCATTGGTCCTTATAGTAGGTGTAGTTGGTTTGGGCTGACTTGGCTTGGCTATCTTCTTGAATTGTGTCACTAATTAGGATTTAGTCTTCCTCTTCTTTTGTTCTATGGGAGTAAGTGCTTCCTCAACTTCTTCTCCCTCAATACCTTCATCAACTTTAGTCTCTTCTTCCTGTTAGTCTTCTCCCACTTTGTGAGTAAGTGCAAGTGGTGCTTGTGTTTGAGAATCTTCTTCCTCTTCATCCTCTTCTTCTTCTTCTTCTTGCTTGTCACCCACTCCAAATTTGGATTCCAACTTCTTCACCAATTTATCCTTCTTCTTTATTATAGAAGTAGTCTTCATGTCCATTGTGATTTTGGACTTTTCCATTTCATAGTTTCCAAATGCATTTTCATTTTGATCTACTTCTTCTACAAGTAAAGTTGTTATAGTTGTAGACACCTCATCCACATTCATTTCATATCCAAGTGGCCTCAACCATTTTATCCTTGGTGTTTTTGCTTCAACAAAAGTGTAGTCGGCATCTACTAGGAAATAGACATGATTATAATGCTTTTCTACTAGAGATATTGGTATTCTCAATCCTTTCTTTGTTGACTACTTGAAGTCTTCAAAATAGCTTGTCATCATAGATTCAAAATTCTCACCCAATTGTTCAATATACTCACCAATCTGTACTGCTATTGATCTATTGATTTTCCATGTAATTGTGCCAAATGTAGGAAAAGTGTTTTGAAAATAAAAGAATATCCATATCAAAATAGAACCAAATTTACATTGTGCACTATTAGTCTTCCTTATTGATCCAATGTTCTCAACTAGTTATTGTAGTTTTAATTCTGCTATATCATATGTGTGATCTTTCTTGACAATTTTATATCCAACATCCACTGCTATACATGGGACACTATTCAATCTACTAGATTGATAAAATTTCTATGAAATAACCCTTACAACAAACTCTATTAAAGGATCAGTACTTGTGTCAGTAGTCATGCCTCTCTTGTTCCATACAGCTCTAGTATTCTTCTCAATCACCTCTTTTGAATCACTCCTTAGTGTCTTAGCCCAATATAGGGTTGAATAACTAGTAACCCTATGGATTATTCTCTTGATTATTTTGATAGGTCCATTATCTAGCCATACTGAATTATCATGAATCTTGCTAAGCACTATCCTTATCCATTCTATTTTAAATACATTTGGGAAGTCTAGGGCTTGTGTTAACCCTTTCTTCTCTATGATTTCCATTATCATAAATTTTTGCATTAGCTTCTCTAATATCCATATCATCTATACTACCAATTTTATAGTTATAGCATTTCCTAACATCTTGCACCATTAAAACTTTTGGTGGTATCATGGATAATGCATCAGACGGGTCTTTCTTGTAAGCAATATCAAGAATAGCTTTGAATATGGGTTGCTTAATCTCATTACTCACTAATTGAACATTCAAAACCTCCTTATCCTTTAAATTCTTTGAACTAGATACCATAGTGTGAAACTAGGGTTTACAAAAATATAAATTGCATAGCTCGACACTTGAAAAATACCTTATAAGATCTAGCAAAACGTTGGTGAATTATTGCTCAAACCTTTTGCAATTTCTTTGAATGGATTTCCATATCACCTTCTACTCTCCTTGCTCTTTCTTTATTTTGAAATGATGAAGAGTGAGTAAAAAATTGATAAAATACCATTTGAAAATCTGCAATTAATGTTGAGTTCTTACACAGTTGTAAACTCAACATCAACCAATTTCAAGTTTACTCATCATCCATTAACATTCCATTCACCCAACATCCATTATGAGCTTTAGCATCAACCAGCCAGTCTATTAGCTTAGTATTTTCTAACATTTTTCTCGACACAAATAGGAAAAATTTCATGCTTAGCATAACATGAAAAACTTAAAGATTTTTCATGAATTTCAAATAACATCTTGCATCTGTTTTCATGATCATATAGTCTTTTTTAGTACTAAGTCCTTTTGGAACTAATGTATGATGTAACTTTTGAGTGTCATTCCCATGTACCTCTTGGTTGCTTAGTTTGATGAGGTGTGATCACCTGACCCATTGGGTGAAGTGATCCCTTCTCCATTTCATGTGCTACAACCATCCTTTTTCTTCCATGTCTTATTCATCTCATCTTTGGAATTTTCAACATTTTACTTGCATTTTCCTTTTTCAAACTCACAACTTGGTGCCTTTGACCTTGTTAGACAATAGCGAATGATGTGACTAATCTTCAAACATCTAAAACATGTGGTTTGATTCAACCACCTTTTGTAGTCACCTCTTAAGTGTGTCCTAATACAATTTTTAGGAACATGTCCATATTCTTGACAATAATGGTAGCTATATCTTGTATTGTGATCCCAATTATAAGAGTGATCATTGTTCCTTACCTTTGCTTGCCTATTTGATGACCACATGATTTTGGATCTACAGTCAAAAGATTTATGTCAATACTTCTGATAGTTGTAGTAATATCCTTCAAATCTTTTTGTGTGCACATGGTCTTGGTTCTGCATTCATATGCCTGATGTCCTTGTTTGTTGCACTTATGATAGTGATCCATACTCTTCTGCTTGACATTATGATTTCCAGTCTTATTCCTACATAGGTTAGCAGTATGTCCATTCTTGCCACAATTATGACAAATAGGTTTAAAGTTATCTTTTTTGTTCCTTTATTCAACATTTTTTGATGACTTTCCTTCTTCGGTGCTTGTATATCGTAGTCCAAATGTATCATTATTGGATCTAGGAGATCTCAATAGTTATTCAAAGTATTTGATGGCTTCATTTGTTTTGTTGATGCTTTTAGTAGATTCATTTCCCCTCTTTAGGTCACTTTTCAATTGCTCATTATGCAACTTCAATGTTGTTATCTCAATGTCCTTAACATTCAATTCAGAGTTGGTATTCATCATTAGGATTAGAGTATCCAATTGTATGTTGGAAATCTTGGTTAGCTCTATTGACTTCTCTTCTAGTTTGTTAGCCAAGATTATTTTATCTTCTTCAATCATGGCTTTTTCTTCCATAGCTTTTTACTTCTGTTTAGTCACCTCACAAATTAGTATGGCTTGTGATTCTTGCTCTAAATTGAGATTTCTGATTTCTTCTTCTTGGACTCTATTCTTTTCCATTAGATCTACAACTAATACATCAAATTCATTGGGGCCTCCTTTAGCAAATATCTTAGTAGTTTCCATCTCTCTATATTGTCTATCATTCTCTACAATAGAAATTTCTTTCCTTCTCTTCAAATATTTCTTTAGTTCTTCTCTTGCTTCATCTAGTTGATGTATAATGAGTTGTATTTCAATTTCCCAATTCTCAATAATATTTCCCAACTTGTAGACCTCCATTCCCAAGATCTTTCCTCAAAATTGCAAAGCTTCTTTCATAGAACTAGGCTCTACTACCAATTTTTTGAATTACATTAGGAAAGGTAAATTTTTAAGAGGGGGGAGGGGAGTGAATTAGTAGTTTAAACTTGGACCCATAAAACTCTCACTACACATCAATCTCATACATTTACTAAGTACACTACAATAACATGTAAAGAATGTACATCTAAAACATGAAAGCAAGTAAATATTCACACATGCATGACACCAAATATGATTACCCAAAAACCCTCCAATGAGAAGCTAAAGCTGGGTGGGGGGTGACACCCTCAAATATTCACTATTGTAGTAATACATTGTATCTAATAAAGGTTACAATGTATTGACCATGAAACATGATCTACCCTATGAAAGGTATGCCCTATTAAAGGCTTACAAAGACTGTTAGGTCTCACCCTATTAATGGATTTCAACACCCTATTAGAAGTGTGCCTTGTTAAAGGACTTCAACTTACAGTTACATAAGCACCTTGTTAGAGGATTTCAATAAAGCCTATTAGGATTACTCTATTAAGATATTTTACTAATTCACCTACTAGAATTATTGAGCAATGATCTTGTGGTTAGCACTTGATTGCTTGATAACAGATCACCTCTAAACTATTGTCTTTTCGATCCTTGTTGATTAGATGTCTCTTTCCTATAAAGTCTTCTCTTTCCTCTACTATGCTCTAACTAATTGTACAATGCAATCTCACTTCATAACTCATTAGTCACCATGAATGTTCTATTTTTCACATACAAACTTCTCTCTTCACTCCTTCATACACCTTAGAAACTCTAGAGAGTTTAGGGTTTGTCCTCCTTAAGAAGACTTTGGTGACTTAGAGTTAAGTATGAATCAACAGCTGTGATTCATCCATTTTTCACTTAAACCTTCCCTTTTTATAATTGGTTGCATGTAATTACATTGGGAATCCAACATAAGATTCATCATTATCTCCAAAAATTATAATTCATCCTTAAGTTAGCTTCAAAAAAATTTACATAGTTGTTTGTGCCTTTACAAGAAATCATGTCAAAACTATGTCACTTGACATCTAAAGTCTCTAATGCTTGACATAAAATGATCTCTATGTTGTGACTTGACATCTATATCACTTGGCATGCACTATTTACTCAGCTCCTAAATCACTCAGCATATACTACCTATTTGGAACTTGAATTTGACTCAACACATGAGTGGCTTGGCACTCACTCTAGATTTGGCATGCTCTATAATATATATGTTATGCTTAGCATATATTACTTATTCAACATGAACTCAGTGTGTGGACACTCAATTGTCAAAAACAATCTATGATCAACAATACATACATACATACATATATATGTATGTATATGTAAAGTTATAATGTTGACCACTTCCATATTTGAAAAATAAAAGATATGTAATATTTCTTCTTATGATATTAAATGTTTAATATTTTTCTTCTATAAATTGACCAGGTAGCTCATAACTATCCTAGATATACTATGTTTCCTAGCTATGAAATCCTTCATCAAGGTAGTTAGAGGCCATGCTTGATGGTTTCAGAAAGGACTAAATTGGTGCCCCATTCCTTGAATCTTGTTTAACAATTCTTTCCCCCATTTGTTTTCTCCTCAAACCAAAAATGCATATTCCACAATAATAACACGTTCCTCTATTTCAAATGAAATATCAAGGAAACACAATAACTAATAACTGTGATAATGGCTAACCACCACTGACTAATATATATAAAATTAAAAATATTGAAATAACAATAAGAAATTAACAAGTCATTTTTACATTAATCAATTTCATTAATCATAAGTTCCATTTTGTGAGACTATGATATCTAAGAGTTTCTAACTAATCATTACAACGAGTATAATATTATTTTAAAAGATCAAAAATTTGAATGTAACATTAGAGAACACTTTGTAAATAGAGTTGTAGAAAGGGGTTGGTTTGAAATTGTTGACCAATGTGGCTCCAACTTTTTTTGGAATCAAAGCAATAAAGTTGGAGTTTATTTTCTTTAGGAGGAGTCTAGAACCAAAGAATTCCTTGAATGTATTATAGAGATCCTACCCTACAATATCCCAAAAATATGGAAAAAAGAACATAGGGAACCCATCTTGTCCCAAAGATTCATTCCCTTGCAAGGAGAAAACAACATCCTAGATTTCCCCAACTAAATGAATAGCCACAAGTTACTTATTTTTCTCCTCAATCAAAATGATTGGAATATTCTCTAATCATTGAACTTGGTTTTCCAAAATCAAAGATTTTTCATTCAAGAGAAGAGAAAAAAACCCAAATGAATTCATCAGAGATTTCTTTTTAAGAATTTTTTACTCTTGAGATGGAGATAATTTTTGAAATTTGGTTAGCTACTTTATGTTTTGAAGCAGTGTTGTCAAAAAATGTTGAATTCTTATCTCCAGATTTTAACCAAAAAGCCCTAAATCTCTTCCTTCACATATGTTCATCTTTAGTAATGATATCATTATACTTATTTAAAGTAACTTTTTTGTGTCCCTAGCTCCAAGGGAATCCCTTGAATCTTGTAAAGGTTTTTGGATCACATCTAGCTCTGATTTGATGTCATTTTTATTTGAAAAATATCCCCTAAGACATATTTATTCCAAAATATCACCTTTCCTTTAATAAAACTCATTTCTTAGCCATATCAAACAAACAAAATCCCTTCAATCATGATGTTTGACCAATATTGAATACTAACACTAAGATTTGGAAGTTCTTGCCACATTTTTTTAAGCTTAAATGAAGAATTTCTTTTAATGGTTGATAGTTAGTGACCACAAAAATTGGGAAGTGGTTGGAATAGTCTTTAGGAAGTGCAACTAAAGATTGATAAAAACTATTAAGCCAATCAACCAAAATCAAAGCTCTATCAAATCTAACTTGAATCAAATCAATCCCAGATCCATGATTGGACCAAGTAAAGCTCAAGCCTTGAAGATCCACATGTACTAAGGCTAAGAGTAAATGAGCCTCATCAAATCCACCTTGCCATCTGAGTGACTTTGGAAAGAAGTTCCACCAACCTTTTTAGAATCATGTAGGGTAGTATTAAATCACCCATGATAATCCATGAATCTAGAATAAACAGGTTATAAGAGAAGAAAATCTATCCCACCAAACTAGCCTTCCTGCATTGGAGTTGGGGGCATAAACATTGGATAAAACTCAAGAGAATTTATTTTTAATATGCAAAAAGTGAATATACATAAGGTTTTTCTAAGACAAGATCAACTCACCTTGAATTATGGCCTCATTAGAAAAGACTACTTGACTCCTCTAGATGCTCCTTAGGACTACATCCCAATGCTTTACTATTTTTAAACACCAATATCATTTCAACATTTTCTCTAGTCATTTTAGTTTCTTAGACAAGTAGAATATCTAGTTTATGGTTTCCAACAACATATTTGAGAATGTCATTCTTATGTAGAGTATTAAGTCCACTCATGTTCCATGACCTGATCTTAATTTGGAACCTTTTGAGAAACTCTCCATGACATGATATTCATTTATTAATGATGATAATATTTAGTTGATATTATTTTATATGTAAAATATAGTTATTAATTTATATTGATAAATATGGGAGAGAAATTAAAACTTATATATGAACTAGTTAAGAAATATTCATGTATTAAAATATATTACTCCTATTGACAAAATTCATAGTGTTTTACATTATATGGATAATCTTAATCGAGGCTCATTACACAAGGGTTTTTTGGGGTTGAAAGGTAACATATTCTTATGATTTTCATCAAAGTGAAAATTAGGTTAATGTTTTGATAAAGACATGTTTTGCAGAATTATTTTTATATTTTTGGTCCCATTTGTGTCCTAGGGAAGACCACATTAGGTATTACTGGTTACATTGGTAAAATTTGTTTAAATATTTCATATCTTCTTATGGATAACATGTTTATGGCTAGCAAATTTCATGAAGGAGATGGTGGAAAATCACATTGGCATCTACCAAAAAGTTGACACCCCTGTGGAATTCTACACAAAAGTTATGCATTCCACTATCACTACCCTTTATTTTCTACAGATGAATAAGGACATGAAGCACATGGGTAAGGAGAGCGAAAGTACCCACTCCATTTATGGCTTCTTGGTGGAGGACTGCTAAAGGCGTATCTGGGAAAACCTTTCAAAGAGGGGGGGTGGATGTGGATAGGGATGAGCCTAAGGAGAAGAAGAATGAGGAACGAGAAAAGAATGAGGGTAGCTAGCCATGATTTTGTATTTTCATTTTTTTTTTAATATTAAGATCACTCTAAACTTGGTGCCCTATGGGATTTTGTTATATATGTATATGTTCAAGTGTTGGACTGATAGTAGAAATATGTTCCCTTGCTACTGGAATGTTTTTTTGCTTTCTTTGCTAGTTAGTAATAGGACTAATGGTAATGATTGTTTTGTTCTAGAACTTCTATGTTTTTTGAAGCATAAAACTAGTATTGATTAGATGATTGGGAGGTGACCTTCAGCTAATCCTTCAACCCTTTTGTACTACATAATCAACCACCTATCCTTTTGGCTACTATCTAATACTTCAAAAACATGTTTATGACTCTAATGTATTAGCACATACATATTTGTATATAAAAAATGAATTATGGTGTGAGTCATAAGGATTCTCTTTTAGAAATATATACAAAAGATATATACAATCGATAAAACTCAAATGATTGAATGTGAAGTTAGTATAAGAAGATTACTATACAAAGAATATATAGTTATCACTCATGAGATAGATACATGTTTCATATTTTCTTTCTTATATTGAAGCATGTAGTATGATTCTTTGGCATCATAATGTATATTTTTTTATTTTGGATAGTGGGATCATTTCTAGTGTCCCTCAAAATTGAATTGTTGACTTCCTTGGCCTCTAATCTAAAGACATGTATTTGTTTATTTAGCTAATGAAAGTAAATTTCTCAAAATATATTTTTGCCTCAATAGGCTTTCCACACAAGTTTAGTTTTCTTGGGTGTGGTCCTTCATTATATATCTTATAATAATGGTTAAGTTTTGACAAAAGATATTGTTTAATTTTTTTGATGCCAATTCAAGCCACCTTATGAGCTTTTTACAACATTCAATAACATATAAGTTTGAAATTTCACATCAAGTAGGAGTTTTCATAGTTTATTTTTTTACAATAATATTATAGTATCAAAAAATATCTAAGAGATTTCCATTATTAGCATAACATAATTTAAGAAATATTTTACCTTCTAGTTTTATTAGGTCTTATTGTCATAACTAATCCTTAATTTTTTATAAGTTACTAAAAAACTATTATAAATTCATATCTAGGCTATTAGATAAGTCATATAAAAATAATAGCTAAAAATACTCAATGATAAACATGCAAGTAGATAAAGAAACAAAGGTTATTACATTTATCAAATAGTATGCCTTATACATTAAACTAACAAAATGAATTTTTTATTTTGCATTAAAATATAATTTAGATAATATACATAATTAGAATTGACATGTCCAAAGAAAGAATAAAAAAATTCAGATGCAAAAGAATCATGACTCAAAAACAAACTTAGTTATAAATTTAATAAGATACTAAAATCTCCAACTATTATTAATCTAGACTAAAATCCATACCTCTTTTAATTTTAAGTTTTTCGCACGCATGCATGCATGCACACACGCGCGCGTGCACACACACACACACACGCACACACACACACACACACACACACACACACACATTTTTATAAAGATGAATTTTTTTCTTAGTTAAAATTTGTCACATAACCAATTTATTAATAATGTAAAAATACAAAGCTGTGTAACTTTTCAGGATGACCTATCAGAATGATTGAATTTGAGTATTTCTATCTAAAAATCAATTTTGTTCAAACATATGATCTAGATAAATTCATTGTAGCTAAGTTATATATGGCCTCACACTTTTCCAATTGGAAATGTCAATTAAATGCATATTTTATACTAGTTTGTATCAAATTACTAAAGAAATCAAATTATATCATAAAAGTAGCATTTCAATAAATCTTGCTATTTTTATGATATTATTTAAATAATATATAAACACCATTTTATAGAGCTCAAATTCAAGAATATTCTCATATAGAGTTTATAGTATTTTAATTAGATAGGATATATTTTAATTAATGAATTCTACAAAGACATATTTTAACACTCGAGAAGATGTCAATTTTCAGAAAGAAAAAAATATGAAATCATAAAAAAGAGAAATTAAAATTATATAGAAATCTAGAGGAGAGAATCCTCTTCTACAATGTATAATTTTTCTTTTGGATGGAATAGATTTGTGTTGAAAAATATTGTGGGAGATGAAAATTATTGATTTTATGTGAGTTAAAATTTGAATCATTATAAAAGAGAAAATATAGGTCTAAAGAGATTTTTTTTAAAAAAAATTTCTAGCTACATATGTTATATATAAAATAGTCTAAAATAAAAGGGAAATAATTTTATTTCCATATACTTTTGTGGTGGGAACTAGACCCTTAATTTTCAACATTTTTTCAGCAACAAAAAAATTATCTATAAAAATTAGGAAAATATATCAAGTCTTACTCAAAGCAATTATTAAAAATTATAATCCTAAACATCAACCATTTCTACACATTTCATTAACTTCATTTTCAAATTCAATATAATAATGACAATTTTATGTCATTGATCGTGAACTGTTAGACTTTTGTTAGCCTTTTCCTTTACAAAAAGTTGACATAGATTTGTTCTTTTACTACTGAAAAAAGTATGTAAGGTTTAGATATCAATACTTTCAAATACAATGTGTTAAAAAATATTGATAATATCAATGTAACTTATCATCTTGGACATTTCATACCTTGAAATTAAAATTTTATCAAATATTAAATCGCATTTTAAAGAATTCTTTATTAGGTCAAGATTAATAACAATTATATATGTTTTTTTAGTAATATGAATCTAAAAGTGAAGTTTTCTTTAGAAATATCCATTTCAGTGCCAAATTTGGTGAAAATTTGGGAACCAATATTGTGGGAGCACCCCCTTTCATTGTTCTAAGCAAGATTAAGTGCACAACTCTATTCCTATTATATCCAAAGTTATCCTATCATTATCTTGTTATGCTATCGCATATACACCTATTAATATTTGTTTGGTTTTGATGATTTATTTAATAATGATAATATTTATTGATTATGTTAGTGTTTGGAAAATACTATTAATATATTGACAAATATGGGTGAAGTATTGAAACATATATATGGAGTTGTGAAGGACTATTCATGTATTAAATTATATTCCTCCCATTAAACAAATTCATAGTGGTGTACATTATATTGGGTAACTTAATTGATGTTAATTGCATAGAGGGTGTTTTAGGGGTGAATGATAACATGTTTTAACACATTTTACTTGAGTTAAAATTAGTCTAATATTTTGACAAAGTCTTGTTTCATAGAATTATTTTCATATCCTTTAGTCTCATTTATCTCTTAAGATAGACCACATTAGGTATATATGGTTACATCACTCAACAATATTGTTTGGAAAATGTTTAGTGATGTTTATTACTCCAATCGGTAAACAAATATATATTTGAATGTCATGGATGAATCAAGTTTTAAGTCATAAGTATTATCTTCTAGAAACAAATGCAAATGATATATTTTATTAATAAAAACCATATGATCAAATATAAAGATAGTATGAGAAGAGTAACACATTGTGAAAATTGAAAGATATTATATAGGGATTAATCAAGTATATTGTGTGCATTTCACATTTTGATTTTTTATTAGAGGAATGTGTACATTTCATTAGCATCAAAATCAATATTTTTTATTTTTGATACAAAGATCCTTTCTAGTGTTTCTTAACTTTGAAATGCTAACTTCCTTAGCCTCTAATTTATAAACTTGTTTTTTCTTGTTTAAGTATTGTAAGTAAATTTCTCACAATATATTTCCCCTTCTTTATGTTTTTCTCAAAAATTTAATTATCCTAGGTGTAGTCCTTCATTACATATCTTATGATAATGATTAATTTTTGATCAAAGAATATTGTTAAATTTTATTGATCCAAATTCAAGCCACCTACTAAGCATTTTAAAGCATTTTAAAATATTAAAATTTGATATTTCAAATCAAGTAGAAATATTCATAGTTTTTTTTTCTTTGAAGACATTGATATTATACTCTCATAAAATGATGAGGAAAATTTCTTATATGAACATGCCATAGTTTAAAATGTATTTTAATACCTTCTAGTTTTATTAGCTTATTGTCATTGCCAAAGCTTTATGTTTGATAAGATACTATAAACTTTGACTATCATTAATATAAACTAAAATCTTTCAAGGGTACATTTCTAAAGAAATATATCTATAATGAAACACTTTTTTATAAAGATGTTTTTTTTTTAAAAAATTCAAATTTCTCACATAACTAAAACCATGTAAGGTTTAGATATCCATGTTTTTAAAAATATTCAAAACATTAATGTACCCTATAGTCTTGGACATGTAACAACTTCAAAAGAAATTTGTATGAAATATCTTACATTTTAAAATTTCTTTCTCAACATGGATCTATTATTAGGTCAAGATGAATAACAATTATTATGTACATGGAAGATACTTTAACCTAAAGTTTTCATAGCTTTTTTAAGAAAGGGTCTTCCAAAAGAGTATTTTAAGGGATGCTTGTTCACAAATAAAATATTTCTATGCCACACTAAATAGGTTTGATTTTTAATTCAATACCATGAATTTTCATTTTTCTCCATTAGGTGCTACAACTCAACAAATTAAAATTAAAATCCTATAGACTATTGGAAATGATTGAAAAGATCATGAGGGAGATTGTTGGAAATGATTGAAGAGATCATACATAAAAAGTAATGGAA
This sequence comes from Cupressus sempervirens, assembly GCA_028749045.1. Taxonomy (NCBI): domain Eukaryota; kingdom Viridiplantae; phylum Streptophyta; class Pinopsida; order Cupressales; family Cupressaceae; genus Cupressus; species Cupressus sempervirens. Next base: position 93,382,702 of record CM053786.1, read on the forward strand.
CTAGTAAAGAATGTTCTCAATCATTGTTTTTTCATTGATGTCAAACTTGCTACTTGCAAGAATGATAATTGCTTTAGTGATCCAAATACTATCAATTGGTTGATTGACAAGGAGGATGCAATTAATAAGATGTAACTAGTACACCTAGAGAAAGGTTGAAGTTATGATTTTGTAATGAAGTACAAGGATCAGCGAAGCCATTGATGAAAAAGTGTATTGACGACATACTCTAAGACACAGAGAATGGGCACACTAAAACATATCAAAGATGTAAGGTTTTAGCTAAGTCATTTGTAAAGCCTAACTAAGTCTATTAGAGAGGGAGCAAGCTAGTAAGTGCTGAATAGATTCCTAGTTGAAGCCGAGCAAGTGATCTTCAGATGCTGAGTGAACTTCAGTAAGTGTCGAGTGAACTTTAGATGTCAAGTGAACTTCAGTAAGTGCCGAGTGAACTTCAATAAGTGCCAAGTGAACTTCAGATGCCGAGTGAACTTTAGATGCCGAGTGATCTTTAAATGATGAGTGATCTTCAGGTGCCGAGCAGGGTACAAGTGCCGAGTAACACAGAGGTGCTGAGCATTAGTAAACCAATAATGCCGAGTTGCTGCATTATTTCTAAGATTAAAGATTCATCAGATCTAAGCTAACAAGGTTGTTATCTAGAATTCTATGAATTAAATAGAAGATAAGAGTGATGAGCTAGTGGCACAAAAAACCATGTAGAACATTTTTGGAGAATGCAACTGGACTCTAGACGAAGTTTTTAGATAAGAGCAAGATATGGGGTAGATACATTGTATCCTACCTAATCCATTTGAAACCCTAAAGTTGGAGAGGGAGAATCGAGCGGCAAAAGCAATCCAAATTTCTATTTAAGGAGTAACAAGGTCATGAATTAGAAGAGAGGAGGCCAAGCATGAAAGCATAAAATTCTGAAGGAAGTGCTAAGGAGTGAGAGAGCACAGATACTCTGCTTCAATAGATGACCACAAATATTGTTGCATTGGTATGATGAGTAAGAAGACTTAAGGAGACAAAGCTTGACATGACAAGCTATCAAAGCTGAAGTGATTAAAGCCAAGCAAAATGACTGAACTAAAATGTGATATGAAATTTGCAATATATGTTATAAGTTGTATCAGATCAAAAAGCTATTATTGTTACTCTCTAAAAATTGTAACAAATAGTTTAAATCCTATGAACTTAGGTTGGTTTAATAGCCATGTTATAAATCCTTTAACAGGGTGACATTCCAAGTGAATGTTCAAAAGTCCTTTGACCAGGCCCATTCCTAACAGTATGGTGAAATCCTCTAACAAGGTCACATTTAATAGTGTGTTGTAAGCCTTTAATAAGGCAGGCTTTTAATAGGGAATCACTTTAGAAGAGTGAAAATCATGTAGCATGTTACTGGTGGTTTTTCCCAAATTGGGTTTCCACGTAAATCACTATGTCATGTGTTGATCTTGCATGTTTTATCCCTGCATATTGATTTGCTAAAATTTGCTAAAATGATTGATACAAGTTTATGGGCTCACTATAATTAGAGAAAAAGTATTATTAGGGCATTTAGACCTTGAATAACTGATTCACCCCCCCCCCCCCCCCCCCCCCCCCCCCCTCCTCAGTTATTCTAAAGAATTCTAAGGTTTGATTTTCAATTCAATACCATGAATTTTGATTTTTCTCCATTAGGTGCTACAACTCAACAAATTAAAATTAAAATCATATAGACATGTTAGGAAAATTATTGAGGTTGATGTCATAGAACTCTAATTACATTGAAGTCCAATAGCAAGAGGTTACTCTAAGAAGTTTTGACCAAGACATACAAAGTAAATAAGGCATGAGTTTTAAAACAATAAAATAGTCTTGGACATATTATGAGCCATAAGAAGATTAGTGAAGCATTAATAGCCACGAATAGATAAATTACAAAGAGAACAAAAAAAAAAAAAATTATTTCTAGGCTTGTCAAAACATATTTCTTGACACCATTTGTAATTCAACAAGTTAGGCTCATGGAAAACCATAAAAAGTTATTCCCCTAAAAAAATAGAAGTCATTATAATTGTTATAGCTTAATAGTTAAAGATTTATCATCTTATTTATGCCCTAATGACTTAAGATCCTTTAGCATTTCATTTATCTATATAAATAGATCCATTTGAGTGGAGTTATTTTATCTAGAATACATGATCTTGTTTATTGCATGATCAGTAACTATGTATCAAGACTCAATTTATGAATTAAAAATTAATTAGTGAAATTATTAAAAAAATCACAAGTTTCTTCATTTATTTCCCAATGTTTCATTGACATATCAATGTGAGTGTGAAACTTTGTATTTATAAGGGTAAAAGTACAAAGTTGTGTAACCTGTCAAGCTCACTTATCATAATGACAGAATTTTAGTATTTCTATCTAAAAATCAATCTTATTCAAACATATGATCTAGATAAATTCATTCTAGATAAGTTATATATGTTCTCACACTTTTTCAATTATAAATGTCCATTAAATGCATGTTTTATACAATTTTATATCCAATTACTCAATAAATAAATAAATTTTAGAAAGATGGCATTTTAATAACTCACTATTTTTGTTGATATTTTTCTAATAAAATTTAAACACCATTTTATAAAGCTCAAAGTTAAGAATACTCTCATATAGAGTTTATATTTTTTTACTTAGATATAGTATATTTTAAGTAGAAATTACTACGAATATGTTTTTGAAGACTTAAGAAAGATGTTGATTTTGAGAAAGAAAAAACTAATCAATCTTATAAAAAAATTAAAAAGCATATGATGTTCTAGAGGAGAGAGACCCCTTCAAAAATACCAAAAGTTTCTTTGGTTAGAATAGATTTATTTTGAAAAATATGGTGGGATATAAAAACTATCAATTTTAGGTGAGTTAAAATGTGAATTATTATAAAAGAGGAAATATAGGTCAACAGTCAATTTTATTTGTAATTGATATAGCTATGTATGTGATCTATGAGATAATCTAAGGTCAAAGGAAAAATAATGTTTATTTCCATATAGTTTTGTTGCAGGAATTAGAACCCTCATTTTTAGGGATTTTTAGCAACTAAAATATCCTTTAAAATTAGGAAAAATATATAAATTCTTGTTCAAAATGATCATTCAAAATAATAATCCTTAACTTTGTCTATTTTAATGCATTAGATAATGTTACTTAGATTGTTTCTTCAAACAAATGCAATTATATCGCATCCTTAATGGTAGAATAACATATAGTGGTTCATTGTCTTTCAATGACCATAAATTTATGATGCTATTAAAATATTTATGATTTTTCTCATTTACATCCCACAACACTATTGACATATCAATGTCATTGTAAAATTTTGTATCTAAAAATAAAATTAATAAATTACAGTGACTCATTGTCTCCCCTAATGACCCAAAATCAAGATTGATATCTATAATAGTTTCTATAAAAATCATAGATTAATATAATTTTATAACATGTATGTCTTGTAACAATATATAATTTTGAAGTGTTTTAAAATATCTACAATATGTTTGAATATATTAGAAGGATATATATATATATATATATATATATATATATATATATATATATATATATATATATATATATATATATATATATATATATATATTCAAATCATTAGATTCTATTTTATAAGACAAATTTATATGCCCAAAACTTATAGTATAACATTTAAAATATATTCTTTATGTTTAAATGCACTAGCACTTGCACCTTTGAAGGATGTAAGAATTATGGCAATAGCATTATATATATTGAATGTTGTTAGTTAGTTTTTATTGTGCAAAAATTGATCATAATTTTTCTTTTTAATAGACTACAATGTAACTACCTTTTTTTACATCAATTGATTTAGATGAGATTCCCCTATTGTATATCTATTATGTGTATATATCTTAAATATGTAATGTTTTAGTGTATATTATTTTGGTATTACATATTTTTTTTAGCAAACATTATTTTTTCAATATATTTTTAATTAAAATTATTCAAAGTTTATCTTTACGTGTATATACAATTTTGTTAAAGAGATATTTTTCTTCTTCGTAGAAATATGTTCTTTCCCTACCTCCACTATTGTAGCAACATAAAATAAAGTTAATCAATAAATATTTTAATAATTTTTAATATATTTATATATTTTACTATTCTAGTCAAGGATATTTAAACTATGTACTAGATACCTTATTAGTCCATGTCCTAAGGCAAGACACTAAAGTTTTCAATAGCTTTCTACGTATTGGTTTGTTATGGAAAAATGTGCATTGTGGAAAAATTAGTGTAAAACTATAGTCTTGGAAGAATTTTAGAATTAATTTGAAGTAGAAAATAGAAGTTGCCCTTTTACTATTGGTATTCATTTATGCGAGGAAGCAAACGATTTTAAAGAATGAAATAGGCTACAAAGTGTAGAACATTGCAATTTTAGGGCTTGAGAGCTAAGAAATTAGGATCACTTTGTATAGTTTTTGTGGTCTAATTTCCACGTCTCGTATGCTTTACCAAATATTTAGAAATGGGTAATTTTTTAAGTTATCAAATCCACTTTCTATATCCAGCCAGTATGTCATGACAATTTTATCTTAAAGTGAAGTTGAATTTTTTTTTGAATTTTCATATTTGATTGTTTTGTTAGAAGGGCTTGGAAAAACTTATCATTATGTATCATAAGAGCAATAGATTTCTTTTTCACATCTTCCTTCATTTCATATAGTAGTGCGTAGTTACTTTAATCTTTTTTTTCTTCCCATCTTCCTCCATTTTTCTCTGATGGAGGCTTGCTATGCTCATCAAGTTATTGACCATTGCAATGGCATTTCATTATTGAACTATAGATTGGATGAATGAATGTTCAATTTTGATTCAAGTTTGAGCGAATGGTCTTTTTGGAGAAACCCATTCATTCAAGACAATAGATCACTAATACCACAACTTGTTAGGGTGGATGGGAACTTCACTAACCATAAAGAGCTTCCAAGTACCAATAAGTCGAATGAAATTCAAGATGATGGTCCTTTTTCACTTTAATACTCTTTAGTGCAAGAGGATTTAATGGAGAAAATAATGAGCGAGGAGATATTTAGAAGCACTCAAGGCAACTGTTGTTATGATAAGGATGTTATGAGAATTGGAGCTGAAAAAGTCTATAGTGTAGATCACTAACCTCCAATGCGATTGTCGTGATGATGAAAATAATGATGAGCTCTTAATGTGTACAACTACACAAACTAGAAAAATGTAGTCTGAGTATGCGGCCTCTCTAGAGATTCCATTTTCTTATGAGGAGACAATTGTGGAGAATTTGAAGAGGAACAATGATGAGGTTTTTATAGCTGTGAATTGTATGTGGGAATTTTCGTATATATGTGAGAGAAGAAATATCTCCAATTTCACTAAGGGGGCACGCTAGGTTGATCCAATGATCCTAACCATTAGAGCAAGACCTCCTGATGGGCCCAATCAAAACAATAAATTTTTGGAAAATTTTGATGAATGTCTATGAAATCTTTGTGCAATCTTTGATTTTTCTAAAGTAGATTTGCCTAAACAATATGCCTTTTCTCGACTAAAGGTGGAGTTTCTATTTTTGGCTGCAATGATATGTGGACCATTAAATTATACTAGGCAATCATAGTCAATCATTAAAGTTCTAGAAATCCCACCCAAATGTGGCTTCATTGAAGGAGAGATTAGCAAGAAGAATGTGATGTATCTGAATTAGATGCTTGTCCATTTAGGGTTTCCAATGTAGTACAAAGTGAAATGTGTGGATTCTCAGCTACTACTTCTCCAATTGCATTCAACGATTTTGTCTCGCCTCTGTATTTCTAAACTACTTACCTACTACAATGATATAATTCTGGATGTTTACTTTTGGCAATAAAAATTGTAAGATTATATTGTCAATATATCGAAAATAAAAGTTTGGTGTAATAGTATCTAAGTATAGTATGTAGTGTTATATATATATACAAAACAAAATGGTTGAAGTCAATTGGTTTCCCTTTTTTTATATGAATGTGAAGTATGGTTTAAAATATTGGAGATTCACAATTTAAAATTTATTAGTCATAAGGATAGATTGTACATTATTTATATTTTTTTTATTGAAATATAAATTCAAGATTTGAGAAATTTTAATAATAATTAATTCAGTTAATGTTAAGGTGGGTGGAAAGCCACTAGCTAAACATCATAAATTTTCATAAGGGGATGTAGATATCAAATTGGAATATAAAAAAGAGCTAAGAACCTTGTAATGCTCAAAGCTTGTAATGACTTTGTTGTTTTTCATACTTTTCAAGAAAGGAATAGGTCCACTAATTTTTTTATTTTTTTTAAAAAGTCTTTGTCTCTATCAACTTAACATTTTTTTTTGAGGGATCAATGACCGAAAATTAAAAAACTTATTAAAGATGACATATGTACATGTTGAAGGGAGACATTTTGGTCTGATGATGATTTCACTGTTAAAATTTTGAGATTGATTTGTGTAGAGGCCATTATGAGATGTAAAGTCAGAAATACAAGTGGAAGATTTATTGTGAAAGCACTCAAGGACAACCTTGTGATGACACAAATTTTGAGCATTTTCTCCTTCACTTTTCCCTAGTTCTTTACTAATTTTGTGTTTTCATTTGGAATCTATTACCATTTTAGAAGGAGGAGACAAGATTGGCAATTTTCTCATTTCTTTTAAACAATTTACAATGTTTGAATTTTCCTATTGGCATATATGTTTCTACAAGTTAGGATAAATATTTGACTCTAGGTCTATGTTTCCTACATGGCTATGCAATATGCAATGCTCAATAGGTGAAAGCCTTAATTTCTACCACTCAAAATAAATTTTTGGCTCTAGGTCTATGTTTTCCACATGCTGAATAAGTGAAAGCCTTAATTAAATATTTAATCAAGGATACATATTTTCATGATTCACATCTTTTGGTTATTTTGTATGTTCAAGAATTTTGTAATGGTCTCAACCTCTAAATAAATTATCAAATTCATTCATTTGTAATCTAAGAAAACATCAAGATTACAAATAGTGAATTCATTTCAATGCAAACCAACATAATATAAATTATACACATTTAAGGTCATGAACATGTAGACGATAAATCACCTATAAAGGTGTAGGAGATAAATACTCACAATCATAAGTTATGGGAGAACGAAAGCTAAGGATAGTACATCATTCGTAAAATGTGAGAATCAAGTAACAGTTTATCTTCATTATATAGAAACCACTTATATGTCCTTGGAATAGAGTGAAGAGCATGTAATTTCATGTCTATGATATATAGATATGATTTTATTTGAGACACATATAGATACTATTTTTGAGCTTTGTCATGTTCACATGCATAGTTGGTTAAATGGATGCATTGCCACATTTATTGTCCTTGTCATGAGATATTACAATACAATGTTAATGATGCATTGTAAAAGACCACCAAACCTTTGAGAACTACAGTTTTAATTAATCAAAACATATATGATTTAGACCTTAGGTTCTAAAAATATTCCCAAATACAAAAATAATATTATCAACAATTAATTCTATGCTCTTTTTAATTCAATATTGGTTCATGAAGTAAAAAGATTCTTGTAATATGAAGAATACAAATAAAATTAATAATAATTACAACATATTTTATAACATTACAGATAAAGTTGAAAATTTGGATGAAAAAATAATCACATCTATAACGCAATGTTTACAACAATCAATATTTTTTAATAGAAACAATATAAATAGAAAATATAAATATAGCTATTAAGATACATTTGGTATGCTTTAAAATATATTAAAATTTTAGATCTTAATGAAATAAATAAACAACACAACATCATATAGACACTCGAGTTATATAAGACAACAATAGTTAGGCCAAAACCAACAAGATAAAAAAAATGAAGTTCTCATACTCGAGAATTTCAAGAAGAGGATAATCTTTTAAAATTGGTTAACAAAATATCCATTAATACATTTTAAAATCTCAGCAATCTTTTAAGATCCATACATTTTCATAAAGTCAACCCAACGCTACAATTTTTTTTGGACATAAATCATTTAATTTCCTTTTTATTAGAGTGACACTCTTTTAAGATTGATTCCAAAATATTCAATCATGCATTGTAAAAGGTCACAAAATCTTTAAGAACTATAAATTTGACTAAATAAATAAGTCTAATTCTGATTCATCAATAATCTTAATTAAGTTAAAAATAAAAATACTTTAAACTTGTGTTAAAAAAAAATTCACACTTCAAACAATATTATTAATATACTTAATTTCATAATTACTATGTTCTTCTTTTAATTTTTTTTCATTTCATAAATGTGTGTCCAGAAAAGATTGCAAAATTGGAGATCTCTAATCCTTTGTACACAAAATTTATACATACATTTTTTAAATCATTGATATTGTTGTTTGTCCACCTACTTAATTACATGAAAATACTATTTTTTCCCGCTCAAATCAAGATCACCTCACCCTTAACAACTAAAGAAAATTTAACACACAATAGTTGAAGAATTGTGAGATGGCACAAAATTTGAAATGTGTTAACATTTAAATTGTATGTGTGTGTTACAAAGTATTTTTTTCAAGTTCTAATTTAGATTGTCTTGACTTTGGAAAATATATATTAATCACAAAATTATTTACAAATTCCTCAAAGGTTTGTGAATGGATATCTAAATATATAGCATTCCACGATGCTAGAAGTTCAATCTCGTCATAGCATCTCTTATTTTTTAAAAATTATGACATACTTTTGGGTTTCTCTTTTACTTTTAATTTTGTCCACAATAATTTCAAATCGAGAGCAATTGCATTATTTCAGCATAAAATAACTTCTTCCATAGATTCTATAAATGACCTGCCTTATATAAATCCCACAACGACTTCTACAAAGAACATCCCTACATCTATTGTGTCTACCTGCTTTAATTATATGAAAACACTATTTTTTTGTCCAGCCAAGTCAAGATCACCTCACCCTTCATAATTGAAGGAATTTTAATGCACGATAGCTGAAGAATTGAGACAAGGAATGAATTTTGGAACATGTAACATATAAATTATATATATATATATATATATATATATATTGTACAGAATATTGTTATTGAAGTTCTAGTTTAGATAACCTGAACTTTATTATTAACAACTTCTTCAAAATTTTGTGAATGGATCTCCAAATATACAACATTCCATGATGCTAGAAGCTCAATCTTGTATTCTTCTCTTTTAAACATTATAATATACTTTTCATTTTTTCTTCTTTTCATTTTACTTTTGTCCAAAATAAGTGCAAATTGACACTGATTGTATGATTTCTAGATAACAACTACTTCTTCCATAGTTTTTATGAGTAGCATGCCTTGTATAAATCCCATAATGGATTCTGAAATGCACTTCACTACATATGTTATGAACATCAAGGGAAACACATCAATTAGTTCAAGAATGAGTGTGATTGCCACAATGATAGATGTTCTTCCACGCACATACACATTAGTGTTAATAATAGGTCATGTAGTTTCTTAGGTGTGTGTGACTTTATATGTGAAGATGTTACTCTAACATTTTGACATGTTGAAGAGAGACTCAGGATAATCCCAATCCCCTACTATGTTAATTAAAAATAATAATTGAAAATATTATTACAAGATAATAAACACCATAACTATAACTATAGATCATACATTGTATATTAGACAATGATAAGTTGTAGGGCCAAATCCATGAATGTTGACTAAAAAATTTAAAGCTTATCAACTAATAATTTCAATTGTAGTTTTAACAATAAATTAAGTACATGAAAATTATAGACAACTTTTGCATTAAGAAAACAAAAAACTATGTGAACCATTGTAGAGATTGGGGTACAATGGCTAATGGTGGACATAAGTAACACAACTCCAAAAGATTGTTCAACATTTAATCAAATATGTTATACAACTACAAGTTTGATTTCAATTTGTGGTGGACATTCTTAAGAATCTAACTCAGACATATTTTTCATTGTCATTCTAATACCTCTCCCATGAATAGAGGAAGGATCTCAAACACCATTCACAACACTTTTATCAAGCTCACACTCGATGAAATGTTCTATGCACAGTTTTTCTATCATTGGTAACCATGTCATGAGAAAAAGAAAATCGAGACTTGGTTGAAATTATTAGCTTTCCTTCTCTTATAGCCTCCATAAACAAGGTTATTTGTAGAGTAAATTGTCGACAAAATGGTTTATTGACATATTTTCATTTACATACTCCATAAATTTTTGATCATCGCAAAAAGATTTGACTGCAGCTCTCAGTACTCCTCCCTTACAATGCTCAATACATTTTAAGAACGACCATATAGATGAAAAATCAAAAGAAGATAATGCCCGTGAAGATCATATTTCAAACTCCCTGTTGCTACTAACCAAAATAATCACAACCTTGTGCAAAAAAGATATCAAAATTTAACACGAATCCAACAAAAATGAGAGAGCCAACCTGAACAAAATAGTCATGAAAGTGAAGACACAACAAACCAGTGGCCTAAGTAACATCCTTCTTAAGTTAAAAATTGATTCTTTTATGCATAATGGATTCCAGTTTGAGACAACTTCTATTGTAAAACATCCATGCAAGTCCACTTACCAAAGGAGGGCCTACGTTTAAGTGTAAAATATTGTCTCTTAAAGCCAAAGCAAGTGACATAGATAGCCAAAGATCATGTTTACACACTCTTCTCTCCCACCCAACTAGCTGACATCTATTTCAATATTGTCATATTTCTGTCATTTCATACCGTGTAAACTTTCGCTAGCTTAAGACTCCAAAATTTTCTGAACAATTAGTTAAAGACTTTCGAGGAGAATAACCTATCGACTTAAGAAGTATGTGTGCCATTAGGTTCCTAGAATGATTGCATCTACATAAGAACTAAATAGATTGGTATCATTCCAATGCTAGTGTGAGGTTTCTATCACAGGATCAATCCTAAGAGTAAGAATGCCATGGGCATTGTGATACAATAAGAAAGACAACCTCTCTCATTTTGGATTAGAGGTTATTAGATTCTACTGGCTATGTATTGGCCAGTTATGTGCAAAAAACTATATAACCTTGAAAGTAAAGAAAATTGTATAATAAAAATGCTATTTAATGACTCTGACCATATTGATTTATATTTATAACTAAATGGGAATATTAATAATTATATTTCATTTAGAAACTACCTTATGGAAAATAATTCCCCCCAACTGATCAAATTCATCAAAAAAGTTATTATATTTATTTAATCTAATATAAATCTATTCTATACTAATATTCAAACTCAAACATTTCAATCTTATTACATTAATTTGAACAAGAGTGGAACACTGCAACACTTTTGGTCCTCCATCCTTGATGAGTTAAATTTAGTTTTGATGGTGCATCAATTAGGAAATTTTATAAATTGTGAGAAATTGTTCTAATTAGATATAGATAAGGAAAAATCCTTTATACTATATGATTGAGTTGGGGTTACTAATTTCCCATATAGAAGAGTTAACAACGTATTGTATTGACATTAAGTTGTTAGTTAATCATGGTCCCAAAAAATAAAAAATAAAAATCTTTGACGATGATGCCCTCAATGCCATCATGACACACCTAGAAGCAATTCAAATGAGATGTAAAATGTGAGATTTAATTATCAAATGTGAAGCCTTTATGTACACATCATATACTATCATATGCCAACACACTTATGACAAAGGTAATGAAGTGACTGTTAGGTTAGATACCATGAGTTGTTTACTGATACCTTACCTCCTCTTATTTTAGTATCTTCTACCATTTTCATAACAATTTATGCTATCTCTATCAAGAATTGATACAATGAAGGCAGTGGAGCAGAATTCGTTCACAGAAATACATATAACTATGGAATGCTCACTTTGTATGAAAATCACATTTTGAACTTGACAAGTTAAATCAAAGAGAAAAAATAGCTCAACCACACATTCTCATTTCAAATAGTTCAACCACTTTTTTGATATTTCATGCATAATTCAAGAAAACATGCTTGTCTATATTGCAAGTTGTTTCTATCTCATATCAAGTGGGTCAATTTATTGTGGGATAAGATGTAATACTTTCTCATGATCATCAATTTCGAGCCTCCACCTACACATTCTAGGTCCTTTGACTAGATAAAGAGTTAGACGAGTGACAATTAGATGGCTACTATACTAATAAATCTTTTTGTTAAGTTGATAATCGGTGAAGTGAATCCCATTTTAAGAACCCTTCTTTGCTTCAAATATGTCCCTATACAACAAGAGAACTTGCATACACATTTAAAAATGTCATAGATTAATTACTTACTAAATATATGTATACATATCCATGTACATCAATAAAACAAGTCAATCAATTTGTAATAATAAGAAACATAGATGTATATATTGAACTATACTAACCTGAAAAAAGCATAATTCCATTAATTATTTTAGTCTTTGTTAGCTTCTCTCTTTCCATTGTGTAATGTAATATATAATAGATAACACCTTCTACATTTTCAGACTCTTCCATGACCGCAAAAACATTGCCTACACAAAGTATATGTATAAAATCCATTTACATGATTATAAATCAATAAATCAAGAAAATTTATGAAAAAAATATTTATATGTACATACAAAGTCTAATCAATCCTAAAATATGCTTATAATCACTCGAAATCAATGGAATATCATCAAATTTTTCTTCCTCAAACCCATTCATATTAATAACATCTACTTGCACCAAAGTACATTCACCCACATATGCACATTCTTTATTAATGCAACCACCATAGTTTTGTTCAAAACAACCAAGAAAAAAATGTAAGTATTTTCTATCATACAATGACCACACATTACTTTCTATACTTATAACTAAATGCAAAGATCATGTCTAATGTACTCTATTGTATGAATTTGCAATGATCTTATATCCACACCTAAATATAAAGTCCATATATATATATATATATATATATATATATATATATATATATATATATATATTTATTCACCTAAAATTTTAAATTCAAAATTCTAACATGTCTTACATCTATACCTAATACCTCCCAAAACACTTTGAACAATATGACTCGATCTGCTCGTGATGACGTGTTATTTGTATTTTTCACCATAAAATGTATTTTTCACCACTCAACCACACCATGAGCATTATTAATGTGATATCCTTTATAGTCAATTTGAGACTTTCTTAAAGCATGTTTGATACAAGCTCTTGCACCATCATTCTCACCCTTTCCAATACCATTCTAAAAAAATCTCCAAGTATGTGATATATTTTGGTATCGCGGATGTCTACATAATGCATAAAATAGCCTAGATAACTTTAAATTGTGTTGCAGATCTATTTGACCCTACAAACTAGTTTTCTATATTTATGCCTTTTTTTTTCAAATATTCAAAAAATGTCTAAAAATAATATTCCACAAAATGTGTGGCATGCTGTTTATCATCACTAATGTAGAACTGGTACTATTTTTTAATGACTTGTGCTTGATGTATAATTTCAACACCATCTAAATCAAAATTTTCATGTCAATAAGACACATGGCCCATAATAATAACCTTCTATGTAAAGTAGTATTCTACTTGACATTTTTTTTGTGAGATAAAAGAGTAATTCTCTGCAATGTCAACAAGAGATAAAATCGTTCCAATTGGAAAGGTTTCTCTTAGTGTTTGAAACTTCTTTTCTTATCACATGGAAAAAAAAGGCATAAAGTATATATGGTTGAAATAATTTACAAAAATTTGACATAATTCCTTCAATAGTTATCTCACCCTCTACATATGTCGACCTTGTTAATGCTTTTCCAAATTTTGTTTCAGACTTTATGTACATATATCTCTTACATTTGATCATCCTCATCATATCAGTATTTTCATTTCTCAAAGAAAATTTTGTCAAGTTCCTCTTATGCACTATCATCCAAATTGTTTCTCCCTTTTAGATAATGTAATATTTTCTTCTAGATACATACCCAATATCAGATGTAAGTGAACATATCTTTGTTGGGGGGACATTTTCTTTTTTTAAATAGATTTTATTATCACTCCTCACGTAATGAATCTATCTGCAAATCTAGTTATTTTCTCAATGGAATGCAATATTTCCTGAAGACTCTCAAGAATATCTTTTTGTAGTTGAGAAGTCCTCATCTTTTTCACACTTTTATCTATACCCAACAGTTTTAATGCCTCTATTAATTCATCTTTAAGAAGTGAAATTAATAACAATTGAGTTTTCTCCATTGTATCAAGATTATCATATTATCCAAGTATTTCCTTATACTTTTTATTCAATTTCCTCTTCATAGTATGTGTATTTTGAATAGAAATTTCTCTAATTTTTTCCACAACCATTTCAACTAAATGATATATGTTTATATGATTAATTTTCCTCTTCAATCTTTAAGCTAGACTAACATTCTCATCTATTGCTTGATCTTGGGCTACAAGATTTATTTATTATAAATTTCTTAAGATACAATCTTCTTCACAAACATATGTGTACACATACCTAACTTGAAATATTATATCATTTTATCTAAATACAACATCTACAAATATAATAAATTTAACTTTTAATGAACTATAGAGCTCAATGAACATCATTCTTTGACCTTGTGATGGACCTTCTTCAATATCCATTTCTTCAACTTCAATTTCCTATTGTCCAACATTTACATCATTGACTAATTCATACACTATAACAAATAAAATCAAGTACTTATAAGGGGCAAGTTCTTTAGAAAAATTATACTTGCAAGAGATGAGTGTACTTGTTTGAGCTTAGGATGACCCTTCTCAAACCTTGAGAATTTTTCCTTGTTGAGTACATTTTAAACATGTACATGTTTAAATATAAGTATTCTAGCCCTTAAATAGCTTTGAATCTTAACTCTATACATTAAATTAAACTATGACCTAACATTTTTAATCAAATTATCTACCCTCACATAAATTAAGTGGACCCCTAACCATCACTCTTAGGTCATTTACTACAAATATAATTAAACATATATATCTAAAATAATAAACTTGTGATAATTATTTAGATTAACCGAGAGGGGTGGCGGGTGCGGTGTGGGGGAGGGAGGGGTTAATCAATTATCCTTAGGTCTATATGTACCAATTCAACTTTTAATCATTTCAAACAAATTAATCAATCTGAAATACCCACTCTTTCTCTATAGCATATCATCAAAATTTTAACATTTCATGTAATATCTTAACTCCTTATCTCTATAGGTGTTGATTGTGAGTAAATAGGCTACAAAGTGTAGAACATTGAAATTTTAGGACTTCAGAGCTAAGAAATTAAGATCACTCTGTATAGTTTTTATGGTCTGATTTCCACATCTTGTATGCTTTACCAAATCTTTAGAAATGGGTAATTTTTTAAGTTGTCAGATCCTCTTTCTATATCCAGCTAGTATATCATGGCAATTTTATCTTAGAGTGAATTTGAATTTTTTTTTGAATTTTCATATTTGATTGTTTTGTTAGAAGGGCTTGGAAAAACTTATCATATGTATTATAAGAGCAATAGATTTTTTTTTTTTTCATATCTTCCTTCATTTCATATAGTACTGTGTAGTTACTTTAATCTTTTTTCTCTTCCCATCTTCCTCCATTTTTCTGTTATGGAGACTTACTATGCTCATGAAGTTATGGATCATTCTAATGGCATTTCATTATTGAACTATAGATTCGATGAATGAATGTTGGATTTTGATTCAAGTCTAAGCGAATGGTCTTTTTGGAGAAACCCATTCGTTCAAGACAATAGATCACTGATACCACAACTTGTTAGGGTGGATGGGAACTTCCCTAACCATAAAGAGCTTCCAAGTACCAATCAGTCAAATGAAATTCAATGCAATGGTCCTTTTTCACTTGAATACTCTTTAGTGCAAGAGGATTTAATGGAGAAACTAATGAGCGAGGAGATATTTAGAAGCACTCAAGGTAGTTGTTGTTATGATAAGGATGTTATGAGAATTGGAGCTGAACAAGTCTGTACTGTAGATCACTACCCTCCAATGGGATTCTCATCATGATGAAAATAATGATGAGCTCTTAATATGTACAACTACACAAACTTGAAAAATGTAGTCTGAGTATGCGGCCTCTCTAGAGATTCCATTTTCTTATGAGGAGACAATTGTGGAGAATTTGAAGAGGGACAATGATGTGGTTTTTATAGCTGTGAATTGTATGTGGGAATTTTCGTATATGTGTGAGAGAAGCAAAATCTTCAATTTCACTAAGGGGGCACGCTAGCTTGATCCAATGATCCTAACCATTAGAGCAAGACCTCCTGATTCGCCCAATCAAAACAATAAATTCTTGGACAATTTTGATGAATGTCTATGAAATCTTTGTGCAATCTTTGATTTTTCTAAAGTAGGTTTTCCTATTTCTAGTTTTGGCTCCAATGATATGTGGACCATTAAATTATACTAGGCAATCATAGTCAATCATTAAAGTTCTAGAAATCCCACCCAAATGCGGGTTCATTGAAGGAGAGATTAACAAGAAGAATGTGATGTATGTGAATTAGATGCTTTTCCATTTAGGGTTTCCAATGTAGTACAAAGTGAAATGTGTGGATTCTCAGCTACTACTTCTCCAAGTGCATTCAACGATTTTCTCTTGCCTCTGCATTTCTGAACTACTTACCTACTACAATAATATTATTCTGGATGTTTACTTTTGGCAATAAAAATTGTAAGATTATATTGTCAATATATCCAAAATACAAGTTTGGTGGAATAGTATCTGAGTATAGTATGTAGAGATATATATATACAAAACAAAACGGTTGAAGTCAATTGGTTTCCCTTTTTTTATATGAATATGAAGTATGGTTTAAAATATTGGAGATTCACAATTTAAAAGTTATTAGTCATATGGATAGATTGTACATTATTTATATTTTTTTTATTGAAAATATAAATTCAAGATTTGAGAAATTTTAATAATAATTAATTTAGTTAATGCAAAGGTGGGTGGAAAGCCACTAGCTAAACATCATAAATTTTCATAAGGGGATGTAGATATCAAATTGGAATATAAAAAAGAGCTAAGAACCTTGTAATGCTCAAACCTTGTAATGACTTTTTTGTTTTTCATACTTTTCAAGAAAGGAATAGGTCCACTAATTTTTTAATTTTTTTAAAAAAATCTTGGCCTCTATCAACTTAACATTTTTTTTGGGGGGATCAATGACCATGCTCATGTGAAAATTAAAAAACTTATTAATGATGACATATGTACATGTTGAAGGAAGACATTTTGGTTTGATGATGATTTCTCTGTCAAAATTCTGAGATTGATTTGTCTAGAGGCCATTATTATATGTAAAGTTCAGAAATAAAAGTGGAAGATTTATTGTGAAAGCATTCAAGGCCAAACTTGTGATGACACAATTTTTGAGCATTTTCTCCTTCACTTTTCCCTAGTTCTTTATTGACTTTGTGTTTTCATTTGGCATCTATTACCATTTTAGTAGGAGGAGACAAGATTGGCAACTTTCTCATTTCTTTTAAACAATTTACAATGATTGAATTTTCCTATTGGCATATATGTTTTATACCAGTTAGGATAAATTTTTGACTCTAGGTTTGTGTTTCCTACATGGCTATGCAATATCCCATGCTCAATAGGTGAAAGCCTTAATTTCTACCACTCAAAATAAATTTTTGACTCTAGGTCTGTGTTTTCCACATGCTGAATAAGTGAAAGCCTTAATTAAATATTTAATCAAGAATACATATTTTCATGATTCACATCTTTTGGTTATTTTTCAAGGTAGGTTGTCATCTCCAATTAGATTATCAATCTTCTCTACTTATGACATTGATGGTGTCCAATATTTTTTATAGTCCAAAACCAATGAGAAAACTTTACTCGAGTTTTATGGAAATTTTTTGTGACCCCTAAACTCTTCTGAGCATATGTTCGGACTTAATTTCACTATTATTTAATTTTAAAAAAATTCAAATCTTTATTTTCTAGATTAATAATGTAATTAGAGTTGTAGACAAACAAGGTTGTTTAAAACAGCTACAGATTTATAAGGTTGTTTAATTGATTTTTTAAGAGAATATTAATGTACAATGCCTCTATGCTAGTTTTCATTTAATTTTTATTTCTTCAATTCATAAGACAGACTGATGCTTTTCCACTTGATTGCAACCCTTTTATATGTCAAAGTGACAGAACTTGTGCTAAGACATCTACATCTTCCTCCTACCCCACCATAGGTAGGGACTCGAGTTGCACGCAACACTTGTTGGTACTATAGTTTTTTTAATAGATTTTGATGTACTTGAAAGTAGTGAGATGTAAATTATGTGATCTTCTCAATGGAATAATCAAATAAAAAGAAATAAGAAAATGATTTTTCTTCCATGCTTTTTCATTTAATCATTTTTTTTTATATGAGTAATATGTTATCAAAGTTATTTTATTATAAATAATATTTATCAGACTACATAAAGTATTCCATAATAAAATAAATGATACAATTATTATTTATTTATTTGCATTTAAATTTTTCACTTCACTAAGAAGAACCAAACATAATTTTGCAATCTTATATCCTCATAAGAATCTTATAATCATATAATTTGAATTCTCTCCTATGGTTTATATTTGTTGCTTGCATTTCTTAATTTTATGTCTCTTATTTTGGTTAAAGAACTATTATTTTATTTTATTTTATTTTATTTGGAGTATCATTCACCATAGAGTATCTTTGATCATTTTTCAATACAATATAGAAGCACAGATAGGATGAGATTAAAAAAAAAATAGGAATATGAGTTAAACTAAAAAAATTAGAACATGATAGCTTCATAGTTTTTATAACAAGATAGATTAATATAATCTCAAGACACATTTAACCTTTACGGACTTTTTGATTTTTCAACGTTTTAAAACGTGTGAGGCTTTATCGTTGAATGTTCCAGACAATAGCACGTATACATCTCAATTATTTGCATAAGTATCTTCTTCATATTTGTCGTTATTGTCTATTCCAGGCATGGAAGTATTGCTCGTAAGCTATTCGACTTTGTCATATTCGGTTGAGCCATTGTATAACGTAATTCCTTGAATAGATATATAACAAGGCCCGCAAACCTTGACTATTGACTATGAGGAGCAATAGAGGCATCGGTCCCTATATATAAATAGAAGCCCGCGAGCAGAGGAGTATTCAAAGAAAAGCTTGTGTGTGTGCGTGTCTGCTAAGTTCAGTTCACAATGGCAGCTTCCTTTGAATTTCTAGAACAACTTTGTGGCCAAATGATCACTGCTCTAGGGTTGGCATTTGTAGTCCTCGTGTGGGTATTATTCAAGCAGTTGAAGAGGGATCCTAAGTTGCCTCCGGGGCCATCCCCATTGCCCATCATAGGAAACATCCATCAGATTGGGAAGCTTCCACACCGTAGTTTTCATGAGCTCTCAAAGAAATATGGGCCTGTGATGTACTTGAGATTGGGTTTTCTGCCCTGCGTGGTGGTCTCTTCTTCTGAGATGGCGAGGGAGTTTCTCACTACTACAAAGTGAGTCGTTTTAAGACGTTTTTTAAAGACAAAAAATTATTATCGTCTTTAACTTTGCCTTCATTTTCTTTTTAATTTATGTTTTAATTTTAAATTATTATTTTTTGTCTCACATAACGCTAATTTATTTCATCGAAAGATGAAAGAAAGTTGGAGCGGCAAACTAATTTCATCCTGCCAAGAAAGATACACGGCAGAAAAAAATGTGTAGAAGCCTGTCATGAAAGGTGTGCGGATAGATTGGATGTTGCAGAGTTTGATGATTTCTTTGCTACATGGAAATTTGGGTTTTGAAAAGGCCTATGGATAGATAAGGCTCCGCTTTCGGCTGTTCACGCATTTTCTGTACATCTCAGTTTAGGGGTTTTTTAAAATCCAGGGGGGTTTTCAAATCGTAACCATGGTGGAGATCTAGATTTGGTTGGAGTAAGAAGGGTGATATTGCAGGGCAGAAAGTGGATAAAACCAAAGTTGATAATCCTAATTTCATCGCTTCAGCACAGAATAATAAATTTGTTAACTCAACCTAATTTTTTGAAGATGGATTTGGGGAACAATGGTGGGTTGGGGGAAAACGTCAGGAGAAAGAGAATTCTTGCGGAGGTATCTCTTTTGGGATAAAATCATCTTGGTTCTAACATTCACAAGTGGATCCACTGTAAGTAGTTTTGAATTCTATACCCCCAGATTTTTTCTTGCTTAATTTAGATATGCGAATAAGCTTTTAAAAAGCCTTTCTTTTTGTCTGGGACAAGTTTGTTATTTGCTTATCTATGGAAGCATCATTTTCACCCTGCCCTGTTCAGAACACTTTGTCCCTAAAACATGTTTGGTTTGTACTTCCCCAGTTGCCATTAGAGCCTCCAGATCTGGATATTTTGCCTAAGATCACCGGATCAGAGAATTCCTGTTAGGCACTGTAAATTTGATTTTTTCATAAATTGATAATTATTTTACCATTCAGACTTGTGCGCTAAGAGATCCTAATTTTGGCCTCTAAGGACCCTGCATTGGAAATATGTAGGCCTCCAGATCTGAATTTATTTGCCTAAGAACAGACAATCCCTGTTAGACACTGTAAATTTGATTTTTTTTAAATTGATAATTATTTTATCATTTAGATCTGTGTGCTAAGAGACCCTTATGTTGGCATCTAAAGACCCTGCGTTGGAAATATAGAGGTCTCTAGATCTGGATATTTTTCCTAAGAACACAGAATCCCTATTGATAATTATTTTTTCATTTAGATTTGTGTGCTAAGAGACCCTAATGTTGCCCTCTAAGGACCATGCATTGGAAATATGGAGGTCTCCAGATCTGAATATTTTGCCTAAGAACAGGGAATCCCTATTAGGCACTATAAATTTGATTTTTTCTTAAATTGATAATTATTTTATCATTCAAATCTGTGTGCTAAGAGACCCTAATGCTGGCCTCTAAGGACCCTGTGTTAGAAATATGTAGGTCCCTAGATCTTGATATTTTGCCTAAGAATAGAGAATCCCTAGTAGGCACTGTAAATTTGGTTTTCTCTTAAATTTATAATTATTTATGTGCTTAGAGACCCTAATGTTGGCCTCTAAAGAACCTACTTTGGAAATTTGTAGGTGGTGTTTGATGTCAAGGAATAGCACAATATTCATATAGGTTTTGTAGATCTAAGAATATCATGGATCATGGAAATTCATTTTTTGTTTTCTAATGTGCGTGCCCTAATACTAACAAAGATATTATTTTTACTAAACCTTCTTCTAAATAAACAAAATGTATATGCCCTTATGCATATATTATTTAAATTAGCTGTATCACATACTCAATTAAACAGGAGTTGGGTTTCTTTTCTTATTGTGATTGTTGTTATGTTTTAATCATAGATTCTTGAGACAAAGACTCGAAATGTTAGGTGGGTGGGAGGTAATTTGTAATTGGCGGTTTACCAGAAAAACCCTAGGCTATCTGCACTTTCACTATGTTTCCTCCCACCCCTGTGAGGATTTCTTATGATGTCTTACCCCAACAGAGTATTGGATGTTTCCATGAGCCTCTTGTGCAAGAATCTAGTTGGTTCGATGAGCAGTAGATAGATGTCTAGCTCAAGGCATTGAACCAAGGACAAATTGATCAACATCAAACAATTTTTCCAATTCCTACTGTTTAAGTTGATCCAACTCCGTACTATTGAGGTTGATTCAAAGTAGTATAAGTAGGAGACACGTGTGCAAAATAGGCAAAATTATTTATGTTGTATTTACATCTTCCTTCTTACCAAGGCATATTATTTATTGATTTTAAATTTCAATTATTATCAGTTTCTTTTTGTTTCTAGATTCAATTGTGTGTGATTTTGGAACATCAATATTTCGAATCACACCTTGTGATACTTAATTAGGATGAGTAAGAGAGTTGTAAAGAGAAAAAAATGCACCCAATTGAATCTAAAAGCAAAGAGATATGACTCATATTTTACCATAGAATTGCAGTCTATTTGATTTTAATTATTCCTTTTAAATTTTCCAAACAAAATTACTAGTTGAGCTCACCATATCATATTTTACTATACATTTATTCTCAATATTTATTCTCAAAGGATAGTGAGATGGAGTTGATAGCCATTTTTTTGTTATCGATATCTTGCACATGCATCTGCTATGAGTTTTAGAAAATGGATTTGTCAAGATGGAGGGCTAATGTTATTCATGTTACAACAACCACTAACAAAGTGGTATGTTGTTTAGAATATTGACACTTTCTATTTGAACAAAGAATCATGCATCTAGTATTTTATGTAGTTTATAACATGACTTAAAATATGTCGTCGATTTGAGAATATCAGTACTCACAACAACTAGTAACAAGAAGCTTTGGTGGGGCTTTTAGAAAAGAAAGTTTCCATAGGATTTTGGACATGGGAGGGGGTAAAGGATAATAGAAGCTCTTATTTTTAGCTTAATTGGGACACTTAATTGGGACACTTAAAGTCTAATAAAGAACTTGAATTCTCTAATAAAGTCTAATAAAGAACTTGAATTCTCTGATCATAGACATTTCAAATTTCTTCTTCATGGATTCAACAAAGTTAACACTTTGTTTGTCATCTCCACCAAAAATGGAATCATTCACAGAGATCTTTGTAATTAGTAGACTTGTTTATGTCTCTTGCTTCATGTATAGGTTACAGTTATCATTGGTTCTTACAAACCCAATCTTTATCATGTATGAGTATAAACTCTCATACTATGCTCTTGGTGCCCAGTTCATTCTATACATGGATTTTCTCAATCTACACACTTGGTTCTTTCCTTGTTCATTGTCAAATCCCTCAGGTTGCTCAATGTAGATTTCCTTTTCCAAAACTCCATTCAAGAATGCACACTTTACATCCATCTCATATACCTTGAAGTTTTTGTTTGCAACAAATGCTAGGATCGGTATCCTGAAACATTCCAAGCTAGACACTGGTGTGAATTTTTCTCCATAGTCTATACCTCCTTATGCATATCCTTTACAAACAAGCTTGACCTTGTTTCTAACCACTTCTCCATCTTCATTCATTTTGTTTCAAAACACCCACTTTGTGTCAATGTCAATTTTGTCCACTAGTCCAGCCACTAAGGTCCATGTGTCATTTTCCATTATTTGGTCAATTTCTTCTTTCATGGCCTTCCTCTAATCTACATCATTCAGTGCTTCTCTTGTAGCTTTAGGGTCTATGTGTGAGAGTAAACATATTGTCTCTCTCGTCTTTCTCCTAGTTAAGAATCCAATATCCTTGTCTCCAATAATTTGGTCTATTGAGTGATGTCTTCTTACATACTTAGCTAGCATTGGTTCCCCTTCAGGTGCTTCTGTTCTGTGCTCTTCGGGTCTAGCTTCTTCTTCTTGAACTAACACAACTTCTTGTACATATTCTACCTCAACCGGTACCCTTTTCATTGTATCACTAAGTAGAATCTACTCAAAAAATTTGTAGTATTTTAGTTCCCTTTTTTGTCTTCCTCATTCTTCTTGGAGAATTCATCCACCTTGACATTGGCAAATTCTACAAATTTGTTTGTCCAAAGACTTAGACACTTGTAAGCTTATTTGTTGGTAGAGCATCCCAAAAAGATATCTTCATCTCTCAGGCTCAAACTTTCTTTGGTATTCAATCCTCTTGATATAACACTTACTTTGAATACATTGAAGTAGTTGAAAAATGGTGTGTTACCAAACTATAGCTCACATGGAGTCTTCTTTGTCCATTTCTTTACTTGTATGTGGTTTAAGGTCTACACTGTGGTGCTTACAACCTCTCTCTAGTAGATCTGTGCAACATTGTTTTGGATTCTTTTGTGTTCTAGTACAGTCTATGATTGTTATGTTGCTTCTTTTAGTGACACCATTCTCATGTAGTGTTCTAGGGGCTGGCATTTGCCTTTCGATTCTACACTCTTCGCAGTTTCTTTTGAATTCTTATGAGGTGAACTCACCTCCCCCATCTGATCTCAAGCACTTCAATGCCCTATCAGTCTCTCTTTCTACCTTTTCCTTGTAAACTTTGAACATGTGAAAGGCTTCTGACTTTTCTTTCAAATAAATAGTCCACATCATTCTAGAAAAATCATCAGTAAACAACATAAAGTATTTGTCTCTAGATGCAGTCTTTATCCTCATGGGACCACACAAGTTGGTATGCACTAGCTCTAATGCATGTTCAGAAGTAAATGACTTGCCTGAGAAACTTAAACTTGCCAACTTTCCTAGTTGACAGTTCTTACAATCACATTGTAAGGTTTGGTGATTGGGGGTAAACCCCTTACACAATTCTTCTTGCCTATTTTGACAATACTTTAAAACTGAACATGACACAACCTCCTATGCCATAACCAATTGTTATCATTTCTAGCTACTTCTACCATTGAAGTAGTACTAGGAATATTGAGGTAGAAAATGTTACCTTTGCATTGTTCTCCTATAGAAAGTAGCTTAACACCTATATCCTATCTATTTTAAACACCTATTTTAAAGCTATCTAGCATTCAATAAGTGTAAGTGGTAGGAATAAAGCTATGACAAGTAATTCCCAAAAATTTTACTAACAAGCTTTTTAAATTCTTCTAAGTTTTAATGGCCCACACCCTCTAGGGCTGCATTACTGATTTGTACCAACCTGGTTATGTTAATGTCCAAGGTCACAAATAGAGACTCTACCTAATCTAGGACTGCTCTTAATTTATTATATGCAGATTTTAGGTAATTGGTTTATGCACAAACATTCCTTGAGTTTTCTGTACTGCATATTTAATTCAGGAAATGAAGAATTGAATGGGAAACATGGTGAACGAGACCAACAAGAAAACACACAACAAATCTACGCTTGCCTTGGTAAAACCTAGAATCGATTGAAAGTCCAACAAATAGAGTAGTAAAAATTCTAGGTTAGAAGCTCACCAAACTATTGCCATCTACAACAAATCATCTTGCTTCTTTTGCATTTAGTTTTCTATACCCTTCATAGATAACACGTCCTAAAGCTGCCATTGCATCAAAAGAATGTTCACGAATCCTGATTGGAGCACTGAACATTTTTCCAATAATGTCCCCTCAACGTTACCCAATAGTCTAAGAATTCCCCTTAGCATTACCCGATAGTCTGAGGATTTGAACTTGTGACCAAGCTATGATACCACTTGTTAGAGTGGGGTTGTCGTTGCACCAAAAGACTGATCTATCAGTGTCTGATACAACCACTCAACTTATAGTACACAAGAAGCAGTTAGGCCCTTGTTGCAAATTCTGAAAGAAGTGCTGAACATTTTTCCAACAAACTAAACCATACATGATGTTTTAAATTTCTCCCAAACCTGTACTTATGATGATTCTTCAAGCCAACATAAAAAACATCGACAGAAAAAAAGCATAAAGTGCTGGGAAGTTGTCCTTGGTGCTCTCTTAAATTTATTGAGGTGTTTGTGATAGGCTCTGCCACGAATGAATCCATTTGTGAGGCCTACATGACATATTCAACCAAGATTTTAAGTTGGATCGTGCCTATCATAGTCACTGTGATACAGGTAACATGTTTGACCACGATTAGAGATCTGGCTTTGCACAAATCTGACATTATGCCACAGATGACACGTTCAGCCATGGTTGAATCCATTTCTACATGTTTGTTCTTTAATGTCGGCAGATCAAATGAGATCCATAGAGACTCCAGACTGTCCTAAGGGTATTTGTGCATTTTTTCAACTTTCTATAATTGCTTGCGTCATTCTACATTTTCTATCTTATGTTGGATTGTGAATGAGTATATACAGTTAATGTCATAGGAGTCATACGAGACATTCAATTACATGAATATAGATGAAAAATATGGTACCTTTTTTTCCCCAAACTACGAGTAAACAAAACTTGAATCAACCTGCACATTCAAGAATCCCTTGCAGCTAGCCACAAGAACCCATTTTTATATCTCATTCAGGCCATGGATAGTTTGAGGTAAAAGTTCCTATAGAACTAAATACATACAAACTATCTCCTTTGTTGGATGTGGTGTACCACGAAGTCTGCTGTACTTGGGAGGAGAACAAAACATTTGGAAGTTCTTTCATACAAGATGTCGCATCTAAGTTTTTTTATGTTAAATTATTTTTCACAACACTGAGAAAAAACAACTTTTTATCTTTTCATCGTATTTGAGACCAATTAGGAAGTTCATATGTTTTACGACGACATATAACAGTTCTCTAAGTTCTACAATAAATTGCCATAGTAAATCTCTTGACTCTTAATCATAGTAACCGAAGATAGTTATAAGTTTAAATAACTGTTTAAGGACAATAAAGCTATTATTAGCAGATTTGAAATGTATGGTTTTAAGTTTTAACCTTATAAAATGATTGAATCAGGATGCCCTTGTCCCTTGTCACCTCACACATACTAAATAAGAGTAGATATTCTTACAATGTTTATGGATTTAATTGTGTCAAGAAATTTAATATCAAAATCTTCACACAGTTAAATCCACAAACAATGTAAGCATTACTATGGAATGGAAAGATCATGGTTGTTATAAGAGTGGATATATATAGGAGGAAGATCCAGTAGGTATTCTGCTGTTGTGCCTAAATCAGGAGATATGAGAAGCAGAGTACCATAGGGCCTCCAAATTAGTTTAATTATTACCAAGGCACAGATGTTCCTTAACAATGCGTTTGTAGGCATTCAATTAAGACTAGTTTTACATGACTGTGACTTCAAAATATTCTATAAGTAGCCAATATATTCAACTGAATTTCATTTTCCCTACGAGTGATCTTGGATAATGCATTTCGGTTATCCAAATAATAATTTTGAAATTTATTGATATAGACTTCAAATCTGCTCACACTGATGAAACAGAGGCAGGTATTCAAGCATATCTACATTGTAATCTCCAAAGGATCTTCCACTTTCAAAAATTATGTGTTTCTATAACTTGAATTTTATGCAAGCATCAAACAAATCCACAAAAAACATTGTAAATATTATATAGATTGAGTTACTCTGCTTTCAGAAAAATGAGTGTACACGTAAAACTCACAGACGGGCTACCCTTACTATCTCTTCTTGAAAATGTTTTTGTAGATTTAAAACCTTCCCATCAGCTATCATGCATTCCCAAACACCCAACACATGTAAAACTGCAAACCCAACTTCCAGAAACTTTTCCTCTGAGTTTAGATTTATAGGGTAGCCAGGGGGGATTGATACCATTGAGCTGTGTATCTCTTAAACGTTCATAATTTCATATCCACGCCCACACACTCAAACTCCTATTCTTAACAAGTAAAAACCTCATCAATAACTATCAATATATTAGTATAAACATTTTAGATCATATTCAATGATCCATTATAAAAATTTCTTTATATTCTTAGTTCTCTCATCCTGATGATGGATCATTGGGTATGATCCAAAATGTTGATGCTAATAAACTCACACATAATCTTACGCAGAAACATGAATATAGCATCAATAATTTAAAAGAAAAAAGAAGAGCATAACTAATGAGAAGCATCCGTCCCTAAATTACCTACAAGATATGTGTGTGAGGAGGATAAAGGACAGCGATTTTCATAGTTCAGAATCCAAATTTAGAAGAACAAGGACATGAATAAATCACCATAACTTCATACCATTTGGACTAAATACAAAGAGAGTATATCATATAGTGCTATAATCATGTCTTGCTTTGAGCAGCCAAAATTTTACTCTCGCACAAACCTTATACACTAGGTGTATTTTTTAGAGATTGCTCCATATAATCATACTAACCTTCCCATACAATAGTAGAGCCCAGTTCCATCCCTATCCTCTACAAACCTTCGCAGCAATTTGAATCATCACAACAATCTTGGCCTTCTTGCTGCTCTCTCCAACTTAGCTTCGCCCTCCTATGAAGCCATTCAAGAAAAAGAGCTCTCCTCCTCTCCTTTCCTATCATCTGAAGATTCCTTTCATCTTCACCTTCGTATGAAATGACAAATTCCTGAGTGGGTGAGTTGTCGACCTATTCTTCGGCCTTTGGCTCTTCAGCGATCTGACAAAAATTATGCAAAACACAACAAGCAAGTATAGTCTAGGCAGCATACTTCACATCCACATTCAAATTCTCAAGTATCTTCCATCTCTTCTTTAAAACATCAAAGGCGTCACCAATTTTTGCCTGGCCCCTGAGAAGATCCTCATCAAAGTGACTCTCTCAAATTGCGTTAGGATTGGTCTCGTAAAAAGGAGTAATCATAGAGGCACTTAGAGGGAAGGAACCATCTCCCACAACAAAAGGCCTTAAAATTACCCCTCCTCACACTTGAATTTTTGGCTGCCGCAAGATCTCGCCTACCCTGAGCTTGCTCCAAATACTACTAGCCCTGAAATGAGTAGCATTATCCAATCTTCCAGGAGCATTGCAGCACACATCCCAAAAGACCTTATCTGCATCACAAACACCTTGTAAAAGCACACTGTAAAACCCATGGGTAGAAAAATAATCAGTGGGCCTGTAAGAATTTCTCAACTTAAGCTGGAGTTTGATATGAGTTCCCCCAATAGCACCGCATATGTTGGGAATCCCAGTAATAGATTCAAAATTGCTACTCAACCTCTGAATCCTTTCCTCTATAGGAATCACAATGTATTTTGAATATAATTTATTTCTGCTTGCCAAAACTCCGATGATGATCTTGGTGTACTTTATATCTGTAGAAGCCCCAAGATTATACAAATCCCCTATTTTTCTCGATGAATCTCCGTGTGCAAGCCTATGAATTACCATTGCCACAACTTTCTTAATATCCACCGGCTCCCCCATGAAATCTGTATTAGGGTTTTCAATATAAGGCCTGATTTCCTCTGTTAGATATGTGAAAGATGCAAATCCCATCCTATAATTCTTAAGCAATTCTTTGTCCCTCACATGGGTGTCCATGAAGGTATGATTCTGGAACCCTTCCTAGGCTGTGCTATTTCTAGGAACTTTCCAGCACTCTCTGCCCATGTTTGGGAGACACAATGATGTGTAAAGAAAAGTGTAGAGGACTAAGAAGATCGATGAAAGAGGGGTTTCTGGTGGTAGATATTCTGAGTGAAGAGGTTGGCTGCCTGATGAGATGTCACTTCTGAATGACTGGGTGCAAAAGCATAGGAGTAGGAACTCCAATAACTCCATCTCCTCCCGATTCATTTGCTTTGGGCATACTTTTCTAATGGTAAAAGTGCACTTAACTAGGACGATCTTCGATGAAGAATAATAGATTTCTCTTTTTTGCTCTATTATATATTGGGGACTCACATAAAGAAGAGTCCATACATGTGTTTTCAATTAAAACCACATAGAAGCATCCATGTCTTCATGGGTTCCACTATTTTCCAGTGCTCGTCTCTTCATAATCGATCATTCTACTTCTAGAAGTTGCTTCCCCTAAATTTTTCAAGCAATCAGGTGGACTGTATATTGATTCATGAATGCACAACCCTATCTTATAGCTAGCATCCATGAATTACTCTAATCATTCTCTTCGTACTCCATCATTCCAAATACTGGATTCCAGTAACCTATTGCCTGATTTATATCCCTTAATATCGTTGGGGAAGGTGGATCCCATAAATTTCTCCTTGTGGACATGGGCTCTCAGCCAAAAGAACATACTAGAGTTAACAAAGAGGGTAAACATTTAGGGATACATGGCCTTCAAACAGAGGAATCACTAATTGATAGCATGGTTGTTATGTTGAGAATTTAAAATTCAGCCCACCAGGTCTGCTGAATGAATCACTGAGCTCAAAATTAGATGCCAATCAAATCCGAGGGAAAAGATCTTCAATTTTCTCATTAGAAAGCTGATTTTGTACTCCAGTCTTCGTTGTGAGGCTGCGGAATAAAGAAAATAATGCCAAGTTGATGAATTTGAAGCTCCAAAACATATTAAGGGTTTTTCCAGATTGTTTTGAAGTGTCATTTTGCTTTATTTTCCTTAAAAATAATCATCTTTTCTACCGTGGGTGGAGCCTGGGAAATATTACTATCTACTGCGTCGTTGTTTGGTTGATCATGATCTGTTCCTGTTGCCATCTTACGGATCATGGGTACTACTTTAGATGCAAGGTAGATCCAACAGTTGTATAAAGATGGTTGTTGATCAAGGCATTGGATACTAGAATATACTAATGAAAATATGTAGGTCAGGCGTTTGGCCTAAGGAATAAGAAATTTAGACCGACGGCAGGTGCAGAATCAGAACCCAATGCGAGGTTCTCAGCCCTTTCTGTGCTCTAGAATATCTTGATACTTCCTAATTTGAAGTTGGTTGGCTTATTGAAAAAATTAATTACTTCTGGATTTTGAGCAATTAGCGTATAAGAAAGAAGCAAGCAATTTTATGAATGTCTCCACAGAGGAAAAAGAATAAAAGTAGTGAAATGTTCAGGAGGTAAAATTGTAGAAAATCAGGCCAAGAGAAAAGTGAGACTTCGTTAGCATTTTTTTGCCATAGGAAAGAGGAAACTAGCTATTGCATTTTTGTGTGCAATAGGCAAAGATCAATTAGAGAATATTTTGGCGTATTGTTTGTTTTATGTGTAGACTATATGTTGCTTATGCATACAAGGGTTGTAATGCAGAAGTGATAGTTTTATATTAACTATGCATTTGCTTATAGAGAGATTGATAAGAAAATATAGATAGATGCAAGACAAGACTATTATAGAAAGAGATAAGGAGACATTGATTGAACGAGTGTGTGAGAGAGAGAGAGAGGCGAGGGCTCAAGGGAAAGATAGATGTCTATATATAGAAGGAGATAAAGAGGGATTAGAAAATGATTGGGAGGTAAATAGAGATATTGTAACGCCCCGCCAAGGGGTCCAAAAGAATTAACCTAAAGTTTTAACTAAGTTTGCCAAACATTTTTTTTTTAAAGAATAAGATACACATCAATCATAAAGTAGTGGAAGCAACAACATACAATCACACAGAAGCAAACATAAAAGATTACATTCCTTAAGGATTCCAAGATGTTCAATCACATTTAAATTTAATTAATACTATATCATAGGAGAACAATGCAAAGGTAACATTTAGAGGGCTAGAAAGTACAAAATTAATACTAGGAATACTAGAGTGACAGGACCAAATCCAATATCTGATTTACTATAGAGGGACTGGAGAGAAGCTGGCATAATAAGCCCAGTGAAAAATCAAGGACACTGTGGATCTTGCTGGACCTTCAGGTTTGCACAATTTTACATTTCTAATTTTTCCTCTAATGAAATCCATTGAGGATAATTTTTCTATGAATACATGAAGAGACTTCTGACTGAGGATAATTTGAACTCTCCGGTGGATGGGCAAGCTTTAATGGGCAACCTTTAAGGTGTTTCTCCTAATATTACTTAGATGCAAGTGTTTGTATGAACTGTTATTCATAAAACATGGATCCATGAAGTTGACTCAAAATTTTATAAGGTTCAATTCTTATAACAATAATATAATAATTGAATTTTTGATATTAAGAGAGGGGTTGTTTAATCACAAGGTTGACTTCGAACTGTTTGTCATTCTCTTAAGTCAGCCTCATTTTGGTTGTTTTTAAAATAAAAAATAATATCACAATAAATTTGATCTATTCTTATATAAATGTTAATGTTACAGCACCACTGGAGCTCTTGAGGCTGCCTATAAACAGGCTACAGGAAAGTCCGTGAACCTGTCTGAACAATAGTTAATTTACTGTGCTGGAAACTTCAACAACTTTGGTTGCAATGTGGCTTGCTGTCCCAAGCATTTGAGTATATTAAATACAATGGTGGGCTAGATACTAAAGAGGCTTATCCTTACACGGCTGAAGATAGCATCTGTAAATATGATGTCAAAAGTGTTGGTGCAAAGCTTCAGATTATGTGAACATTACTGAGGTAATTATCCATTATCATCTTAATTACAACCAAAACTTATATTCTGGAATCGTTGTCTTAGAATACAATACTGATACCAAAAAGTCATATGTAGTTTTATCTGAAAACTCAAAATTAGGATATAAGTCAATTAATGGATTTGTGCTCGTTTACAGGGAGATGAAGAAGAACTTAAATAGGCTGTAGGTGTAATTTGTCATGTTAGTGTGGCAATCCAAGCAACTCAAGAAATTGCATTTTACAATTGAGGGGTCTACACAAGTACACACTATGCTCAAGGACCCATGGTACGTATAGAGCACACTATTGTTAGTTTGCAAGCAATTATAATTTAGTGAAGCTGCATATGAACTAGATTGTGTGATGGGTTTTTAATTATCTATAGAGTTCTTTTTGAAATAAGAAAATGATTGATCTCGTACTGATGGTTATGGTCTGGAATTGTCTCACATTCTGATCTAGGGACAGTTTCATTGAATTCAGAGACTCTGAAAATCTTTTATCTTTGATCAGTTTTAATTATTAACCTTGAATAGACAAGATTTTGAATTTGAGTAATGTGTTTAGAAAAATATGAATTATTTAAATATACAATTTATAGAAATAGATAAAAGTAAAAAAATTAAGAGTTTTTTTTATCAATTTTGTTTTTCTACAATTTATAATGATTATTTTTACTGTCTATAAACTTGATTGTACGTATTCTTTTGTACTGACACTTTTAATCATATTCATGATCTAACATCAGATTTTGTAGATATCACGAATAGAAAACTTGATATAATTCTTAAGATTAATACAAGAAAGAACACAATACAAGAAATATGAAGAAATTTTATTGAATAAAGAGAAAAAAATTAAAGATAAAGATAAAAGAATTTCAGCTCAAAGGAGTTGACTAGGAAGGAAACTTGTTTTTGGTTGTAGGACATAAACCATGCTGTACTACAATATGACATTAATTGCTAAGTATTTTTACTATATATGCTCTTGTTGCACAA
This sequence comes from Cupressus sempervirens, assembly GCA_028749045.1. Lineage (NCBI taxonomy): Eukaryota > Viridiplantae > Streptophyta > Pinopsida > Cupressales > Cupressaceae > Cupressus > Cupressus sempervirens. Next base: position 93,415,844 of record CM053786.1, read on the forward strand.
AGATTTCTTGATTATACATTTCTCCTCATTCAACATTTTAAATGATTTACTGGGAGATCTACTTGGACATCGTTTGGGAATAAATAGTAAAGAGTGATGTGAATTTGGCATGATTTTTGAGAGTTGAACTATCTTTACATTGTTGTTTCTGGCATTGCCTCTTACTATGCAAGTTTTTGGATGCAGTTATATTACCTATTGAGAATAATGTTACTATCAACCTATCATAGTGGTGAGATGCCTTGTAAGTACTATTAAAATAAGGGACTCTATCAATGGCTAGTGCTTGGCTGCAAAGGTTGTGTCATTTATTTGAGAAGATAGATAGAATATCGGTAATTTAACCCAATTGTTGTTCTTCCTATTTTGCAGGATGCATAATCCTTTATCCAACATGTCATGAATGGCAATTTGAAGGCTTTGTTCAAAAAAAACTATCCAATTCGCAAAACAGTTGTAAGGAGTACAATCAGTAAAAAGCTGATTTGGTGATTTCTTTATCTCATGGTGAGTTCTTTACCCTTGGCAACTTGTGTTAATTTTTGCATCAAATGTTTATGATTTAACAAACCCCTGCACATGTATTATCTTTTTTATCAGACCTAGTTATTTCCTATAATGTCCCATCCATATCTCCTTTTACTTATGTATGGCCCTTAATTCCTCTAATCCATGAATACTACAACAAATATCCTTTTATTTAAAAAAAATTCTGGGTCATGTTTAAACATTGCATTTTAATCTTTGATTTTTTAATAAAGTTTTCTATTTTAATCAAATATTTTACAAACTTTTCTAATATAGTCTACCTATTAGTATCATTCAATTGAACAAATACAAACTTATAATGTAATGTTTAAACAAATCCAAAATTTATGAAGATAATATTATATGTTCAAATGTTGATTAATTCACTTGTGATATTAGTTATAAATTGTTGGTTGTTTGATTTTGTTTGAATTATCAACACAAAGAAATAGGAGTGTTGACATCCTCTGCACCTGTCTCATACTTTGGCCATATAAAATCTCGAGACATCTTTGTAGAGATTCTTCGTAGTCTTTGAAGTAAGTCTTCCAACATTTCTTTCAGCAAAGTCTATTCTTTTGTCATATATTTCTATTTAGATAGAATACTTAAATTTTGACCAAGGATTTTCTCGTAACATGGGAGACATTCATTTCTAGAGGAGATATGTGATAAATATTCCTCGTGTCATTTCAACCAAGGATTTTCTCATAACATGGGAGACATTCATTTCTAAAGGAGATATGTGATAAATATTCCTCATGTCATTCCCAATCAAAGAGAAAAAGCACTGCCCCAAGCTTGTTATGATGTATCTAGGAAAAATATAGTGTCTATTCTCACAATTCTTCCATCACAACCCGTTAAAAAAATCAACTAGCTTTCAAGGTTATTGCAAGCTGTAGTGGCTAGGAATGTCTCCCCTTCTAGCCCAATAAAGTGCCTACCCAACAATAACTTAAATAACTAAATGCTCTCTTGGGGTTGTTTGCAGTTTGGTAGATTCATGGGAAGTGAGCTCTCCAACATAAAGACTTCCATACACTGGGCCACATAATATCTTCTCAAGACTATTGCTCGCGTAAGCACCATATTTGTTGAGGTATAAACTATGTTAATGCTTTCACTCATAAATTACTATCTTTGTCTCAAGTGGGTTTATACATTATTGAGGTTTGTATGAACTTATGTAGGTCAGAGATCCTTACAATGACCACAAATGCTGGTAGAGGCTAGAGGATATGGACACTGTCAGATCTTATAAAATGAATGGCTAAAATCTAGGCTTAGATGTTGCATCCCTTGTGTTCTATAGAACACATCCTTCCTTTTCTAGGAGGCTCCTTCATGCTTCCATCATGGTAAATTTTAGTAGTTTCATGAATTCAATCTTACTAAATTCTATGTTTTGTTGGGTACCTCATCAACCTCCTTATTTTAGATTTTTTATTTCGCTGATAAACTCAGAGGACCTTATAGTAACTTGCTTAAGTCTACAGTCTGTCCATTCTATTGCTCTTCTTTTGGGTTAGAAGTAAATGTAAATAAATGTGGTATGCTTTCAGATTATACTGTAGCAAAAATTTTAGTGAATTGATTTTCTTGGGTATTCTCTTAGGATGAATTGCTGTGGGTTGCTAAGTGGATATATAAAGTAATAAAAAGTACCAAATATTTGATCTACATATGACTACAGTTTTAGAGCTCATTAATTGTTTTGCTCCCTTCTTGTGTCTCTTATTTGCAAAAGCTTAGACTTAATTTTTCTTTTTAAAATGGTGCTAGCTCAATGGACGAGCACCTGCATTACGAGCAGGGGATGGTGGTTCAATTCCATCGTACCTTACAATGAATTAATTAATTATATTGTAGTTTATAATAAATAATATGATTGCTTTAATTTATTAATTTGTTCTGTCTTCTATCTAATAATCTTAAGAAAGACAATAAGTGAAATTAAAGACATAAATATATCTATAAAGACAAATTAAAATTGTCTCTAAGAGACAATAATAGTGTTGTTCCTTATTGTCTTTAGAAGACAATAATTTACGACAATAGTTTAAGACACTCACTTAAAGACAATATGTAAGACAATGCTCAACTTTTTTTTTGTCTTGAATTATGACAATTCACTTAAAAATTGTCTCTAATATTGTCTTAAAACCCCCCTTCATGTTGTAGTGTCTGAAGACACACGATTTAGTGTTCGCCAACAGACCCTCTACTGCTGGTGGAAAACACATCGCTTACAACAACAAGAACATGGGCCTGGCTTCTTATGGTCCTTACTGGAGACACATGAGAAAGGTCTGTGTCATGGAGTTGCTCAGTGCAAAGAGAGTTGAGTCCTTTCGGTCCCTCAGAGCAGAGGAGGTTTCTCTCGCTATGAAATCCATGTGGGAGAGAAGCGAGCAGGGGACTGTTGCTGTGAATGTCAGCAAGTCTCTGCTGGATATCACCTCGGCCATTATTTGGAGGATGCTGACTGGGACGAGATTCGACGTTGATGATGTGACTGGGAAAGGGGGTGAGCTCAAAGACATGGTGAGGGAGATTATCAGCACCCTTTCTGCTGTTAACATTGGGGACTTCTTTCCTTCCATAGATTGGATGGACCTGCAAGGCCTCAAGAAACGCATGGTGAATGCCCACAACTTCTTCGACAGGATTGTTGGGAGAATTATTGACGACCATATTGAGCACAAGAGAAGGGCTCTGGAGGAGAAAAAGGAGTGGAGTAAGGACATTCTGGATGTGCTGCTCGACGTGGAAGAATCCCAGTCTCTCGACGTGGAGTTCACTAAAGATAATATCAAAGCAGTGCTCTTCGTACGTCGCTTTCTCTGCCCCCTCTCTCTTGATCTTTGCTCGATTCTGTTTTAGGGTAGAAGTTTTGTAAAATAGTTTGTCTAGATAAGATGATGATCTCAACCCAATTGGAGAATAGGAAAAATAGATCATAGAGTTAATGTCAAGAATCAAGTGAATATTCATTTTATTCGTACTTCCTTTGATTTGTTTAATGTTCTTCTAACAATTTAGTCCTACAATATATGTTTGAACAGGATCTGTTCATTGGTGGGATGGAGACAACGGCAACTAGCATGGAATGGGCAATCACTGCTCTGCTCAGGCATCCCCGGGTGGCCAAGAAACTGCAGGAGGAAATTGACTCTATTGTAGGTGAAGATCGCATGGTAACTGAATCTGACCTTCCCAAGATGCACTATCTGCAATGTGTGATTAAAGAGTCGCTGAGGCTATACATGCCAGGACCGTTGTTGCTCCCCCATGAGAATAGCGAAGCTGTGACTGTAGGACCGCAGGGCTATGTCATACCCAAGAAAACAAAGCTCTTTGTGAATGCGTGAGCCATTTCAAGAGACCCAAATGTGTGGGAAGATCCGGAGGAGTTCAAGCCCGAGAGATTCGAGGGAAACAAGAGCTTTGAGTACCAGGGGCAGGAGTATGATATGCTGCCGTTTGGGACAGGGAGGAGGGGCTGTCCAGGTTGGCACATGGCAATCGGGCAGATGTCCTTTGTTTTGGCTCAGTTCTGGCACTGCTTTGACTGGAGGGTCGAAGGTGATCCTGCTGACTTGGATATGGAAGAAGAGTTCGGAGCCACCGTGTCAAGGAAAAACCATCTCTATGCCATCCCTTCCTTAAAAGTTGACCCCAAGCTTCTAGCTTAGACTCTTTTTAATAAGAAATGTATTGTTTTAATCGTTGTAGCTCCCGCTGTCCAACCACCTGATAAGATAGCAATTCATCAAACTTGCAATAATGGTGGTTTTTTACATAAATTTTTAAGTTAAATATGAACTCAGCTTCCCTACAAGGGCCACTTAAAATTTCTTTGATGACTGGAACAGAAGTTGTGGGAAAATAAGAAAATGTAGACATAGTAATTAAAAGGTTTTATATTTAATTTTGTTTTAATTTTTCTTATTATGCTAAAATGGTCAACTTATTGATAAACATTTTAAAAGCCAAAATTTTTTTGCTTGTTCATGCGACATGATTGAAGATACTCTATTGAAGTTGTGAATGGTAAAGATACATTATATAAGTTATAAAGTAAAGAAAATAACAATAGAATTATTATTTTATGATTCCACTTAGACATGGAATTACATAATATCTAAATAGTTATAACAAGCCTTACTTTTGAAAAATAAATCTTCATACAAACATTAATTCACCTTAACTAACTATAGCTAACATAATACTAAATTAATTTATTTAACCTAATCTAAAACTATTGTACACTAATTTTAAAATTCTGCCATCCCCCATTATTACATTATTTTCAACAAGAGAGGAACATACATATGGGTTTTGATTGTAATCTCTCTAGTTTGTTGAAGTGCCCTAACTAATCTTTTATGCTGACCCAAGAAGCATCAAATTGACTCCACTAGCGAATGTCTAAATCATAGATCCTATGATAGTTTGTAAAATGAGAGAACATAAAAATGCAAACACATCTCTCATATATAAACATACACATATCCTTTGAAATTTCCCATCTCCTCCATGTGTGTCTGTTAGAAATGGAAAAAAGAAATCTGTAAATAAACAATACCAGGAAAGAATCTAAGTGAGTAAATGCATGAAAAAATATTACCATAAAATAGGAGAGAGAAAGCTTCAAGCTCCAACACCATGAGACAAGATATTTGGAAAGGCGAAAGCAAAGAAAACCCCTTGTGATATTATGAATGAGGCATCAAAAGCCTAAGAAGGAGGAGAGAGAGAGATAGAGAGCAATGCTCATACAATAATTGAGAAGAGGAAGAAACCTCATTGTTGTTGAATGAGAGAGGAGGGTCATCTCTTTAAATAGAGATGAGAGAGAGGAGTTGGAATGTAACTCCCATTTCTATGAATGCCACCATTCATAAGTGTGTGAGGCCAAGTGTGAGATTCCTCTTAAGGATGAATAATCTAAAATTAGAAATTACAATATATATTTGTCCTCACATAGTCCACTAGATGACAAAATAAGATGTAGTGGAAAAAGGAAAAAAATAAATATATTAGGATACCTTGGCTTATATCCTAATATATTAGAACAATAAAGAAAGGAGTTCTAACCTTGGTTTATAAACACACCAAGGAAAGATTACAACTTCTTACACCCCCCTTTAATCTTTACTTGGGGTAATTACATCAAAGGGTATTAAACCCATAATTTACAAAAATCTGCAACTTAATCTTCAATATGAAGTAATTTGATTATCTTCAAGCCATATGGTACATTTGTAGATCCAAGAGAAGTACATGAGTCCTTTCAATGTGATCAAGTGGAAGCATAGACACCTCTTCATATGGGTAAAACCAAGAAGGTTCCTTGATGGATCACCTGGAAAAAAGAGAACAACAAGACAAATATCCACAAGTAGAATGCCATCATATATGCAAATTCAAAATCCTTTTGAATAAGGATAATAAAATTCTCATAGAGAAACAATGAGTAAAACATGTTACCACAAAACAATGGAGATAACCTGATATCAAGATAAATTATATGCTCAAAAAATTGTCAACAAGGACAGATTGAGTAAAAAGCTTGATCAATGCTCTCATAAAAAGAATATTATACTAATGCACAAATGACCATAGACAAGGCCAACTAATGATATGTGTATCAACATTGCATCAATCATGTGGATATAGACAGTCCACTAATGAGTCATCCCACTACAAGTGAATGGGTCATGACTCCATCACCTACATGACCCACGATCTAGGCAATAAGGTATGCAGATCATTATCACATTAATATATGAAAATAAAGTAAAAAAAGAGGCATGCTGATCAAATTAGTATTATCATGATTTGTTAAGATAATCAAAAGAATGGATTATGAGGATATAACAACATATTGCCTTCAAATTGGATCAAATCATCTGAATTTGGAGGGAAAACTCCAATAATAACATCCTCTTCATTAGGGACACAAAATGGAACAACATGGAGGGAAACTCCATAAAATTATTATCCTATCAAAATGGAACAGATAGGATCAAATGGAGGAAAACTCCATATAAAATGAGTGCATACCAATATAGGATGGAGGAATACTCCATGGGCTAGATAAGGAAACTATGTATCAGTTATACTGAGGGGACCTACATAGTTAACCTTGAAAAAATTGGCTCCCTATGCAACTCAAAAAAAATATCATATAAATCATGTATATCAATGGTATAAAACCATAAAGTGCCAACATGGGCATAGAATGATCAAAATATCACAATCAAGTTGAAGGCAAATGTGTAAGATAACTCATAACCCACTCAAAATGAATGAAACTTTATTTTCAAAATGTAGAGATCAAAATAAGCAAAATATGTATATCAGGTATAAACTCCATTGAGGGTAAACATGAGTACTTAATTCATTTTGTAAAGGTATATATTAATTTCTAAAATATTATAGTCATAAATTATATATTTATCTGGGCATATATGTGGGCCCCCATATATACTCAAATAAATATATGAAAATAGATTGGTTAAAGAAAATAATCACCTTTCCATACTTAATATTTTGGAAAGTCACAATTTATAAAAAGTCACAATATTTACCTTGGTTCAAAAATATAACCTCAAGGTAATAAGAACATAAAGTCATGGGGCAAGAAAAGATCTCCCCATTTTTCTCATACTATGCCTTCAAGATTGGAAGTGATTCAAAAAGAATTTTTTGAAATAAAACATTAAGAAAGATATAACTAAAAAAGCTTAGTAATTAATGATAGAGGTTAGATCTGGCAGATAAGAATATACTAAAAAGAGTTAAAAAAAACTTTTCTAAAAAAAATTTGAATAAAAGCTTGACAATGAATGATTACCTGCCAAAAATAGGTTGTCAAAAGGCAATAATAAAAGTAAATGATACCTCTATCAAGAGCTAAAAAAAGAAAAGGAATCTTGCATGAAAAGACAAGAAAAAAGTTACTAGGAATAGTATCGACTCTTTCTACATAATCTCTAATCTCTCGTTTGCTTTTTGTGAACCAAACTGAAAAACCATGATGCTTTGGTGAGCTTTGTTCTGCAGTATAACACAAACGTTTCGGCCATCATGTCTCTGTTTCAGCTTAGCAGTTACCTGCAGCTTTTGGCGGCCAATGCCTGGAATTTCTCTCTGGGCGCCAACACGAGTGTTTCGAAAGGGAAGATTGTGAAGGTGCCTATCACTTGTTCTTGCTCTAATAACACCAGGATCTCCAAAGATGGACCCAAATACAAAGTGCAGCCGGGGAATTACCTGTCCCTCATTGCTGAAACCATCTTTGGAGGGCTTATGGCATTTGTTGATATCCAGAGGGTTAATCCTCAGATCACGGATCCCAATAAGATCTTTGCAGGCGATACTTTGCGTATCCCTTTGCCCTGCAGCTGTTCACCCTCGGCCTCCTCCAATGAGATCCATTATTCGTATGTAGTGCAGAAGGGGAAATCGTTGAATTCCATCACTTCTCAAGCGGGCACAACCGAATCCTCACTCATGGCGCTCAATAACATTTTTGACTTTGATACCAGAAGGCCGATTGAGATTCAAATGTTGGTTTAGGATCAGCAAAATCCAACAATGGAGGGCACATGTGAGCAAAGCTCTGCACAGAAAAAGGAAAATCCCCAAAATGGAGAATCGATCCTCTGCATCGCAATGCCTGGCTAAATCCTCTGCACAAACTAGCCATGGCAGATTTTCCCCAAATCCTATAGAAAACGATGCTCGTGCGACTTTGAGCACCAGCAGCTGGAACTGGATCTCTTGGCGGTGCTGAACCTTCAGCTAGCCCTTCTAGCAGTGCTGGATCTGTAGACAGTCCTCCAGGCGGTGTTTTTGGACCTTCAAAGTCTACGGTAGCCGATTCACTTAGCTCATTGTCTCGTGCTTCCATGTTGGTTTTAGGGCTTCTTATTCTGATTCATGTTGGTGAATGGTAGCTCTTTCTACCTATACAAATAATGATTGATATATCAAATCTTAGCATAAAAAAAAAAGGCTAGAATGGGGTCGAAGAACAAGAAATTCGGTGGGAAGAAGAAAAAGGCCGACGACAGCAAGGCACCGGCAGAGAGCCAGGTGGAATCTGGTTCAAATGATACGAAAGAAAAGTTGGATGCTATAGATAACTTTTAAAGACTTTGACAGCAGCTCTGCTATTATATTTGGAGAAGAGAAAAAAAATATTAAAAAAAAGTCATATTTTTTGTCGATGATCACCATTTCTTGCAACGCAAGGAATCATTTCTCTCATTTTCTCAAAAATGAGAAAAATTTCTGTAATGTTAAAAACAAAACATAACAATGCAAAACAAAACATAACAATGTTAAAAAAAATTGATATCTAGATAGGAAAACCCTCTGGCGGCAAGCCTTCCAAAGGGGGTTAGAAAATAAGAAGTAACCTGCACAAATTAGAGCAAACAGAAGTTAATCGGGTTTGGCAGTAAACCAGCCAAACTCAAAATAAATTCAATTTCTTCCATCTTAAGAAGATTAAAGAATAAATTAGTGAAATCTCTCTCAAGAGTCTCCTTCGAATCATACCTTCATGCAAACACTCAAAACAAAGATTAAAATGCTCTGATACCATGTTAGAAATGGAAAAAAGAAATCTGTAAATAAACAATACCAGGAAAGAATCTAAGTGAGTAAATGCATGAAAAGATATTACCATAAAATAGGAGAGAGAAAGCTTCAAGCTCCAACACCATGAGACAAGATATTTGGAAAGGGGAAAGCAAAGAAAACCCCTTGTGATATTATGAATGAGGCATCAAAAGCCTAAGAAGGAGGAGAGAGAGAGATAGAGAGCAATGCTCATACAATAATTGAGAAGAGGAAGAAACCTCATTGTTGTTGAATGAGAGAGGAGGGTCATCTCTTTAAATAGAGATGAGAGAGAGGAGTTGGAATGTAACTCCCATGTCTATGAATTCCACCATTCATAAGTGTGTGAGGCCAAGTGTGAGATTCCTCTTAAGGAGGAATAATCTAAAATTAGAAATTACAATATATATTTGTCCTCACATATTCCACTAGATGACAAAATAAGATGTAGTGGAAAAAGGACAAAAATAAATATATTAGGATACCTTGGCTTATATCCTAATATATTAGAACAATAAAGAAAGGAGTTCTAACCTTGGTTTATAAACACACCAAGGAAAGATTACAACTTCTAACAGTGTCTAGTTACCCTTTCAATGGTGTACCCTAGCTTCCTTTCCCATAGAAGTCCACATCTTTCCTAAGTGTATCTAACACCTTGTCAAGTGTTGCAATAATAATCTCTCCTCTACTACAAATAAAAACTCCAAACATATGCACATGGGAAGACCTTTATTTTAGGATTCCACATCTTCTCCAAATATAACTAATATATCTTCAGGTGTGCAAAAAAATCTTCATCCTTGCTCTTTGAATGGAAAAATATAGTTTCCTACACCACATTTTCTTTGCCCATGCAAAATAAGTTCTTTTACTTGCAATGAATCCTCCTTGAAGAAGAAGCTAACTTGGGATTATAACCATTCTCCTTCCTCTATTGGCCCCAATTTTTAACGATCATATTATTTCTTGCACGTTAAAAATAGTATGAAAAGAAATAACAAACTTTCGTGACCAAAATTCTTACATTCTTCTTGTCAATGAGAATCCCTTATGCTCTATGCTCAAATTGGCTTTGACCTACTTTGATACATAAGAAAATCAATCTATATGCCAAAATTTCATCTTTCCTTTAAAGAAACATTTATAAAATGTCTAGATATTATATTTGTGTTAGGATTAACAAGCTAATTTATTATTTAGCAATAGCATTCAACTCAAACAATATCAATATCTCTTAAGGTTGTTGAATTGTATTTAAAGAAGCATCTTTGGCCATTTTCACCGAGGCATAATGCCTACTTTAAAAAATAAGGACCCAATATTTGCCATAATAGCTCTCACATAAACAAATTCAACATTGAACATTATAATCTTTGTCAAAGAGTTTCATGAGCCAAATTAATAGCTTGAATAACTAGTGTTGGTAGTGAAATAATCATTAATAAATTTCATTTAGAATAACTAATACACTATCCACGTTACTTGTCAAAGTAGAAATTCCTTGAACAACTCAACTATGACCATGTGTTGCCTGTCCACTTCAATTATCTATATTGTTGCATATAAAAATGATCAGCTATTGAAGATAAAAATGTCTCTATCACAAGGTTTGTGTTAGAAAACTATGGGTTAGTATTTTTTTGTGTTTATTTTTATTGTAATTAATAGCAATGACTTCAAACATTCATTACACAAAAAATTCTCCCAATAAACTATGCTTGACTAGCCATTGTATCTATTTTATTTATCCACTTACGGTTCACATCCAATTAACAACCACATACATTGTGGTTTTCCTCTCATGTATCTTTTTTTAAAGGCAAAAGTGGACTGTCCACTATATATTTTATTAATAAACCCATATTCAAAGTCTTAACTAGGAAAGAATGAGGAAAGAAAACCCAATATCATTGATGTTACATAAACAGAGTTAGAAAGTATTCATCTATTACAATATTGGCTACAAGAAAGCCAACAACAACATCTCAAAACAAAATCCCCTAGACCTATACACCAATGCCCTTTTAATATAGTCATATACCATTATAAATTCATGTTTTCTGAGAAGCAAATGATAGGAAAACAAACCCCCTACAAAAGAATTCCCATGCCATAAATCATACTTATGAACCTCAAGCATTAATTTATTATTCGCAATGAACTGAGAGGGAACAACCTCATTTGCAATTAAAAGGAGTAACTCCACGGATTGCAGCAAGTCCATAACATTAGATAGGAAAATAGAGACCACATACAAGGGGTAAAAAAATTATTTTGATCTTGGTGAGAGGATATGCTCACCAATTAATCTCTGGATTCTCATGTATCTTACAATCGTAAGTCACAAGAAATTACGAGTACATCTCTCCTAGTTGTGTAGAATACAACCTCACTATCTTCCACACTATTTGTGTTCCCTACACCACCTTTCCCAAGTTTATATTTACTTTGATAACACTCTTCATAGACAATTTAGTTTTCCAATCTCTTTTCTCTCCCTCATAGCCATATTTTTTCAATCAAGAGAATAAAAATAATTAGGGTTTTGATATTATTTGTGAATACTAAAGCTAAATTAAAGAAACCATGAAGCATAGGAAATGTTGGTAAAAAAAATTAAAAATGTTCAGTGACTCAACACTACATATATTTACATTGGTATCTAAATGACTTTATATTTCCTTGTATAAACTATTTGATAATATAAAATCATTGTTAACTAATTACAACCAATTGAATAACTTGTTGGAAACCAAAATTTTGCTAAAAATTAGAGTTCCAAATGGTATGCCAAAGGAAGAATATCACTATGAGACAGTTCTTGATACATATAAAAGGTACTTGATCTCTAGGTATGTATGTGTTCATAATAACTTAACGTACAATCTCTTGGAACCCTTTATATTTCACTATAATTCTTGCATATTTTCTCAAAATATAATTTGCCTTATTCAAAGCTTTGTCAAAGTGATCATCAATATATTTTCCCAATCGATCTTATCCTTTATGAACAAATCTAACAATGTCCTTTTTATTTAGGAAAAGAATATTAGTAAGGATACATAGTATACTATTTGATTATTAATGCATTCATGACTTAGAAGTACACATTTTTAGTACTGTGGGCATAATACTATTGTAATCAGTTTCCTATAACTAGTGATTAAAATTTATGATTTCCACAAATCAAAATTAAGTAATTTTAAATATTACTATATTGTAAATATTTTTTATAGTTAAAATGTACATTTCTTACATTTCTAAATTAAGAAAACTAATTTTGAGCTATCTCATTGGCTTGAACAATTTGGTATTATACACGAACTTTCAGCATTTCTCTTCAAATTTTTAGCCAACTTTTAAGGATACGTTGTCCAATATTTATGTAAAGTAAGACATACAATAATGAAATTATACAAAATTATAAAACTTATTTATTTCTATTTCTTAAATTAATTGCACAATTTTCTCTTCATACCGAAATTCTTAATGCGGGAACACTTTCAATTGATGAAGGAGTATAAAGCCTTCTATTGTGTACAATTGTAAATGTACCTTTCCACTATTAATAAAATGGTTATATTTTCATTCATGAACATAGTTTTGTCTAGTGAAAAAATATAGATCAATATGAAAATTATATGAATTTGTTCTAACAAATATTTGTTTCTTTTTTTCTTCTAAGTTTCCATACAAGAAATTATTTGCATATCATTAAAAGTATTATAAAAATCTAATTACATTTTATAATTAATATAAATATTTGAAAATCACTTCAATATTCTATGTGATTGTTTAATTTTAGATCTAATTCTTAACATTAATCTAAAATCTAGATTAGCAATATAAATTTATTAATAATTATGTTCCTTCACTTCTTGCTTGTGTCTTTTTATTGGCTTTCATGCTGACTTTTCTCATTGTAAATTAAAATGGTGTTCTTAAAATTTTATTCTACCTTTTCTTTTTTATCACTTCTACAATAATAAAATAAATTATTAAAAATTATTATTATACCTTCTATAACAAGGAAGCACTATACCTTCTATAACAAGGAAGTACTAGCCACTACGTGGCACTTGTATGTGATGCATTATGTATTTCAAAATAATCTAAACTATATTAAAGGGTTTTGATAAATGGTTGAAAGTAAATGAATTAGAAATAGTGCATCTCTCTCATAAAATATTTTCAAAAAGGAAATATATTTGTAATGCAAAAACATAAAATCAAATTTCCATTATAGAAGCCACGAGCGTATTCAAATCAAATTTTTATTTATGACTATATCTATTCTTCAATTTTATGATTTTAGATGCATATGAAATAAATGTCAAAATTCATCAATTATATCATCGATAGGTTCCAAATCTTTTCTAAACCTCAATATATTAATATCGCTATTTTGCAGTGACTTTAAATTTGGCCAAGGAAATGGAAAATCAGGTCAAGCATTCAGATACTAAACAAATCTAAGGATCTTATAATAAGAATCAAATGATCCAATGCATGAGAAGATCGCTGCACATGATACTCAGAGACCTAAACTAAACAATAGATTAGATGGAGCTTATCAAAGATCATTGCATGATTGTTATGAAAGCTAGAGAGTATGATAACAATCTGGATTAGTAGTTCACTGTACTCATGAAATTTTAATCAGGATTGGATTAAAGTGCCAATACGGATGATGAGAATGTGGAGGGTCCCTTTGACATTTGTTCAAACATGGTAGGAAAATAGCTTAAGGAAAAATCCTAGACTCTGTGTTCTAAATATTGTTTGTTCAAATCGGATGAAAAAGCGATGAATATGTGTAATGATCAGAACACACCTTCTGTGGATTCAATTTCAATGTTATATTTATTGAATTATTAAATGTGATTGAGGAAATTTATAGTACAGTTCAAATATGTGGGCGATCAGGTTTATTGACTTACCAAGTGTAACAATCACATTGAACAATTATAATTTTGGTCACATTGTACTAGTGTCATGGAAAGTTTTCTTATAACATTTTGTGTACACAATAAAATAACGTAAAGATAATTTTTATTCTTATTATTTTCTCTTTCTTGGCACCCATTAAATACACTTTGTTAGACTCTTTCTTTCTCAAAGTTTATCCTAACCTTTGAAAAAGTTATCTTCTTCGCAAGTTCTACAAGTATTGTTGCACCCTTTTACATCTATAATGAGCTTTATAGGCTCTTGGTTAGAATGACTTGCAGTTTGATTATCCCCCTCCAATAGAATGGGTGCTACAAAAACATTGACATTGTTATGAATGAAGTATAAACTATTGTAGTGGTTTCCATCATGATATGAGACATGGAGTGTGGGAGTATTTGAGCTATCAAAATTGAAGATTTGGAATACTTGACCATTCAAGTGGTGCACATGAATGTTAGGTTCAAGTCACCATAGAGGCTACATAAATTTTGAAAATGTTTGCAAAAATTAAAACGTTTTAATGTTTTTTCATAGTATTCTTCAAAATGCATGTCATCTTTTTGAGAAAAAAAAAAACTCAAAGTCTGCACAATGCTTCATAATGTACTCTACTATCATATTGTGATACTTTTAGTATTCATCTTGGTTACCTTCAAGTTGATATGTTACAACCCTAAAAGTCTATTTCCATCTAGTAGCATTTACACCATTCTCAATTGCAGTACGTTATGTTAAGCCTTAATTTCTTCTTGTCTCTCCTCCTATATTTTGCATCACCCATTGGGATGCTTAATTGAGAATGCTTTTCTTCTTCTTTGATGGTCATTTCAAACTAAGGAACAAATGGTTTTTGAAAATGAGTTGTTTAACATGCAATTCAAGTAGATAATGATATGTATAATTAAAAATGACATATAAATCTTAAGAATTTTATTTCAAAACAACATAGTTTTATATGTTCAAGAATTTTGTAATGGTCTCAACCTCTAAATAAATTATCAAATTCATTCATTTGTAATCTAAGAAAACATCAAGATTACAAATAGTGAATTCATTTCAATGCATCCCTACATAATATAAATTATACACATTTAAGGTCATGAACATGTAGACAATAAATCACCTATAAAGGTGTAGGAGATAAATACTCACAACCATAAGTTATGGGAGAACGAAAGCTAAGGATAGTACATCATTCGTAAAATGTGAGAATCAAGTAACAGTTTATCTTCATTATATAGAAACCACTTATATGTCCTTGGAATAGAGTGAGGAGCATGTAATTTCATGTCTATGATATATAGACATGATTTTACTTAAGACATATATAGATACTATTTTTGAGCTTTATCGTGTTCACATGCATAGTTGGTTAAATGGATGCATTGCCACATTTATTGTCCTTGTCATGAGATTTTACCATACAATGTTAATGATGCATTGTAAAAGACCACCAAACCTTTGAGAACTACAATTTTAATTAATTAAAACATATATGATTTAGACCTTAGGTTCTAAAAATATTCCCAAATACAAAAATAATATTATCAACAATTAATTCTATGCTCTTTTTAATTCAATATTGGTTCATGAACGAAAAAGATTCTTGTAATATGAAGAATACAAATAAAATTAATAATAATTACAACATATTTTATAACATTACAGATAAAGTTGAAAATTTGGATGAAAAAATAATCACATCTATAACACAATGTTTACAACAATCAATATTTTTTTTAATAGAAACAATATAAATAGAAAATATAAATATAACTATTAAGATACATTTGGCATGCTTTAAAATATATTATAATTTTAGATCTTAATGAAATAAATAAACAACACAACATCATATAGACACTCGAGTTATATAAGACAACAATAGTTGGACCAAAACCAACAAGATAAAAAAAAAAATGAAGTTCTCATACTCAAGAATTTCAAGAAGAGGATAATCTTTTAAAATTGGTTAACAAAATATCCATTAATACATTTTAAAATCTCACCAATCTTTTAAGATCCACACATATTCATAAAGTCAACCCAACGCTATAATTTTTTCTTGGACATAAATCATTTAATTTCCTTTTTATTAGAGTGACACTCTTTTAAGATTGATTCCAAAATATTCAATCATGCATTGTAAAAGGTCACAAAATCTTTAAGAACTATAAATTTGACTAAATAAATAAATCTAATTCTGATTCATCAATAATCTTAATTAAGTTAAAAATAAAAATACTTTAAACTTGTGTTAAAAAATAATTCACACTTCAAACAATATTATTAATATACTTAATTTCATAATTACTATGTTCTTCTTTTAATTTTTTTTCATTTCATAAATGTGTGTCCAGAAAAGATTGCAAAATTGGAGATCCCTAATCCTTTGTACACACAATTTATACATACATTTTTTAAATCATTGATATTGTTGTTTGTCCACCTACTTAATTACATGAAAATACTATTTTTTCCCGCTCAAATCAAGATCACCTCACCCTTAACAACTGAAGAAAATTTAACACACAATAGTTGAAGAATTGTGAGATGGCACAAATTTTGAAATGTGTTAACATTTAAATTGTATGTGTGTGTTACAAAGTATTATTTTTCAAGTTCTAATTTAGATTGTCTTGACTTTGGAAAACATATTAATCACAAAATTATTAACAAATTCCTCAAAGGTTTGTGAATGGATATCTAAATATATAACATTCTACGATGCTGGAAGTTCAATCTCGTCACAGCTTAAATCTCTTATTTTAAAAAAATTATGACATACTTTTGGGTTTCTCTTTTACTTTTAATTTTGTCCACAATAACTTCAAATCGAGAGCAATTGCATTATTTCTGCATACAATTACTTCTTCCATAGATTCTATAAATGACCTGCCTTATATAAATCCCACAACAACTTCTACAAAGCACTTCCCTACATCTGTTGTGTCTACCTGCTTTAATTATATGAAAACACTATTTTTTTGTCCAGCCAAGTCAAAATCACCTCACCCTTCATAATTGAAGGAATTTTAATGCACGATAGCTGAAGAACTGAGACAAGGAATGGATTTTGGAACATGTAACATATAAATTATATATATATATTGTACAGAGTATTGTTATTGAAGTTCTAGTTTAGATAACCTGAACTTTATTATTAACAACTTCTTCAAAAGTTTGTGAATGGATCTCCAAATATACAACATTCCATGATACTAGAAGCTCAATCTTGTATTCTTCTCTTTTAAACATTACAATATACTTTTCATTTTTGCTTCTTTTCATTTTACTTTTGTCCAAAATAAGTGCAAATTGACACCGATTGCATGATTTCTACATAACAACTACTTCTTCCACAGTTTTTATGAGTAGCATGCCTTGTATAAATCCCATAATGGATTATGAAATGCACTTCACTACATATGTTATGAACATCAAGGGAAACACATCAATTAGTTCAAGAATGAGTGGGATTGCCACAATGATAGATGTTCTGCCACGGACATACACATTAGTGTTAATAATAGGTCATGTAGTTTCTTAGGTGTGTGTGACTTTATATCTGAAGATGTTACTCTAACATTTTGACATTTTGAAGAGAGACTCGGGATAATCCCAATCCCCTACTATGTTAATTGAAAAAAACAATTGAAAATCTTATTACAAGATAATAAACACCGTAACTATAACTATAGATCATATATTGTATATTAGACAATGATAAGTTGTAGGGCCAAATCCATGAATGTTGACTAAAAAATTTAAAGCTTATCAATTAATAATTTCAATTGTACTTTTAACAATAAATTAAGTACATGAAAATTATAGAGAACTTTTGCATTAAGAAAACAAAAAACTATGTGAAGCATTGTAGAGATTGGGGTACACTGGCTAATGGTGGACATAAGTAACACAACTCCAAAAGATTGTTCAACATTTAATCAAATATGGTATACAACTACAAGTTTGATTTCAATTTGTGGTGGACATTCTTAAGAATCTAACTCGCACATATATGTCAGTGTCATTCTAATACCTCTCCCATGAATAGAGGAAGGATCTCAAACACCATTCACAACACTTTTATCAAGCTCACACTCGATGAAATGTTGTATGCACAGTTTTTCTATCATTGGTAACCATGTCATGAGAAAAAGAGAATCGAGACTTGGTTGAAATTATTAGCTTTCCTTCTCTTATAGCCTCCATAAACAAGGTTATTTGTAGAGTACATTGCCGACAAAATGGTTTATTGACATATTTTCATTTACATACTTCATAAATTTTTGATCATAGCAAAAAGATTTGACTGCAGCTCTCAGTACTCCTCCCTTACAATGCTCAATACATTTTAAGAACGACCATATAGATGAAAAATCAAAAGAACATAATACCCGTGAAGATCGTATTTCAAACTCCCTGTTGCTACTAATGAAAATAATCACAACCTTGTGCAAAAAAGATATCAAAATTTCACATGAATCCAACAAAAATGAGAGACCCAACTTGAACAAAATAGTCATGAAAGTGAAGACACAAAAAACCAGTGGCCTGAGTAACATCCCTCTTAAGTTAAAAATTGATTCTTTTATGCATAATGGATTCCAGTTTGAGACAACTTCTATTGTAAAACATCCATGCAAGTCCATTTACCAAAGGAGGGCCTACGTTTAAGTGTAAAATATTGTCTCTTCCAACCAAAGCAAGTGACATAGATAGCCAAAGATCATGTTTACACACTCCTCTCTCCCACCCAACTAGCTGACATCTATTTCAATATTGTCCTATTTCTGCCATTTCATGCCGTGTAAACTTTCCCTAGCTTAAGACTCCAAATTTTTTTGAACAATCTAGTTAAAGACTTTCGAGGAGACTAACCTATCGACTTAAGAAGTATGTGTGCCATTAGGTTCCTAAAATGATTGTATCTGCAAAAGAACTAAATAGATTGGTATCATTCCAATGCTAGTATGAGGTTTCTATCACAGGATCAATCCTAAGAGTAAGAATGCTATGGGCATTGTGATACAATAAGAAAGACAACCTCTCTCATTTTGGATTATAGGTTATTAGATTCTACTGGCTATGTACTAGCCAGTTATGTGCAAAAAACTATATAACCTTGAAAGTAAAGAAAACTGTATAATAAAAATGCTATTTAATGACTCTGACCATATTGATTTATATTTATAACTAAATGGCAATATTAATAATTATATTTCATTTAGAAACTACCTTATGGAAAATAATTCCCCCCAACTGATCAAATTCATCAAAAAAGTTATTATATTTATTTAATCTAATATAAATCTATTCTATACTAATATTCAAACTCAAACATTTCAATCTTATTACATTAATTTGAACAAGAGTGGAACACTGCAACACTTTTGGTCCTCCATCCTTGATGAGTTAAATTTAGTTTTGATGGTGCATCAATTAGGAAATTTTATAAATTGTGAGAAATTGTTCTAATTAGATATATATAAGGAAAAATCCTTTATACTATATGATTGAGTTGGGGTTACTAATTTCCCATATAGAAGAGTTAACAACGTATTGTATTGACATTAAGTTGTTAGTTAATCATGGTCCCAAAAAATAAAAAATAATTTTTTTTGACAATGATGCCCTCAATGCCATCATGACACACCTAGAAGCAATTCAAATGAGATGTGAAATGTGAGATTTAATTATCAAATGTGAAGCCTTTATGTACACATCATATACTATCATATGCCAACACACTTATGACAAAGGTAGTGAAGTGACTGTTAGGTTAGATACCATGAGTTGTTTACTGATACCTTACCTCCTCTTATTTTAGTATCTTCTACCATTTTCATAGCTATCTCTATCAAGAAATGATACAATGAAGGCAGTGGAGTAGACTTCATTCACAGAAATACATATAACTATGGAATGCTCACTTTCTATGAAAATCACATTTTGAACTTGACAAGTTAAATCAAAGAGAAAAAATAGCTTAACCACACATTCTCATTTCAAATCGTTCGACCACATTTTTGATATTTCATGCATAATTCAAGAAAACATGCTTGTCTATATTGCAAGTTGTTTCTATCTCATATCAAGTGGGTCAATTTATTGTGGGATAAGATGTAATACTTTCTCATGATCATCAATTTCGAGCCTCCACCTACACATTCTAGGTCCTTTGACTAGATAAAGAGGTACACGAGTGACAATTAGAGGGCTACTATACTAATAAATCTTTTTGTTGGGTTGATAATCGGTGAAATGAATCCCATTTTAAGAACCCTTCTTTGCTTCAAATATGTTCCCTATACAACTAGAGAACCTGCATACACATTTAAAAATGTCATAGATTAATTACTTACTAAATATATGTACACATATCCATGTACATCAATAAAACAAGTCAATCAATTTGTAATAATAAGAAACATAGATGTATATATTCAACTATACTAACCTGAAAAAAGCATAATTCCATTAATTATTTTAGTCTTTGTTAGCTTCTCTCTTTCCATTATGTAATGTAATATATAATAGATAACACCTTCTACATTTTCAGACTCTTCCATGACCGCAAAAACATTGCCTACACAAAGTATATGTATAAAATCTATGTACATGATTATAAATCAATAAATCAAGAAAATTTATGAAAAAAATATTTATATGTACAAAGTCTAATCAATCCTAAAATATGCTTATAATCACTCGAAATCAATGGAATATCATCAAATTTTTCATCCTCAAACCCATTCATATTAATAACATCTACTTGCACCAAAGTACATTCACCCACATATGCACATTCTTTATTAATGCAACCACCATAGTTTTGTTCAAAACAACCAAGAAAAAAATGTAAGTATTTTCTATCATACAATTACCACACATTACTTTCTATACTTATAACTAAATGCAAACATCATGTCTAATGTACTCTATTGTATGAATTTGCAATGATCTTATATCCACACCTAAATATAAAGTCCATATATATATATATATATATATATATATATATATATATATATATAAAGTAATTTATTCACCTAAAATTTTAAATTCAAAATTCTAACATGTCTTACATCTATACCTAATACCTCCCAAAACACTTTGAACAATATGACTCGATTTGCTCGTGATGACGTGTTATTTGTATTTTTCACCATAAAATGTATTTTTCACCACTCAACCACACCATGAGCATTATTAATGTGATATCCTTTATAGTCAATTTGAGACTTTCTTAAAGCATGTTTGATACAAGCTCTTGCACCATCATTCTCACCCTTTCCAATACCATTCTAAAAAAATCTCCAAGTATGTGATATATTTTGGTATCGAGGATGTCTACATAATGCATAAAATAGCCTAGATAACTTTAAATTGTGTTGCAGATCTATTTGACCCTACAAACTAGTTTTCTATATTTATGCCTTTGTTTTTCAAATATTCAAAAAATGTCTAAAAATAATATTCCACAAAATGTGTGGCATGTTGTTTATCATCACTAATGTAGAACTGGTACTATTTTTTAATGACTTTTGCTTGATGTATAATTGCAGCACCATCTAAATCAAAATTTTCATGTCAATAAGACACATGGCCCATAATAATAACCTTCTATGTAAAGTAGTATTCTGCTTGACAGTTTTTTTGTGAGATAAAAGAGTAATTCTTTGCAATGTCAACAACAGATAAAATGGTTCCAACTAGAAAGGTTTCTCTTAGTGTTTGAAACTTTTTTTCTTATCACATGGGAAAAAAAGGCATGATGTATATATGGTTGAAATAATTTACAAAAATTTGACATAA
Organism: Cupressus sempervirens; assembly: GCA_028749045.1. Lineage (NCBI taxonomy): Eukaryota > Viridiplantae > Streptophyta > Pinopsida > Cupressales > Cupressaceae > Cupressus > Cupressus sempervirens. Next base: position 93,437,789 of record CM053786.1, read on the forward strand.
TTCCTTCAATAGTTATCTCATCCTCTACATATGCTGACCTTGTTAATGCTTTTCCAAATTTTGTTTCAGACTTTATGTACTTATATCTCTTACATTTGATCATCCTCATCATATCAGTAATTTCATTTCTCAAAGCAAATTTTGTCAAGTTCCTCTTATGCAATATATTTCACCTATTGCACAATCATTTGATTTCTCAGATAAGGTAGACATTATGAATTGGCTTTGTCATTTAGGAAAAGAATTTGGGGAACCACCACTTTCTTCTATCATCTTTCAGAACCCTTGATAGTACAAATAAAATTCAGCATGATATCAGCAACAAAAAGTTTCAAAATAAATTTTTATCCTCACAAAATTGGACTTTAATCTTTCAAATATTTTTTGTCCAATCTTTATGTCACAATTTAAATTATAGGATGAAATATACAATTGATGTTATGTTACATCCAATGAATGTTTTCTATGTTGCACATATTCCAAGTTAAGCTCAATCCTCTTCTTTACAATGTCTCTTCTATTTGGTAAAGGATGAGTATTATCAACCCAAAGTTGAATAACTAAGTTCTTAACCATTTCGTCAATCCTATTAGATAGAGGACCTCTACACATTAGTTTCCAATTGCTTTCTAATGCACTATCATCCAAATTGTTTCTCCCTTTTAGATAATGTAATATTTTCTTCTAGATACATACCCAATATCAGATGTAAGTGAACATATTTTTGTTGGGGGGACATTTTCTTTTTCTACATAGATTTTATTATCACTCCTCATGTAATGAATCTATCTACAAATCTAGTTATTTTCTCAATGGAATGCAATATTTCCTTAAGACTCTCAAGAATATCTTTTTGTAGTTGAGAAGTCCTCATCTTTTTCATACTTTTATCTATACCCAACAGTTTCAATGCCTCTATTAATTCATCTTTAAGAAGTGAAATTAATAGCAATTGAGTTTTCTCCATTGTATCAAGATTATCATATTATCCAAGTATTTCCTTACACTTTTTATTAAATTTCCTCTTCGTAGTATGTGTAGGTTGAATAGAAAGTTCTCTAATTTTTTCCACAACCATTTCAACTAAATGATATATGTTTCTATGATTAATTTTCCTCTTCAATCTTTAAGCTAGACTAACATTCTCATCTATTGCTTGATCTTGGGCTAGAAGATTTATTTATTATAAATGTCTTATGATACAATATTCTTCGCAAACATATGTGTACACATACCTAACTTGAAATATTATATCATTTTATCTAAATACAACATCTACAAATATAATAAATTTAACTTTTAATGAACTATAGAGCTCAATGAACATCATTCTTTGACCTTGTGATGGATCTTCTTCAATATCCATTTCTTCAACTTCAATTTCCTATTGTCCAACATTTACATCATTGACTAATTCACACACTATAACAAATAAAATCAAGTACTTATAAGGGGGAAGTTCTTTAGAAAAATTATACTTGCAAGACATGAGTGTACTTGTTTGAGCTTAGGATGACCCTTCTCAAACCTTGAGAATTTGTCCTTGTTGAGTACATTTTAAACATGTACATGTTTAAATATAAGTATTCTAGCCATTAAATAACTTTGAATCTTAACTCTATACATTAAATTCAACTATGACCTAACATTTTTAATCAAATTATCTACCCTCACATAAATTAAGTGGACCCCTAACCATCACTCTTAGGTCATTTACTACAAATATAATTAAACATATATATCTAAAGTAATAAACTTGTGATAATTATTTAGATTAACTGAGAGGGGTGGCGGGTGCGGTGTGGGGGAGGGAGGGGTTAATCAATTATCCTTAGGTCTAGATATTCCAATTCAACTTTTAATCATTTCAAACAAATTAGTCAATCTCAAATACCCACTCTTTCTCTATAGCATATCATCAAAATTTTAACATTTCATGTAATATCTTAACTCCTTATCTGTATAGGTGTTGACTGTGAATAAATAGGCTACAAAGTGTAGAACATTGCAATTTTAGGACTTGACAGCTAAGAAATTAGGATCACTCTGTATAGTTTTTGTGGTCTCATTTCCACATCTTGTATGCTTTACCAAATCTTTAGAAATGGGTAATTTTTTAAGTTGTCAGATCCTCTTTCTATATCCAGCCAGTATATCATGGCAATTTTATCTTAGAGTGATGTTGAATTTTTTTTTGAATTTTCATATTTGATTGTTTTGTTAGAAGGGCTTGGAAAAACTTATCATTATGTATCATAAGAGAAATAGATTTTTATTTTTTCATATCTTCCTTCATTTCATATAGTACTGCGTAGTTACTTTAATCTTTTTTCTCTTCCCATCTTCCTCCATTTTTCTGTTATGGAGACTTACTATGCTCATGAAGTTATGGATCATTGTAATGGCATTTCATTATTGAACTATAGGTTCGATGAATGAATGTTGGATTTTTATTCAAGTCTGAGCGAATGATCTTTTTGGAGAAACCCATTCGTTCAAGACAATAGATCACTGATACCACAACTTGTTAGGGTGGATGGGAAATTCCCTAACCATAAAGAGCTTCCAAGTACCAATCAGTCAAATGAAATTCAATGCAATGGTCCTTTTTCACTTGAATACTCTTTAGTGCAAGAGGATTTAATGGAGAAACTAATGAGCGAGGAGATATTTAGAAGCACTCAAGGTAGTTGTTGTTATGATAAGGATGTTATGAGAATTGGAGCTCAACAAGTCTGTAGTGTAGATCACTACCCTCCAATGGGATTCTCATCATGATGAAAATAATGATGAGCTCTTAATGTGTACAACTACACAAACTGGAAAAATATAGTCTGAGTATGCGGCCTCTCTAGAGATTCCATTTTCTTATGAGGAGACAATTGTGGAGAATTTGAAGAGGGACAATGATGTGGTTTTTATAGATGTGAATTGTATGTGGGAATTTTTGTATATGTGTGAGAGAAGCAAAATCTTCAATTTCACTAAGGGGGCACGCTAGCTTGATCCAATGATCCTAACCATTAGAGCAAGACCTCCTGATTTCCCCAATCAAAACAATAAATTCTTGGACAATTTTGATGAATGTCTATGAAATCTTTGTGCAATCTTTGATTTTTCTAAAGTAGGTTTTCCTATTTCTATTTTTGGCTCCAATGATATGTGGACCATTAAATTATACTAGGCAATCATAGTCAATCATTAAAGTTCTAGAAATCCCACCCAAATGCACCTTCATTGAAGGAGAGATTAGCAAGAAGAATGTGATGTATGTGAATTAGATGCTTGTCCATTTAGGGTATCCAATGTAGTACAAAGTGAAATGTGTGGATTCTCAGCTACCGCTTCTCCAAGTGCATTCAACGATTTTCTCTCGCCTCTGCATTTCTGAACTACTTACCTACTACAATGATATTATTCTGGATGTTTACTTTTGGCAATAAAAATTGTAAGATTATATTGTCAATATATCCAAAATACAAGTTTGGTGTAATAGTATCTGAGTATAGTATGTAGTGATATATATATACAAAACAAAACGGTTGAAGTCAATTGGTTTCCCTTTTTTTATATGAATATGAAGTATGGTTTAAAATATTGGAGATTCACAATTTAAAAGTTATTAGTCATATGGATAGATTGTACATTATTTATATTTTGTTCTTTGAAAATATAAATTCAAGATTTGAGAAATTTTAATAATAATTAATTTAGTTAATGTTAAGGTGGGTGGAATGCCACTAGCTAAACATCATAAATTTTCATAAGGGGATGTACATATCAAATTGGAATATAAAAAAGAGCTAAGAACCTTGTAATGCTCAAACCTTGTCATGACTTTGTTGTTTTTCATACTTTTCAAGAAAGGAATAGGTCCACTAATTTTTTAATTTTTTTAAACAAATCTTGGCCTCTATCAACTTAACATTTTTTTTGGGGGGATCAATGACCATGCTCATGTGAAAATTAAAAAACTTATTAATGATGACATATGTACATGTTGAAGGGAGACATTTTGGTCTGATGATGATTTCTCTGTCAAAATTCTGAGATTGATTTGTGTAGAGGCCATTACGAGATGTAAAGTTTAGAAATACAAGTGGAAGATTTATTGTGAAAGCATTCAAGGCCAACCTTGTGATGACACAAATTTTGAGCATTTTCTCCTTCACTTTTCCCTAGTTCTTTACTGACTTTGTGTTTTCATTTGGCATCTATTACCATTTTAGTAGGAGGAGACAAGATTGGCAACTTTCTCATTTCTTTTAAACAATTTACAATGTTTGAATTTTCCTATTGGCATATATGTTTCTACTAGTTAGGATAAATTTTTGACTCTAGGTTTGTGTTTCCTACATGGCTATGCAATATCCAATGCTCAATAGGTGAAAGCCTTAATTTCTACCACTCAAAATAAATTTTTGACTCTAGGTCTGTGTTTTCCACATGCTCAATAAGTGAAAGCCTTAATTAAATATTTAATCAAGAATACATATTTTCATGATTCACATCTTTTGGTTATTTTTCAAGGTAGGTTGTCATCTCCAATTAGATTATCAATCTTCTCTACTTATGACATTGATGGTGTCCAATGTTTTTTATAGTCCAAAACAAATGAGCAAACTTTACTCGAGTTTTATGCAAATTTTTTGTGACCCCTAAATTCTTCTGAGCATATGTTTGGACTTAATTGCACTATTATTTAATTTTAAAAAAATTTGAATATTTATTTTTTAGATTAATAATGCAATTAGAGTTGTAGACAAACAAGGTTGTTTAAAACAGCTGCAGATTTATAAGGTTGTTTAATTGATTTTTTAAGAGAAGTGTAATAAGGTTATTTATTTATTTTTTAAGAGAAGATTAATGTACAATGCCTCTATGCTAGTTTTCATTTAATTTTTATTTATTGAATTTGTAAGACAGACTGATGCTTTTCCACTTGATTGCAACCCTTTTATATGTCAAAGTGACAGAACTTGTGCTAAGACATCTACATCTTCCTCCTACCCCACCATAGGTAGGGACTCGAGTTGCACGCAACACTTGTTGGTACTATAGTTTGTTTAATAGATTTTGATGTACTTGAAAGTAGTGAGATGTAAAATATGTGATCTTCTCAATGGAATAATCAAATAAAAAGAAATAAGAAAATGATTTTTCTTCCATGCCTTTTCATTTAATCATTTTTTTATTATATGAGTAATATTTATCAGACTACATAAAGTATTCCATAATAAAATAAATGATACAATTATTATTTAATTATTTGCATTTAAATTTTTCAATTCACTAAGAAGAACCAAACATAATTTTGCAATCTTATATCCTCATAAGAATCTTATAATCATATAATTTGAATTCTCTCCTATGGTTTATATTTGTCGCTTCCATTTCTTAATTTTATGTCTCTTATTTTGATTAAAGAACTATTATTTTATTTTATTTTATTTTATTTGAAGTATCATTCACCATAGAATATCTTTGATAATTTTTCAATACAATATAGAAGCACAGATAGAATGAGATTTAAAAAAACATAGGAATATGAGTTAAACTAAAAAAATTCGAACATGATAGCTTCATAGTTTTTATAACAAGATAGATTAATATAATCTCAAGACACATTTAACCTTTACGGACTTTTTGATTTTTCAACGTTTTAAAACGTGTGAGGCTTTATCGTTGAATTTTCCAGACAATAGCACGTATACATCTCAATTATTTGCATAAGTATCTTCTTCATATTTGTCGTTATTGTCTATTCCAGGCTTGGAAGTATTGTTCGTAAGCTATTCGACTTTGTCATATTCGGTTGAGCCATTGTATAACGTAATTCCTTGAATAGATATATAACAAGGCCCGCAAACCTTGACTATTGACTATGGGGAGCAATACAGGCATCTGTCCCTATATATAAATAGAAGCCCGCGAGCAGAGGAGTATTCAAAGAAAAGCTTGTGTGTGTGCGTGTCTGCTAAGTTCAGTTCACAATGGCAGCTTCCTTTGAATTTCTAGAACAACTTTGTGGCCAAATGATCACTGCTCTAGGGTTGGCATTTGTAGTCCTCGTGTGGGTATTGTTCAAGCAGTTGAAGAGGGATCCTAAGTTGCCTCCGGGGCCATCCCCATTGCCCATCATAGGAAACATCCATCAGATTGGGAAGCTTCCACACCGTAGTTTTCATGAGCTCTCAAAGAAATATGGGCCTGTGATGTACTTGAGATTGGGTTTTCTGCCCTGCGTGGTGGTCTCTTCTTCTGATATGGCGAGGGAGTTTCTGAAGACACACGATTTAGTGTTCTCCAACAGACCCTCTACTGCTGCTGGAAAACACATCGCTTATAACAACAAGAACGTGGGCCTGGCTTCTTATGGTCCTTACTGGAGACACATGAGAAAGGTCTGTGTCATGGAGTTGCTCAGTGCAAAGAGAGTTGAGTCCTTTCGGTCCCTCAGAGCAGAGGAGGTTTCTCTCGCTATGAAATCCATGTGGGAGAGAAGCGAGCAGGGGACTGTTGCTGTGAATGTCAGCAAGTCTCTGCTGGATATCACCTCGGCCATTATTTGGAGGATGCTGACTGGGACGAGATTCGACGTTGATGATGTGACTGGGAAAGGGGGTGAGCTCAAAGACATGGTGAGGGAGATTATCAGCACCCTTTCTGCTGTTAACATTGGGGACTTCTTTCCTTCCATAGATTGGATGGACCTGCAAGGCCTCAAGAAACGCATGGTGAATGCCCACAACTTCTTCGACAGGATTGTTGGGAGAATTATTGACGACCATATTGAGCACAAGAGAAGGGCTCTGGAGGAGAAAAAGGAGTGGAGTAAGGACATTCTGGATGTGCTGCTCGACGTGGAAGAATCCCAGTCTCTCGACGTGGAGTTCACTAAAGATAATATCAAAGCAGTGCTCTTCGTACGTCGCTTTCTCTGCCCCCTCTCTCTTGATCTTTGCTCGATTCTGTTTTAGGGTAGAAGTTTTGTAAAATAGTTTGTCTAGATAAGATGATGATCTCAACCCAATTGGAGAATAGGAAAAATAGATCATAGAGTTAATGTCAAGAATCAAGTGAATATTCATTTTATTCGTACTTCCTTTGATTTGTTTAATGTTCTTCTAACAATTTAGTCCTACAATATATGTTTGAACAGGATCTGTTCATTGGTGGGATGGAGACAACGGCAACTAGCATGGAATGGGCAATCACTGCTCTGCTCAGGCATCCCCGGGTGGCCAAGAAACTGCAGGAGGAAATTGACTCTATTGTAGGTGAAGATCGCATGGTAACTGAATCTGACCTTCCCAAGATGCACTATCTGCAATGTGTGATTAAAGAGTCACTGAGGCTATACATGCCAGGACCGTTGTTGCTCCCCCATGAGAATAGCGAAGCTGTGACTGTAGGACCGCAGGGCTATGTCATACCCAAGCAAACAAAGCTCTTTGTGAATGCGTGGGCCATTTCAAGAGACCCAAATGTGTGGGAAGATCCGGAGGAGTTCAAGCCCGAGAGATTCGAGGGAAACAAGAGCTTTGAGTACCAGGGGCAGGAGTATGATATGCTGCCGTTTGGGACAGGGAGGAGGGGCTGCCCGGGTTGGCACATGGCAATCGGGCAGATGTCCTTTGTTTTGGCTCAGTTCTGGCACTGCTTTGACTGGAGGGTCGAAGGTGATCCTGCTGACTTGGATATGGAAGAAGAGTTCGGAGCCACCGTGTCAAGGAAAAACCATCTCTATGCCATCCCTTCCTTAAAAGTTGACCCCAAGCTTCTAGCTTAGACTCTTTTTAATAAGAAATATATTCTTTTAATCGTTGTAGCTCCCGCTGTCCAACCACCTGATAAGATAGCAATTCATCAAACTTGCAATAATGGTGGTTTTTTACATAAATTTTTAAGTTAAATATGAACTCAGCTTCCCTACAAGGGCCACTTAAAATTTCTTTGATGACTGGAACAGAAGTTGTGGGAAAATAAGAAAATGTAGAGATAGTAATTAAAAGGTTTTATATCTAGTTTTGTTTTAATTTTTCTTATTATGCTAAAATGGTCAACTTATTGATAAACATTTTCAAAGCCAAAATCTTTTTGCTTGTTCATGCGACATGATTGAAGATACTCTATTGAAGTTGTGAATGGTAAAGAAACATTATATAAGTTATAAAGTAAAGAAAATAACAATAGAATTATTATTTTATGATTCCACTTAGACATGGAATTACATAATATCTAAATAGTTATAATAAGCCTTACTTTTGAAAAATAAATCTTCATACAAACATTAATTCACCTTAACTAACTATAGCTAACATAATACTAAATTAATTTATTTAACCTAATCTAAAACTATCGTACACTAATTTTAAAATTCTGCCATCCCCCATTATTACATTATTTTCAGCAAGAGAGGAACATACATATGGGTTCTAACCTTGGTTTATGAACACACCAAGGAAAGATTACAACTTCTAACAGTGTCTAGTTACCCTTTCAATGGTGTACCCTAGCTTCCTTTCCCATAGAAGTCCACATCTTTCCTAAGTGTATCTAACACCTTGTCAAGTGTTGCAATAATAATCTCTCCTCTACTACAAATAACAACTCCAAACATATGCACATGGGAAGACCTTTATTTTAGGATTCCACATCTTCTCCAAATATAACTAATATATCTTCAGGTGTGCAAAAAAATCTTCATCCTTGCTCTTTGAATGGACAAATATAGTTTCCTACACCACATTTTCTTTGCCCATGCAAAATAAGTTCTTTTACTTGCAATGAATCCTCCTTGAAGAAGAAGCTAACTTGGAATTATAACCATTCTCCTTCCTCTATTGGCCCCAATTTTTAACGATCATATTATTTCTTGCACGTTAAAAATAGTATGAAAAGAAATAACAAACTTTCGTGACCAAAATTCTTACATTCTTCTTGTCAATGAGAATCCCTGATGCTCTATGCTCAAATTGGCTTTGACCTACTTTGATACACAAGAAAATCAATCTATATGCCAAAATTTGATCTTGCCTTTAAAGAAACATTTATAAAATGTCTAGATATTATATTTGTGTTAGGATTAACAAGCTAATTTATTATTTAGCAATAGCATTCAACTCAAACAATATCAATATCTCTCTTAAGGTTGTTGAATGCTATTTAAAGAAGCATCTTTGGCCATTTTCACCAAGGCATAATGCCTACTTTAAAATATAAGGACCCAATATTTGCCATAATAGCTCTCACATAAACAAATTCAACATTGAACATTATAATCTTTGTCAAAGAGTGTCATGAGCCAAATTAATAGCTTGAATAACTAGTGTTGGTAGTGAAATAATCATTAATAAATTTCATTTAGAATAACTAATACACTATCCACATTACTTGTCAAAGTAGAAATTCCTTGAACAACTCAACTATGACCATGTGTTGCCTGTCCACTTCAATTATCTATATTGTTGCATATAAAAATGATTAGCTATTGAAGATAAAAATGTCTCTATCACAAGGTTTGTGTTAGAAAACTATGGGTTAGTATTTTTTTGTGTTTATTGTTATTGTAATTAATAGCAATGACTTCAAACATTCATTACACAAAAAATTCTCCCAATAAACTATGCTTGACTAGCCATTGTATCTATTTTATTTATCCACTTATGGTTCACATCCAATTAACAACCACATACATTGCTGTTTTCCTCTCATGTATCTTTTTTTAAAGGCAAAAGTGGACTGGCCACTATATATTTTATTAATAAACCCATATTCAAAGTCTTTACTAGGAAAGAATGAGGAAAGAAAACCCAACATCATTGATGTTACATAAAAAGAGTTAGAAAGTATTCATCTATTACAATATTGGCTACAAGAAAGCCAACAACAACATCTCAAAACAAAATCCCCCAGACCTATACACCAATGCCCTTTTAATATAGTCATACACCATTATAAATTCATGTTTTTTTAGAAGAAAATGATAGGAAAACAAACCCCCTACAAAAGAATTCCCATGCCATAAATCATACTTATGAACCTCAAGCATTAATTTATTATCCGCAATGAACTGAGAGGGAACAACCTCATTTGCAATTAAAAGGAGTAACTCCATGGATTGTAGGAAGTCCATAACATTAGATAGGAAAATAGAGACCATATACAAGGGGGAAAAAAATTGTTTTAATCTTGTGGAGATGATATGCTCACCAATTAATCTCTGGATTCTCATGTATCTTACAATTGTAAGTCACAAGAAATTACGAGTACATCTCTCCTAGTTGTGTAGAATGTTAGAATTTGAAAAGATTAATAACCCATAAAACTAGTTCAAAGAGTAAATATCTAAATTATGAATGCAAATGATACAAAATCAAAATAGCATCATAGAGTTAGTCTCCAAGAGAGTAATGCAAATGCTGAAGCAAAATAGCATTAATAGGATGCCTAAACAAGAGATACAAATACAAGCCTGGTAGCATGCTTATATAGGCTAGGAAGAGGGAGGAGGTGGCAACACCAACCAATGAGGAGCAACCATCTATCGAACTAAAGATAGCAAAGTATCTTTCCAAGATAGCTAATGGATGCTCATATGTAGGAAGGTGACACCTCACAACCATTCACCTAATAAGACATGCTTTATTAACCTAAGTGAGATTATTAAAGGTGTAGGAAAAACCTAGCAAAATAGGAAAAATAAAAAACTACACTAACACCCCCCTGTAAGCGAAGCTTGGGAAGAAGCTAACCTAGCAAAGCTATGAAAGCAGGAAAAGGGGTCCCAGCAACAAGGCCTGATCAGGTACCCAATACAAGAAAAAGAACTATATAAAGGAAACTAAGCCTCCAATCTAAGAAATGTCCCAAAGAGAGGAACAAAAAAGAGCATGAAGCATCTCCGAAGTATGAAGCTGCAAACAGTGTCAGAAGAAACTATTGGAACCCCCACTAAAATAGTGCATGACCAGGTAGAGAAGATAAAGTCTAAAGAGATGATCAATCAAAGAGGTGACCTCCAAAGGTAGGAATGAATGAGTGTCTATATAGTAGATGAACCATCTCACCGAAATGCATAGGTGCCTAGCCACTACATCCGCCTAGTACATAGGAACAAAAATTGAATACGTAGATCACTCAACCAAACCAAGGAAGCAAAAGAGCCAACAGGTGAACCCCCCCCCCCCCTCCCCATAATGCTGAACAGGGAGAGGGGTGACAGGAACACTGGAATGTAATGCCAAAAACATCTACAAGAAGAAGAATCATGAACACCAACAGTGCAATAGAAGTACAAGCACAGGATAAAGGGCGATGTCACCGACACACTGCATGGGCTAATGTCGTGGAAGAAAAATTCACTTGAAAAAGGTGGATGAGCACAAAATGGCAAAACATCATGACCCCCCATGGCACTTTATAAATGAGTGCGAGTACAAACAAACACAAGGTGTACAAGATCCCAGATATGCAAAAGAAGACACTTTATCTAAATGCATTTACAGAAAAAGGAATGCAACAAAATAGAAGCGTACAATGCTCAGAAGTCAGAAAGAATAGTGAGCCAAAAGAACAGAAGAAGAGATTCCAGGACCTATAGAATCCAAGTAATTCATCAGAGTGCAAAACTAAAAAACTCGAAGGAGAAAGAACCTAGAGCAAAATCTGGATAAAAGACCTCTACAACTGAATAACTCATAGAACCAGCTTTCCAACGATATCTGGCGAGCCCAGAAAAGAGTCTGAATGAGCGAGATATGGCTCCTGCAAGGCAAAATACAACATCTAACTTTGACTGCCAAAACATGCAACCAGACTATAGAAAAAATCAAAAAAACCTATACCATGATCTATGTCTTAGAACCAGCTTTCGAATGCAATTTTTGGATTGAAAAAATACATTCGTATGCTCAAGTTACGGAAGAAAAATTGACAAGGCCTCCTCATGAAGAGCATATGCTAAAAGTGAAACTTGGGCACAATAATCAAGGAAAAAAATAGCACCACCGTGATCTACTCAAAAAATCATACACTTTCAAACAAAGAATCGCCTTGATACGAGGTCATATGAGAAAGTTATGATCCTCCAAAGTTTCCAAAACGAGAACTGTGCACAGTCACAGCTAAGAATCTACAATTTTTGAAGAATTCATGCATGAAAATCAAAAAACAGCTCCACTAGTGGATAGAGCACAAAAAAATAGCTAGGTTCATAACAAGAATCATCAAAATCAGAGTCAGTATCAGCAAGAATGAGACATTTGAAAACTGCGTTCAAATCTGCGACTGCCAATGGAGAGGGGTATGGCTGTAGCCTTTCATACTCAATTCTGAAAACTATACAGCTTGCATGCAAAATCTTAAAGATAACCAGATGGTTTTTCGGGGCTGCGAACAAAACCCAGAAAGCATTTTTCTTTTTGATGTACAAAAGATGCTGCTGTAGTGTAAATTGGATGCCTTTAACAGTAAAAAATGGCCCCAAAATTTTTTAAAAAATGACCTCAGTAACCAGAATATGTCATGCAAATGCTGGATCAGCTTTCTAAGTCCATCAATGGCATGTTGGAACTTGCAATACTGATTCAGATTTGAGATTGAAACCCCAGAGAAAAACCATTTTTGTCAAAAAAAATTTGATTCTCAGGATCATCCAAAGATGCAAGACAAGAGCATACTTCGTTTTTCAAAAAAATACAATAAAGTTTATTAGCTCCCCCGAATCTCTCAAATAAGGAAACTAAAATCTACTCTTGCACATAGAAAAGCTATGATACAATGTTAGAATCTGATAAGATTAATAACCCAGTGCAAAGAGTAAATATCTAAACTATGAATGCAAATGATACAAAATCAAAATAGCATCATAGAGTTAGTCTCCAAGAGAGTAATGCAAATGCTAGAAGCAAAATAGCATTAAGAGGATGCAAAAACAAGAGATACAAATACAAGCTAGGTAGCATGCTTATATAGGAAGAGGGAGGTGGTGGCAACACCAACCAATGAGGAGCAACCATCTATCGAACTAAAGATAGCAAAGTATCTTCCCAAGATAGCTAATGGATGCTCGCATGTAGGAATGTGACACCTCACAACCATTCACCTAATAAGACATGATTTATTAACCTAAGCAAGATTATTAAAAGTGTAGGAAAAACCTAGCAAAATAGGAAAAATAAAAAACTACACTAACATAGAATACAACCTTACTATCTTCCACACTATTTGTGTTCCCTACACCACCTTTCCCAAGTTTCTCAAGTGCATTTAAAATCACACTAGTCACAATCCAAACTACTTCATTGTAAGCTATATTTACTTTGACAACACTCTTCATAGACAATTTAGTTTTCCAATCTCTTTTGTCTCCCTCGTAGCCATATTTTTCAATCAAGAGGATAAAAATAATTAGGGTTTTGATATTATTTTTGAATGCTAAAGCTAAATTAAAAAAACCATGAAGCATAAGAAACGATAAAAAAATTTAAAAATGTTCAATGTTACTACATACACTAATAGATTTGGCATTGATTTGCAATGGCTACGTGTCGCAATTACGACAGCAATGTGTCGCCACTACGATAGACATAGACATCATAGTTATTTAGTCACAGATTACGACGTCTATTCTTTGTCGTCATAATTACGATGCCTATCCGTCGCTATGCAGCCACTTATATTGACATCAATCCCGTCACAATTCTTCTGCTTCCCGTCGCAATTGCGACGAGGTTGCCATTGCATCTACAACAACCCCGTCACAATACTTGACCAAGTCATTGCCATTGCGACACCAACCCCAGCAATTGCAATGGGGTTGCTGTGGATGCGACAACAATCGCGTCATAATTTTTGGGATTGGCGTCACAATTGCGACAGTAAGAGAAGTAAAACAAAAAAAAAGATTCCATTTCTCATTAAGCCCACACCACTCCTTCCGTTGGTCTTGATCTTCTATTCACTCCTTCTCTCTTCCCTAGGTCACTGTCCTGATGATGGATCATGGCATATAATTAGGAAGCAAAGAGTGCACATACTTATTCAAATAGGTTCCTAAACTTACATGCCTGTCTATATGGAAAATATTAACAACCTTTATACCTCAAAATTGGGCTTGATGACAAATCATCATAATTTAGGAGGCCAAGGTAGGCTAGGCAATTGATGTTAGCTAATGTAAATGTTCCACAAGGAACCAGTCAAAGACATTCTTCAAGATCTAGAGATGCACAATTATTGTCAGGTTGTATGATTCAAATATGCACTCCTAATTTTTGGTCCATTTCATTGGAAGGAAACCATGAGATATCTATAGATGACTAGGTATTTTGTTCGAATACTATTAAATTAGCAGCATTTATGTGTATGCCTAGAAACAAAGATGGAAGATAGCCTTGGCAATGCTTTTGATGTTAAACTAAGATTATTAAGTACTTTAACAGGAGACCCAACAACTAAATTAGTCACTGTCAGAAATCTAAATTGCCTTCAATAAAAATAAAGAACTACTGTAATGTAAAAAATAGTACAATTATAGCAGTGCCACCCTAGTTAACAATAGAATTACAATTTAACAACTCCATCTGACAGAATATTTACTGGAAGACCTAAAAATGTTCCACACTCTAAAATAAACTTTAGAAAGGTGAGCATGCAATCTTTGCATGAAAAGTGAAAATGCATGTTGAGAGATCTAACTCTAAATTCCCTAGCAGTATGCTATGCATACAAAGTACAGATGGTGCATCATATGATCTTAACGAAGTAGATCTAGTTGAAGTTGCAGACTATAATAATTACTGATAGGAAAATATAGTGATAAAATTGAATATGTCAAATGAAATCTTGCAGATCGAACTCCCAAAGTTTCACTTTTGAAATATAAGCTCTTCGCAGCTACAAAAATACACAAAATCATGGACACATCTGCCAGACATTTAAATGCATGCAGTTCCACCAATGGATAAAAGTGGCAACACATAATATCCATTTAAAGATCTCATGGTGTGTACATGTAGACAAGCTTGCTCAAAAATGAATGCCACGAAAAATGATAGGCAATACCCCAAGTACAGGATGTGAAAATTGAGCTTAATTCAGCAAAATATTTAATTAGAGCATACAGCTCATGAACCAAATCTAAACCAACTTAAAGTATGAATAAAAATGAGGGTATAGAATATGATGAATGTGTGCATGTTTGCTGACAAATAACATAAACACTATTAAATAATGTCGTGTTTAAAAATGATTTACTTGTAAGAAAACATATACACCAAACAAATAGGTAATTGAACCAAGTTATATATAATAGTAAAGTGGATTACAATCTCACAAGGACAGATGTCATCAGACCAAGAGATCCAAATCCTAAAAACAGAAAATCTACTCAAGTTTTCTTCTAAAGAAAGTAATCATGTTTCCTTCCTTACAAAAACAATAGATATATGTAAGATTAGATATAATGATTAGTTCAAAGCCAGATTCAATGAAAAATAGTATTTTGCACCACTAACCCTGCACAAGGAAATCACTTTGCACATCACCATCATAATTTTTGCATGCCCAAACATAGGCACCATCACTCTTCAAAGCATAGGCTACCATGTCATCAATAAGCCTATGCTCATACCTGTTCATGAATCAATCATTGAAAGAAGTTATTGTGTGCCCGACAGAGTCAAGATAATCAACATTGCAATCTTCATTTTATTGTGCCAAGAAACAAAACCAACCAGATTCCTGTTGCATCATATTTAGCTTTCCAACTGGCCTCATATACCTCTTGGAAGATATCTTTAAACCTACCAATTTAAGTCACATATAAGAAGAATCTCTAAGAATATGAGGATCATTAAGCTAGAGAATCATAAATAATGATAACATGGGAAGTAAGGTGTGTTAGAGAAAAAGGTAAAAATAAGATCATCAATCCTTGTATTGATTTGAAAACATACCTTCCATCATATTTTTTTAAAATTGTGTTTTTAGTACTTAGGTAAAGTGGCCATTTCTTCTCATAAGTTGTTGCCATTGATGCATTAGCAAATGCACAAATAGAATGCACATAAATAATTAATCATAATTGAATATTTGAGATTTGCTCAATTAGAATTAGAACAGGAAATTATATTTTTCATAAAAGAGAGGACTACATACCTCATCAGTATTTTACATAGCTAATGCTATTCCTCCATCTCCTTTAAAGTCATATACCTCCAACTCTGTAGTTTCACCTCCGTTCTCTAGAACTACATCAATTGATAGAAATCACTATTGCATGCTACAAAGAATACTAATGAAAGAAAAAATAGATGTTTTCCAATCTTTGAGAGTGAAACCACAATGATATTAACTAAGCCGAAAGACAATAATATTATAATTTAATGTGTTCACAAATTGTCAGATATGGAAATAATCCAAGTATCCTTAGAAGTTGAGTTCAAAAAGCAACAAGCTCTTCACTTTTAGTGATAAAAACCTCATTACCTTTTTTAACATCATTACCTTTGATTATCTTTTGTGACCTTTTCTCGGTCATTCCTAAATGACTCTAAAAGACCTTTTAAAACACTCTTCACACATCTATAACCTTAACTAACCCCATTCAAGCCTAAGTTGGCTTTTGTTGCCAATGTTGGCAATTTTACGAGATCTTGCACTTTGAGTGCATTTAACATCATTTAGGGGCTTTAATAGCCTATTACATCATGTAAACACTACCATCCACCTATGAGTCTTCCTAGGAAACCCTAGGACTTCAAATGAACCCTTACATCATATTGACTCCCTATTTGTGCCAATTTGAGCTTCACTTACATCTTATTGAGCTTCACTTTGTTTCGAGAATAGTTTAATATTCTCTACTAAACAGGGCCAACCAAGTGAAGGTGGAAGCTCATTTGGTCCCATCCCTCTCCCCGTAACATCACTCTACATTCCCCGTTAACATCTAACATTCATTCATTCTTTCAACCATTAATAAAATGTAACATTCAATCAATATCACATGATAACATTCATTAACACATTAGATTTGTAAACATGCAACATTCATCAATATTTTGCATTAACGCATAATTCATGAACATTCATTAGCACATAATTAAATTCATTGAGACATGAAATTTAGTCATTATCAATTAAGGTATGTAGATGACAATCATTTCTTTTTTTTTCTTTCTATTTCTTTTTTCTATGTAAGCTCTAAGAGGAGCATCAGTGTCATCGTCAATTCCCCCCTCATTAGTTCTTTTCTCTGTTCTTGATGATCTCAAATTCCTATGCTATTGCAAAGGGGGGTCCTTTGCAATAACAAATAAAAGAGTTAAATTAAAAATAATTTATTATAATTATTTCAAGTATTTAATTATTTTAAATAACATTACTATGGCACTATTTACCTAATCTGAACACATCATTTTGTCTAGACTCAACGTCAACATGCTCATGAACATCAACCCCTCAATCCTCTACAGTTGCTATACAAAATGTTATGTTAATCCAAACACCAATTGCAATTACATATAAAAAATTTAATAGTAAATGTATACATCCACCAATGGGATGCACATCATGCGAACCTTCAGCATTCACAGATTGTGTAGAAGGATTGTTAGGCTGCATTCCAACATCCTACGTATTGTTATCATTGCTTTCTTAAAAAAGATATACTCACTTTATATTGGAACTTAATATCAAATAGACTAATTGGTAAAGTATTCAATTTGAAATAAATTTCATTTAGCTTATTTACCTGTGGCTTAGATGCATCATTATTAGAACCTTCCACACTAATTTCAGCTCATAGCCATTCAACCACGGCTCTATAGCCTTGTTGAAAGCCAAGTCTCTTATCCTCTTCTGTGAGGCATCTCTTGAACTCTGAGCCCTGCATTTTTGCATGGTATGGTGAATTTTACTTCCATTGTTTCATCAACCAATGGAGGGTAGTTAAAATATCAAAAGGAAATACAAAAGTTGCAAAATTTGAGGATCAGGAATACTTACAACTTGTGCTTGAAGAAGTTTCAAAAAACCACCAGAGCTGAGCATGTGTGTCCCATGCTTTTCTAGTCTTGCATTTGTTGCCTTTGATGTGTCAAGCAATTTATGAAAATTTTGAAATATGTTAGATAGTATAAATATAGAGGTTAATTAGTACATAATTACATTCTCAATGGTATCACATACCTTGGTGTACTCTCTACTGGTGTAATTGTATTTTTCTTGTCAGCTTTATACTTTCCATTGAAAATCAGAGCCTTCCACTCAACCTCAGGAACATACGGTGGACGCTCATACCTAGGGTTATCCCGTAAATTTTTTCTATACTGGTCCCTAATATACTTCAAACATAAACCAACTTTTTCAAGGAGCTTGTTTCTCTCAAATGCACAAGGTACAAAGAGTTGGGTCATGCTCTCTATAAGATCATCCTTCAACTTTTTGTCTTGGAGATTCCACCTTTTAAGTAAAAAAAAATGTTAGACTCATAAATGAAGTGAAGCTACCTTTAATATAGTTCAAGAAATGGATGAAAAGGAAAACTATTCTAGCAATGATATGAAATCAAAATAGTGGTTTGGGGTTTTAGTTAGGATATGATGTTCCACCAAGTATGCACGGTGGGCCCGAATATTTGCAAACACTCATCACCAAGTTTTTTTCCAAAAAACATCATTCGCTACAAAACAATCATGGGATCATTAGTCGATGAAGAGTGATCAAAAACTAAATTACTATTATATCACTATAGAATAATAACTTTAAAGTACCTAGAACTTTGGCTACTTTTAATGGAATGCCTTCATCATCATTGATGATCAATATGACATCCTTCACTGTTCCCGTACTAGGAACATAGGAACATCCAAGGAATGATGTTGCAGCTCCTATTGCAAAAATTTTTATAAGTTTCATAAGTTCATATAAATTAACCCGTTTTAGATAAATTAATAGTTTGATCTTCTCTGTTTAGAGGAAACTGTCATTAGCAATTTCGTACAGGCATATATTGGCCAATCAGAGATGCATCTAAGAATTGTAGAGACTAAGGATAATAGATCAGACATGGCATCCATCATTGATTGCATGTAATAGATAGACATCCAAAACAACATCAAATTAACTTTACAAGAATATATATATCCATATTTGACACTACAACTCAATCTCTATATCAGACATTGCAAGTACAAAAATCTATATCTAAAAGAGCGATATCATTGTTATAAGCAACATATCACACTCCATTACATAAACTATAAAGATAAGATAAGATATAGAAATTGTATCACCATAGGCAACATCATTTCATCAATTGTTGGGTATATACTTTGTCCTATCAGATATCACAAACATTGCTGAAAGCAATAAATCATTTGCATAAGATTGTTAGCTACATGAGATATAGTAGCACATTCGTATCAATAGAGTGATAAACCATATCCATAAGGATAAAACACTTTTATATTAGTTATCGCATTTATTTCAATTTGTATATAGAAGTTTATCTAAGTGTAACTTTCATTACTTGCTTATTTTGCATTTATTTGGCATAGTGAAAAAGGAAGTAGAGGTAATTATCCCTATTTCCTTTCTTATACAAAGATGGGATATTACATCTATAATTAATCAATAAATATGAGTGTCCATATTTTCAGAATTCCCAGAAAATCTTTGCATAATGTGTCTAGTGCCTATTTCAGGCCACTATGTTGGTGTCCATATGTGCATTCATCCTCTTTTGATGAATAATTTGTGCAGGCATAGTGGTTAGTGTAAATCTATTCAGGCTGCATTGAACAAGTATAATTTGTGCAGGCGTGGTGTACTCATTGAAATAGCAACTGAACAAGAGTCGACAATTGTAACAGTTAAAAGAAGGTGATGATTCATGCAAGAAGATGTGAAAAATACATGAAAAAGTAATGTTTGAGTTCAAAGACAGTAGACATGTGAGTCTAGTTAATCATTCATGTGAATTATAAAAACCAAAGGCGTATCAAATAAATAGTTGTAAAAAAATTGTGAAAATTTTTCAATGTTGAGTGACTACCAAAGGGGGGTCATTAAAATCTACATCGTAAACACATAACACTTAAACACATTAAAAAAGAGAGAAAAAGAGGGATTTGTGTACTGATAGATGGTGCAATAGTCAATGCCTATAAGCTGTGTGTTGTCGACTCAGCAGTCAGAAAGAGATTTGTGGTTGTCCTAGATGGAGGCGGCATCATCATAAGATCTGAAGCTGAAGAATATAATTGTTAGAGCATGCATAAATATAGAATGCATGCATAAATTCAGTCTTAATTGCATGTATTGTCAATGATTATGATAATTCCTATCTATATTCAATGGAAAACCCAAGTGGGGAATGGAACATGCGATCTACCTGAACCACCTATAGCACCCTCATCATGGGAATGGGGCTCAAAATCACACAAAAAACTCTGTAAAGACAACGCATCCATATTTTAATTAATTTTATAAAAGAGCATAACATAAAAACCATTATTGAACTCTTGCTATAATTAAAAATTTCATTAATACTTACTTTTAAGGTTTCAGAGGTGTGCAACAATTCAGATGCCCTATTTTTTATTTCTTGAGTAGTAGGCTTAATGGTTGCCAAACGTATAATTCCTCTGCCAACTTTCATTAGCAACTTTTTAATTGAACCGATTGGGTCATTGGTCTCTGCTAAATCAATATAAAATGGGTCCTCCTCAGGGGTTGATTGCTAAGGGAGTGCAACTTCCTTTCCCTCCCTCCGACCACTAGCCCTTTGTGACAACAATAGTATTAGTATTATCAAAATTACTCCAAAACAGTGAAGAAAACAAAATTAAAAAAATAACATTTTGCTTCTGTCTAGTTTGCACAATTACATTGAGTTTTACCTGCTCATGTATAGATGAGCCGAGAACATCGCCAGCATCCCCTCTGGGCGGTTGCTCCATATTGTGCCCTTGTGTCAAAGATCAAGTATAAAAATGTTAGCCAAAAATTTATTGACTAAATTGTATGTTGGAATCATTGATTAGAAGTTGGTTTAATAGTATGTACCACCCCATGATAGTAGCCTCATTTGTATCTATGCGGTTGAAATTGTAATCAATAAGAAGCTCTTCCCCTGCATGTATTGATTTTATTGTACAGATGAATACACAATTTCCCTCGCATGCCTCAAATATCCAATTGGGTTGCTTTATAGTTGACCCGGGTCATGTACTATTTATAAAAACTGCAATATTCCTTGTTTCTTTTGGCCTTCCATCAATGTATATAGCCACACTTTTACTTTGATTATTGTCTTGTTGTTGTATATAATTTTTCAAGAGGGCATACCTATGCATACTTTTTTTATATTGAACAATATGCATCCAAGTTTTGTAATCCTAACATGGTCCAACATACTCCATCAATTCATAAACTTCGTTGTAAGACACCTTTATGTCGTCCATAGAAAATAGGCCCAAACCATGTAATGATGATGGTGCTATGCGATCTATCCTCTCGTTAACACAAAAATTAGTGTTTATTGGAGGAAGTTCCTTGGGTACCCAATGTTTTTGTAGATGTTGGTACCTCAAGGGCACCTCGATGTCGCCTTTTGTCTCATCGTCATAAGAACATGACCCCCCTTGAGCAAGGAAAAATTTCATGCATTTATTGAATTTCCTTCTAGTCCTTTGACCTCTAGTTAATCTACCTGTTCTAGATAAACTGCATGTCTCACTTTCCTCTTCTATTCCTATATTTCCCTCACTTGAGGAAGACACTTCTGACAAATACCTATTCGCTGCTACCTACAAATGGGAGAGATCTTAGAAGACATCAATCTTACTATTGATAAGTGTATTAAATAAACTGTATATAAGGAGTATTAACTTATACCTATCGATCCATGAGACTATGCAAGATGCTCCTGAAAGGGGTTCAATTTCCTGCAAATATAATTCAATAATCATGAGTATAATCACATCATAATCATAATCACATCCATCATAAGCGTCACATAAAAATTAAAAACATTAAAAGGTACAAAATATAACACTTAAATCAAACTCACATTATAAGCCTACTAGGGAAGTAGGCATAGTGAAGGGCTAAGCACTTATATTATGTTTTGCCTATGAATTTTATTATAGGTACAACTTGCTTTTATAGATATTTAATGAATTCCCTTTTCTAAACTAAACACTTACAAATGCTTTTGCCCTGAAAGAAAATAAGGCTCAATACATTCACACATCAATATATGTTTTAAATAGTTTTATTTAATTAATTTAGATTAATAGATAATTTAGATTAGCAGTATTCTATTTCTAATTGAAACTTGTAGCTTTTAAAAAGATAATGAATAAACTATGTAACCATATAAGACAAATATATTTCTATCAAAAAATTAATATTAAATAGATTAAGGATTGATGGCATACCTCTAAATTTCATCAGCATCATCCTTGTCGTCATCATCATCATCATCATCATCCTCGTCATCATCATCATCATCCTCCTTGTCATCATCATCGTCGTCGTCATCATCATCATCCTCACCATCATCATTGTCATTGTCGTTGTTGTCATCATCAACATCATCATCATCAACATCAACATCAACATCAACATCATCTTCATCATCATCATCAGTAGCAGCTTCTACATCATCTTCTACTTCTTTGGTATCTTCTTCTTCCATCGCATTATACTTTATTGGCCTTCCTCTCGGTTTATGTCTAACAACAAATGACCAACCCAATTTATGTGGAACCTCTGAGTAAAATACCTACTCACATTGGCTTGGAAGAACATAGGGCTCATCCCCAACTGGCTCAAATGACCTTGTATTAACCATTGTAAATCCATTATCATGTTCAATCATAGTTCTGTCAAGATCATTTGGATTAAGTCATAGCCTGTACCATTTGACAACAAAGAGTACTGATTTGAAGGAACTAAAGTCACACTCTAGTATATCATCAAAAATGCCATAGTATCGATTTTTAGACTCTCGAGGATGTAAGTCATTTCTAGATGAAATATTAGTCACTTGAAAGACTGTAGTTATTCCTAAATCACAAGTTTTCTTCATGTCATCCAACACTTTGACACAAAATTTATGACAATTATAGAACATAGCCTTGTGGTGTTTAACCTACAATAATATGTGAAACATGTCAAAATTATTGTATCATGAGTTGATAAACATACGGGTGATTAATAAATTTGTACGTACTTGGAAACCTCTTCAACCACATGCTAAATCTATTTCCCTTTGCCTAACATTGGAATCTCCATTGTGATGAGCTTCTTTAACCAATGAAGATACACCCCCCCATGTTAATGTCTGACTAGAATGTTGACATCGTTCAATCCATACCATCATCCAATCAAGATTGTTTGCAATATATAAATGTAGTGCATCGCACTCTCAAGCACCTATACAAAAAAAAAATAGACAACTTACGAACAATTTATTTTTAAAATTAAGAAATAATTTATTACAATAACATCTTATAATTTATTACCTCTCACTTTCCTCAATGTACCTTTCCCCATCAAGTACTCCCCTTCTAATGTTTTAAAAGGCTCGAGATTCCAAATGTGATCTACACAGATATTTGATGTAAACTTAGGAAAATATTCAGTAATGTACACCATGGTCTGGTATACCATATATCCCTCTACCATAAAAACCTTAGGATGTGCTCTTTTTTGAACCAAAGCTTTCAAAGATTTCAAGTGCCTCTCAACCATCCACATTGACCTAGTGTATATAGGTCCACACAATTCAATCTGCTCAACTAGGTATATGAGGTAGTGTTCCTGTGCATTGAAAAAAGTTGGAGGTAGACACTTTTGCATTTCACACAAAAAATGAAGAATTTTTCTCTTCCAATAGTTTATATCTTCTTTATGGATTTCTCTAGATGACAACCACCTACATTAAGAGATTCAAGTCACAAAAAAATATAGATACAAAACTTTACAAAACAATATACAATAGATTACATAGCAAGAAAAAATAAATCATGAATATTATAAATATATAAAATAAATTGAACAAATATTATTGCTTACCTCATGTATTTTCCAAGATTGTATCACTTTTTTTATGTTATTGTTGAAGGGCTCTGGGAGAGATAGAGGAAGCACGTACTGCAGTAATTATAAACCAATCATTTCATTGTTTTCTAACATAACATAATGAATAGTACACGTAGTTTATGAATATATTGTAAATACAGAAGAACATAACTTACCTTGATGAAAGTATGCCAATCACGTGTTTTGAGCCCTGGCCCAAATTCACTTCTTTTTTATATGAGATTGTTTATGTTTGCAACAAATCCTGTGAGAAATGAAATTTTTTGTATGACTTCTTTTATGGCATCATTTTGGTGCTCTGTTAATAACCAAGGAAGGGCACTTATATTAATCTGATCTCTGTTGCTATTTGAGTGAATGAAATTCTTCAATGCATGATTGGATTCATGAGTGTCATTACAAATTTTGACAATTTTTTCTTTGTCATGTCTTCCATCCAGTATTTTTCACAATGTTTCTATTATATTCTTTCCAATATGCATAGAATCAAACAAATGCACAATTTGTAAGTGCTCGCAGTAGGGCAACATGCTAAATTGTCTGGGATAGCTTTTTAGTCCCTTTGGAAGGTTGTCAATACTGCCTTGACAACCTTCATGATTATAAATTACACAATTAGTAAACAAAAATCACAATAGAAATATATAAATTACAAACATAAACCATTAGGTGGAATGACATTACCTCGATGATTAATTATATTATATTCCAACTTCCATAGGCGAGGTGTTATTCTTCGTGGCTTTGATGTAGTCTCTTCTTTCCCATTGAAAAGTTGTTTTTTTGTACTCTGATACTTATGATTCCTATGGAGGAAGTGTCTACACTCATCAAAGACCTGCTTTCCTAAATTTTAGAATGACAAGATTTCATTTTTGGACCACAAACTGGACATGCAAATTTTCCCTTTGTTTGAAGACCTACAAAATAACGATATAATTGGATTATTAAATATGTTGATTTTTATAATTAGAATTATCGTGCGCAACTTGAATTCACTATAACATACCACAAAAATGTGTTAGCCCTGGGGCATCATGTATTGTCCATGCAAGTATTGCATGGAATTGAAATTGTCTTTGTCCTATTGGTCTAGACACATCATACATAGTGACACCGTTCCATAACTCCACCAAATCATCGATAAGAGGCTCAATATATACATTCATATCTTTAACTTGATATTTACCTACTTGAATGAATAGTAATATTATATAATTATTGTGACCATTTTACTGCAAGATTTGTAAGTACATGTAAATTAATAACTATCAAATGATAAGATACCTGGAACAATCGTTGCCAACATTATGTGCTCCCTCTTTATTGACATCTATGAAGGAATGTTATTGTTGATAACAAAAATATGCCACACCGAGTAAATAGATCTCATCTCTCCAAATGGATTGACACCATCCACTGCCAATGAAAGCCTGAGATTACAAGGCTCTTCTTTGAAGTGTTGCCACTTTTCCTCTATGTGCATAAATGTCGAACCATCCGCAGGGATTTGAATAATTTCATCTCTACTTCTATTGCGTGCATGATAATTCATAAATTGAGCCAAGCTACTACACCTGAATAATTGTCGCATCCATGGAATAATGAGGATGTAACGAAGAACCTTTTGAGGAACCTTTTTTGTTAGTCAATTTGTTTGATATCGTATGACATACATGGCATTGTGTTGCAAATTCATGTTATTTATAATATATAATATGATCATTGGGAAAAGCATGTATTGCTTGATACTCCATTCCAATATCTTTCATAACAGTAGATAATTCTCGATATGAGCGAGGTAGAATATTATTATGATGGTAATAGAAACTTGCCTATCAATCTACAACAAAAAATATAAGTTGTTAATATAAACAATATTAGTGGTACATTATTGACTCTTTGTTAACTATAAAGACATATATGACATACCTTAACATACATGACATTTTTATGTTGGATAAACCATTCATAACCTTCAAGTTCAACAACAAAAATACAACAGAGAGAAGAGTTGTTTGGGAGTCTTTGTATAGGGGCTCGTATGCCTTCTCAAGTAGAGGTACATCAAGGCTATCATCATCATCATGATCAGATATGCTTGGACTAAATGTGTCATGGATCAATGTATTTATACCATCATCTTCAATTGTCTTTTCTGGCACATGATCATCATCTTCCATGGGATCATTATCTTCACCTTGGATATTCGCATCTCCATGTTCCTCCACTTTGAAAACCATATTCTTCAGATTGTTGTGGTTCATATCATGTACTTCCTTGGGGAGATCAACCTATATAAAATTGATCAACATAAATAAACCATGATCATCAACTCATCATCAAGTGATTTCATATGTATATAAATTGTTAAAATGATATAATGTACGACTTACCAGTAGATGATAGTCATGCCCCAATTCAATGTGACCATTGTTAGGATAAACCACAGACAGAAATAAAAAACTACATGCAAATATAACCAATAACAGAAAATAATAGAACACACAGAAAAAAAACACAAGGCACCAAGATTTAACGTGGTTCACCCAATCCCTGGGCTACATCCACCAAAAAGCAAGTCCGATCTTATTACAATCCAGTGATTACAACCTGATTACAATCCGTAATCCCTTACAACTCAATACCGCCGCAAGAACCAATTTCGTATCACAACATTATGAAAAATACCCAACCCTAAGCCCTTTTATACAAGTATTAAACTACTTTAGGGTTATAATATGTTGGCCATATGTCGGCCATAATATGTCAGCCACTATTTATGAAGTATGTACAGTACTTTCCTGATCAGTCACCACAATCAAACAATCTCCCACTTGGGGACTGATTAGGCTCCACACTAAACAACAACCATTCTCCCTACAATGTCTCTTAGCTATTTTGATTAGCAGTCTTCTACGATTTAAGCCCTTACAAATTTTGCAAGGACAATAACATTTTCCATCACCTTTTCTTTTCAAGTTAGACCATAATCTAGCGATTGTCTCCCTATTTTGTTCTTCACTTATATTATTTGACATGATCGTTCTTTGCAGAAAGAAAAAATCAAGCTATGAAAACTTTGGTCTACAACTTTCACTAACTAAGAAAAACTATCAAAAGTATACAAATATTCTTAGACCTAGCTAAATACCTTAATATTTAAAAAATACTTTCTTTGACTTTATTCCTAAGACATTTAATCCAATCACCTTTTATAACATTTAGTCAATTGCTCTAGGCAAATTTCTGGATAAGATTATTTGTAAAACTTTGACCAACTACCTGAAGGTCTTATTTCAATAGACCTTACATATTTAAGCCACTAAAAGAAATTTCAAAACATATAAGCTAAAAGTCTAGTTAAAATATACATTAGATTAAAAAATATACAATTTTCATACTCGAGCGCGCGGCTATATAACTCGTGCAATGGTCTTCTTGCTTAGCTATAGAAGCACTCCACCAATCAAATCATACAACCTACAAGGCCTAACAAGAATTTCAAAACATATAAGCTAAAATTCTAGTTAAAATATACATTAGATTAAAAAATATGCAATTTTCATACCCGAGCGCGAGGCTATATAACTCATGCAAAGGCCTTCTTGCTTAGATGTAGAAGCTCTCTAGCAATGAAATCATACAAGCTACAAGGCCTAACAGCAATTTCAAAACATATAAGCTAAAAGTCTAGTTAACATATACATTAGATTGAAAAGTATGCAATTTTCATACCCGAGTGTGTGGTTATATAACTCGTGCAATGGCCTTCTTGCTTAGCTATAGAAGCTCTCTAGCAATCAAATCATACAAGCTACAGGGCTTAATAGCAATTTCAGAACATATAAGCTACAAGTATAGTTAAAATATACATTAGATAAAAAAATATTCAATTTTTATACCGGCTAAGCGTGCGGCTATAACTCGTGCAACGACCTTTTTGCTTAGCTGTAGAAGCTCTCCAGCAATCAAATTATACAAGCTACAAGGCCTAAAAACAATTTCAAAATATATAAGCTACAAGGCAAGACATACTACATGACATGGAAAAAGGAACAAAATTTACAAGCTTTAGCAAGACATATTAAATGACATCATAGTGCTAGAGAGATCATAATTATATGAGTCAAAAATAGTCATGAAAAAGCACATAAATTAGTTATTATATGCAATTAAAAGATATATATTTAGATAGGGACATCCATAGGGCATATTGAAGAAATGAAATGGTCATATAGATTTCATATGGGATTTTGAAGATGTTAGTGTTCTAAGACAAAGAATCCATTCATATAATCATAATGACTCTATTAAGGTTGATTCTAGTGAAAAAAGACTTGAAAATTTTGAAACTCCCATGCAACAAGATATAACTGAAGAGGTTGAGATGCACCTAGTGGAAAAGGAAGAAAGTCAACCCTAACCCCAATAAAATAAAAATTGAACCCTTAAAAAAAAAAACATTTTGAAGTTTGATCCCATGCCAAATCAAGATTTTTTTTTATGGTAAATAGTTGAAGTTGTTTTGTAGGCTCTTGCTGCCAAATCAAGAATCTAACATTAAACCACATTAAACTTGAAAACCAAATGAAACAATTAACTAGATTGAACCCTAATATCACCACCAAGTCTAATTGAATGCTGAACCATGTTGAACTCTACACTTACAACTTAACCAATATGAACTTTAACCATAAATCATGTATTCAAACTTCACTAACTATATATCAATAATATTTTAAATAATTTACAATATTAATTATTATCTTATCAAATGATTACATATACATCTTTATTTATTTATTTTTCCCAATAATTAATATACATCCTTATTACATATAAACCTTACACCAAATAAAATCTCAACCCTAACACTAAACCCAATTCTATATTTCAGTTGAACACTTAAAATAAAGATTGATGCAGGAGCATCTTGCATAAAAAAATTATTGGAAAAAAAAAAAAGAAATTGAAAAATAAAAAAAAATTAAAAAAAAACTGGAGGAGAGAGAAAAGTGACGAAAATTAAAGGAGAAATAATAAAAAATAAAAAGGAGAAAAGAAAGGAAAAGAGGATTTTTATTTTCGAGGTGCATAGGTGGCATAAATAGAAAAAAAAATAAAAATAGTTGTCATTACATTAATCGAGGTGTGTAGGTGGCATCTTAGAAGCTTGTGGAAAGTTTCTTAAATCTTGCATTTAATATTTGTTGTGATCCATAAAGGAAATGTAATTTTCTAATTGGGCCACATGGTGGTGCTTAGTTGTAATTCTAGAAGGTTATGGAAGTTTTAGAAGGTTGTGGATATTGTGTAGGAAGAATTCTAGAAGGTTGTGGATAAGTCATGCATAGGGTGGTAAGTGCTTATTTAAGCAAGGCATATGAGCATTTCTAATCAAGCTCAAGGGGGAAGCTTGAGAAGAAGGTGAAAGCTCGAGAAGGAGGAGCTTGAGGAGTGGAAGCTCAAGGGGAAGCTTGAGGAGTAGAAGCTCAAGGAGAAGCTTGGGAAGTGGAAGCTCAAAAAGGGGAAGCTTTAGAAGGAAAAGCTTGAATGTGTGAAAGTTGGAAAGCTTGGAAGGCTTGAAGGTGTGAAAGAGAAAGAGGAAGTGAAGCGTGAGTTTTCCTGAGTCTGTGGAAAGAGCGCCGAATGTGAGGCAGTTTACAGCAAGATTATGGTGGAGTTGTGAGTGTAGACAGAGTGCCGAATGTGAGGCAGTTTACACTTGGATCTTGGATAAAGTTGAAGAAGAGCTAGTGACTGCGGTTTAGAAACAAGGAGGTTTCTTGGTGGCTTGCGAGCACAAGTTGAGATCTTGGAGGTTTCTACCAGAGTGCGGATTTGAACTAGCTTGGGTTTGGATTGGATCTTGAGAGATCTTGCAAACATGTTATTGTAATTGCTATTGGATTTTCAGGTATAATAAAATTGTCTTTATATTGTTGCATTTTTGGTTGTGAGTTGGTACGGGTGGTGTGGCCCGTCGTCAGTGGTATCAGAGCATCCCTCCATCAAAGATTAAGACAAGTAGAACCACCATATGCCAAATTGAACTTTAAAATAAATTTCAGCCTAAACCTTACAACCATCATCATCAACCTTATCTACTATAAGGTTTAGAGTATTTGGTATTCTAAAATCTGTGATATTGCTATCAGGATTTAACTATGTGATTTTGAGTCAAACTCATTGACCCATGTTTCATGAGTAGTGATTCAACATGAATCTATCTCTCATGAGAATAAATGGAACACTTATCACTCATTGGAACAAGTATATTTCGAAAGGTTCTAACTCATTTCATCACAAATCTCTTGATTTCAATTCCATATCCTTGATTAGTTTAGCCCAACTCTTGGTCACACCTTCACACCCTGGACAAACTCAACTACTTAGTAGGCCAAAGTTTCCCAAACTCATCTTTTCAACTTGGAGACTTGGAAATTGCCACTGAGACCATCTAAGACCAATTAAGAGCACTACCTCCACTGCTAAAGCAAAAATAGGGTGGTTTCCATTTGCAATGTGGCAATGATGTGTAAATCTCACAATAGGTGTATTAGATACATTATGATTATATTATTATTATCTAATTGATTGCAGGTTCCAAGACAAGCTTATTTCATCTTATTTTTAGGTTAGAGTTATATCTCTGACTATAATTTTTTTATTATCTAATTTGGATTTGTGAATTTAGGGCAAACTATAAGGCAAACTAGGAAAAGGAAATTACACATTGCAAAGGGGGAAAACTTGATGAAGAGGTGCGACTCTCCCTCACATGCAAGGTATAAACAAGAGAATGTTTCATTTGAAGAGTACACCCAAGGGAGATCAATTTGGGGGATAATATATTAATCTCAAAGGAAAAATTGAAACATAGTAACTCAATTAATTAAAGGTGGTGATCCTTTATTCCTTATACCAATAAAGCACAAAGGACAATTCATTCCAAGCATGGAAGGGTGACTTATCAATCATCACTCATGGCTCTATTGAAACAAATCCTTAATTCATCCATCAATCATTAATCCCTCAGGAAATCAAGCATCAATCAATCAGCAAGATCAAGCAAAATATCATCAAATCACATCAATCACAACTTCATCTTGGGACTATGAAAAATAAATAATTCAGCAATTAAGCATCTCTCTATCAAATTAGCATTCATTCAATCATCACTAAAAAATGTATCAAACCAAAATTTATTAGGTCATCACACATCAATAATCTAATCAAAAATCGCTTAAATCATCACTCAGTAATAGCTCAAATGATACAATCAAGTAATTGGATTAGATCAGTACTGGATATAGCAAGCATTATGTGTTGTAGCAATTATTAAGATATGTATGATGAAGATGTAGTCTAACTTATAATATCTTATGAATTTGGTATAGTTAATGATGTGAAATACTAAACAACTTAGATTCTTTATTTGTTTATCAAATTTTGATATTCTCCTACAAAAAAATCATGTATAGGTTAGCAAAGAAATACAAGGAGGGAGGGCAGATACAGGTTCCCCTTTTAAATAGACCA
Source organism: Cupressus sempervirens (assembly GCA_028749045.1). Taxonomy (NCBI): domain Eukaryota; kingdom Viridiplantae; phylum Streptophyta; class Pinopsida; order Cupressales; family Cupressaceae; genus Cupressus; species Cupressus sempervirens. The sequence continues at coordinate 93,469,457 of CM053786.1, forward strand.
CCCCATGTTGGATGGACGTATTCTTGCCACTCATGAACCAATGGGCATTGTATCATGACCTTGGGCTTTGTTGTGGCAAAAGTTCCAGAGCAACCTATTGTTCTTTCCTTTCTAGTGTCTACAATGGTTGCTTGTAGAAGTTAACTAAAGGTTGGAATTTATCATATATGGCTTAATAAGGAGGCATGCGTAGTGAGGGCAGAGATGGGTTCCCATTGTAAGTAGACCACACCATGTTGGGGGATGTGTTCTTGCCACTTGTGGGCCTAGAGGTGTTGTATCCTACCTTTGGGATTAATTGTGGCAAATGTTCTAGGGCACCCTATTCAAACCCTAATATGGTTGGCTATTCTAAATAAAACTATAAATTATGTCTACATATGAAATGTTAGTAATTTAGTTGTTTATTTACTTTAAGTTTCAATAGCTATCATATGTTTAATTATAGAGAACAATTTGTATACAAAGTTTGTTGTGAAATTCTTACTTTGGGTAAAAATCAGTAGGGGACACCATTACACTTTTAACATGATAGTTTTTAAATATTGCATGAGAGGATATTGCAATTACATCCAATCATTTCTTACCTAATAGAGAACTACTACGTACACTTGTGTGCCTGTGCACACAATTATGTGTGTATGGAAATATAGGTTTTGGTACTCTGGATCTTAATATCAAAGCTAAATTTATGTTGTTAATAGCGTTATCGAAAAAATTTATAGGAATTTTATGAATATGGGCTATCTATCTTATGTGAAAAAGTGTCTTAAATGCTGTGCCATATTGCTTCTTTATATTTGCCCATAATAGATTAGTTGTGATTGTATTGCAAGTGAATTAAAATATTTTCAATGAGTTACTCATTTTGGAAAGCTAATTCTAGTTGCTTTTCTTAGGTTTGGTCCATACTTTTGTCAACCAGTGATTGCTGGATTAGGGGATGCCAAAAAACCATTTATCTGCACAATGGATTCTATTGGAGCTAAGTATGTATTCTTTTTCTTGTATAAAGTTCATTTAATTGTTATGGAAGCTGTATTTTGCACCTTATTCATGCATAATGGAATTATTTTTTGAATAATGTTATATTTTAAAAGGTTGCACAAGCAAGATCATATGTTGGAATGTAATCTATTATATTATTTCTTTGTATGCACAAGTGTTAATGGTGACCTCCTAACATCTAGCTTTCACTGTCATCAAATAGAGAACTTGTAACATTTTAGGGTCGGGACATACTTTGTGAAAAATGAACATTGTTTTGCTATGCCCGGGGACATGGTGGGGATCAAAGCTAAATTTTTGATTCAGCGAAGGCTTGTTAGGTCAAGATTGATTAGATTTCTTTGTACAATATTTTTTAGAGTTGGGTCTTTTTATTACTTGAAAGAGATATATAAGAGAGCTGAGATAGAATTTTTTTTTTTACCCAGGTCAAGGCTCATTTGACTAAAATTGAATGGGGCAGTATACCTTGTATTTTCTAGATGTGTAGTTTGATTTGATCTTTCTTTTTATAGAGGATGTCCTGAAAGAGGTATATGTAGAAAGGCAAGCTAAATAGGGGTTTGCAACACAAATAGTTTATGGGAGAAATCAAATAGTTTATGGGGTTTTCCCTCATATATCTAATCTATATAGGGGTGCACCATATAGAGAAGCGGGAGATTGAAGGTGTGAAGATCCTCCATTTGAAGTGTTGATCTATGAAAAATATGCAAAATTCAACACAAATGTCGAAAGATTTAAACAACCTAACCTTTTTCAGATGCATGACAGAGGCTTTACGCACTTTAATTGGCTGTAGGTGAGCAGGCAAAGATTTGAATCCTTAATTTTTTAAACTGCTGCTGGATTTTGAAGAATAGCTTTTACTTCTGAGACGATTCCTTGTAGCCCACCTACCATGGTCAACAGATGATGTTTAGATTATGAATGAAACTGAGGTAGCCATAAGCTAGTCCAATTTAGGGCTTGAATCAAATCTTACCTAGGATAATCTTTGTAAGTTTGTGAGTCTCCATTTGTTAGAACATAGATAGCTAGGTATGCTCGGCTACTAGAGCATGCTGGTCGCAGATAACATGACGAAAATGTTTGAAATGCACGCATATATAGTATGGTGCATATGTATGTTTTTGTTTTTCAATTAGAACCCAACACCATCGTAATTACAACACCTAAGTTTCCTGATGTCGCAATTGTGATGTTCTCGGGCTATATTTCAAAAAAAAAAGTCCAAAAACACATTGGCATCGCAAATTGTCCACTAATGTATTAGTGATATATTTACATTAGTATCTAAATGACTTTATATTTCCTAGTATAAACTATTTGATAATATACAATCATTATTTACTAATTACAACCAATTGAGTAACTTGTTGGAAACCAAAATTTTGCAAAAAATTAGAGTTCCAAATGGTATGCCAAAGGAAGAATATCATTATGAGACAGGTCTTGATACATAGAAAAGGTACTTGATGTCTAGGTACGTATGTGTTCATAATAACTTAAGGTGCAATCTCTTGGAACCCTTTATATTTCACTATAATTCGTGCATATTTTCGCAAAATATCATTTGCCTTATTCAAAGCTTTGTCAAAGTGATCATCAATATATTTTCCCAATCGATCTTATCCTTTATGAACAAATCTAACAGTATCCTTTTTATTTATGGAAAGAATATTAGTAAGGATACATAGTATACTATTTGATTATTAATGCATTCATGACTTAGAAGTACACATTTTTAGTACTGTGGGCATAGTACTATTGTAATCAGTTTCCTATAACTAGTGATTAAAATTTATGATTTCCACAAATCAAAATTAAGTAATTTTAAATATTACTATATTGTAAATATTTTTTATAGTTAAAATGTACATTTCTTACATTTCTAAATTAAGAAAACTAATTTTGAGCTATCTCATTGGCTTGAACAATTTGGTATTATACATGAACTTTCAACGTTTCTCTTCAAATTTTTAGCCAACTTTTGAGGATACGTTGTCCAATATTTATGTAAAGTAAGACATACAATAATGAAATTATACAAAATTATAAAACTTATTTATTTCTATTTCTTAAATTAATTGCACAATTTTCTCTTCATACTGAAATTCTTAATGCAGGAACACTTTCAATTGATGAAGGAGTATAAGGCCTTCTATTGTGTACAATTGTAAAGTTACCTTTCCACTATTAATAAAATGGTTATATTTTCATGCATGAACATAGTTTTGTCTAGTGAAAAAATATACATCAATATGAAAATTATATGAATTTGTTCTAACAAATATTTGTTTCTTTTTCTCTTCTAAGTTTCCATTCAAGAAATTATTATCAAGAAATTATTTTCATATCATTAAAAGTATTATAAAAATCTAATTAAATTTTTTAATTAATATATATATTTTAAAATCACTTCAATATTCTATGTGATTGTTTAATTTTAGATCTAATTCTTAACATTAATCTAAAATCTAGATTAGCAATATAAATTTATTATTAATTATGTTCCTTCACTTCTTGTTTGCGTCTTTTTATTGGCTTTCATGTTTACTACACAAACTGGAAAAATGTGGTTTGAGTATGTGGCCTCTCTAGAGGTTCCATTTTCTTATGAGGAGACAATTGTGGAGAATTTGAAGAGGGAAAATGATGTGGTTTTTATAGCTATGAATTGTATGTGGGAATTTTATTATATGTGTGAGAGAAGCAAAATCTCCAATTTCACTAAGGGGACATGCTAGATTGATCCAATGATCCTAACCATTAGAGCAAGACCTCTTGATGGGCCTAATCAAAATAATAAACTCTTGGACAATTTTGATGAATGACTATGAAATCTTTGTGCAATCTTTTATTTTTCTAAAGTAGGTTTGCCTAAACAATATGCCTTTTCTTAACTAAAGGCAGAGTTTCTATTTTTTGCTCCAATGATATGTGGACCATTAAATTATACTAGGCAATCATAGTCAATCATTAAAGTTCTAGAAATCCCACCCAAATGAGGCTTCATTGAAGGAGAGTTTAGCAAGAAGAATGTGATGTATGTGAACTAGATGCTTGTCCATTTAGGGTTTCCAATGTAGTACAAAGTGAAATGTGTGGATTCTCAACTACTGCTTCTCCAATTGCATTAAACTATTTTGTCTCGTGTCTGCATTTCTAAACTACTTACCTACTACAATGATATTATTCTGGATGTTTACTTTTGGCAATAAAAATTGTAAGATTATATTGTCAATATATCCAAAATACAAGTTTGGTGTAATAGTATCTGAGTATAGTATGTAGTGTTATATATATACAAAATAAAATAGTTGAAGTCAATTGGTTTCCCTTTTTTTATATGAATATGAAGTATGGTTTTAAATATTGGAGATTCACAATTTAAAATTTATTAGTCATAAGGATAGATTGTACATTATTTATATTTTTTTTATTGAAAATATAAATTCAAGATTTGAGAAATTTTACTAATAATTAGTTTAGTTAATCTTAAGGTGGGCGGAAAGCCACTAGCTAAACATCATAAATTTTCATAAGGGGATGTAGATATCAAATTGGAATATAAAAAAGAGCTAAGAACCTTGTAATGCTCAAAGCTTGTAATGACTTTGTTCTTTTTTATACTTTTCAAGAAAGGAATAGGTCCACTAATTTTTAAATTTTTTTAAACAAATCTTGGTCTCTATCAACTTAACATTTTTTTTGGGGGGATCAATGACCATGCTCATGTGAAAATTAAAAAAACTTATTAATGATGACATATGTACATGTTGAAGGGAGACATTTTGGTCTGATGATGATTTCTCTATCAAAATTCTGAGATTGATTTGTGTAGAGGATATTATGAGATGTAAAGTTCAGAAATACAAGTGGAAGATTTATTGTGAAAGCATTCAAGGCCAACCTTGTGATGACACAATTTTTGAGCATTTTCTCCTTCACTTTTCCCTAGTTCTTTACTGACTTTGTGTTTTCATTTGGCATCTATTACCATTTTAGTAGGAGGAGACAAGATTGGCAACATTCTCATTTCTTTTAAACAATTTACAATATTTGAATTTTCCTATTGGCATATATGTTTCTACCAGTTAGGATAAATTTTTGACTCTAGGTCTATGTTTCCTACATGGCTATGATATATCCAATGCTCAATAGGTGAAAGCCTTAATTTCTACTACTCAAAATAAATTTTTGACTCTAGGTCTGTGTTTTCCACATGCTCAATAAGTGAAAGCCTTAATTAAATATTTAATCAAGAATACATATTTTCACGATTCACATCTTTTGGTTATTTTTCAAGGTAGGTTGTCATCTCCAATTAGATTATCAACCTTCTCTACTTATGACATTGACGGTGTCCAATATTTTTTATAGTCCAAAACCAATGAGCAAACTTTACTCGAGTTTTATGGAAATTTTTTGTGACCCCTAAATTCTTCTGAGCATATGTTCGGACTTAATTTCACTATTATATAATTTTAAAAAAATTCAAATATTTATTTTTTAGATTAATAATGCAATTAGAGTTGTAGACAAACAAAGTTGTTTAAAACAGCTGCAGATTTATAAGGTTGTTTAATTGATTTTTTAAGAGAAGTTTAATAAGGTTATTTATTTATTTTTTAAGAGAAGATTAATGTACAATGCCTCTATGCTAGTTTTCATTTAATTTTTATTTCTTGAATTCATAAGAAAGACTGATGCTTTTCCACTTGATTGCAACCCTTTTATATGTCAAAGTGACAGAACTTGTGCTAAGACATCTACATCTTCCTCCTACCCCACCATAGGTAGGGACTCGAGTTGCACTCAACACTTGTTGGTACTATAGTTTTTTTAATAGATTTTGATGTACTTGAAAGTAGTGAGATGTAAATTATGTGATCTTCTCAATGGAATAATCAAATAAAAAGAAATAAGAAAATGATTTTTCTTCCATGCCTTTTCATTTAATCATTTTCTTATTATATGAGTAATATTTTATCAACGTTATTTTATTATAAATAATATTTATCAGACTACATAAAGTATTCCATAATAAAATAAATGATACAATTATTATTTATTTATTTGCATTTAAATTTTTCACTTCACTAAGAAGAACCAAACATAATTTTGCAATCTTATATCCTCATAAGAATCTTATAATCATATAATTTGAATTCTCTCTTATGGTTTATATTTGTCGCTTGCATTTCTTAATTTTATGTCTCTTATTTTGGTTAAAGAACTATTATTTTATTTTATTTTATTTTATTTGGAGTATCATTCACCATAGAGTATCTTTGATCATTTCTCAATACAATATAGAAGCACAGATAGGATGAGATTTAAAAAAATATGGGCCTGTGATGTACTTGAGATTGGGTTTTCTGCCTTGCGTGGTGGTCTCTTCTTCTGAGATGGCGAGGGAGTTTCTGAAGACACACGATTTAGTGTTCGCCAACAGACCCTCTACTGCTGCTGGAAAACACATCGCTTACAACAACAAGAACATGGGCCTGGCTTCTTATGGTCCTTACTGGAGACACATGAGAAAGGTCTGTGTCATGGAGTTGCTCAGTGCAAAGAGAGTTGAGTCGTTTCGGTCCCTCAGAGCAGAGGAGGCTTCTCTCGCTATGAAATCCATGTGGGAGAGAAGCGAGCAGGGGATTGTTGCTGTGAATGTCAGCAAGTCTTTGCTGGATATCACCTCGGCCATTATTTGGAGGATGCTGAGTGGGACGAGATTCGACGTTGATGATGTGACTGGGAAAGGGGGTGAGCTCAAAGACATGGTGAGGGAGATTATCAGCACCCTTTCTGCTGTTAACATTGGGGACTTCTTTCCTTCCATAGATTGGATGGACCTGCAAGGCCTCAAGAAACGCATGGTGAATGCCCACAACTTCTTCGACAGGATTGTTGGGAGAATTATTGACGACCATATTGAGCACAAGAGAAGGGCTCTGGAGGAGTAAAAGGAGTGGAGTAAGGACATTCCGGATGTGCTGCTCGACGTGGAAGAATCCCAGTCTCTCGACGTGGAGTTCACTAGAGATAATATCAAAGCAGTGCTCTTCGTACGTCGCTTTCTCTTCCCCCTCTCTCTTGATCTTTGCTCGATTCTGTTTTAGGGTAGAAGTTTTGTAAAATAGTTTGTCTAGATAAGTTAAATATGAACTCAGCTTCCCTACATGGGCCACTTAAAATTTCTTTGATGACTGGAACAGAAGTTGTGGGAAAATAAGAAAATGTAGAGATAGTAATTAAAAGGTTTTATATCTACTTTTGTTTTAATTTTTCTTATTATGCTAAAATGGTCAACTTATTCATAAACATTTTAAAAGTCAAATTTTTTTTGCTTGTTCATGCGACATGATTGAAGATACTCTATTGAAGTTGTGAATGGTGAAGATACATTATATAAGTTATAAAGTAAAGAAAATAACAATAGAATTATTATTTTATGATTCCACTTAGACATGGAATTACATAATATCTAAATAGTTATAATAAGCCTTTATTTTTAAAAATAAATCTTCATACAAACATTAATTCACCTTAACTAACTATAGCTAACATAATACTAATTTAATTTATTTAACATAATCTAAAACTAGCATACACTAATTTTAAAATTCTACCTTCCCCCATTATTACATTATTTTCAACAAGAGAAGAACATACATATGGGTTTTGATTGTAATCTCTCTAGTTTGTTGAAGTGCCCTGACTAATCTTTTATGCTGACCCAAGAAGCATCAAATTGACTACACTAGCGAATGTCTAAATCATAGATCCTATGATAGTTTGTAAAATGAGAGAACATAAAAATGCAAACACATCTCTCATACATAAACATACACATATCCTTTGAAATTTCGCATCTCCTCCATGTGTGTCTAGTTACCCTTTTAATGGTGTACCCTAGCTTCCTTTACCATAGAAGTCCACATCTTTCCTAAGTGTATCCAACACCTTGTCAAGTGTTGCAATAATAATCTCTCCTCTACTACAAATAACAACTCCAAAGATATGCACATGGGAAGATCTTTATTTTAGGATTCCACATCTTCTCCAAATATAACTAATATATCTTCAGGTGTACAAAAAATTCTTCGTCCTTGCTCTTTGAATGGACAAATATAGTTTCCTATACCACAATTTCTTTGCCCATGCAAAACAAGTTCTTTTACTTGCAATGAATCCTCTTTGAAGAAGAAGCTAACTTGCAATTATAACCATTCTCCTTCCTCTATTGGCCCCAATTTTTAACGATCATATTATTCCTTGCACGTTAAAAATAGTATGAAAAGAAATAACAAACTTTTGTGACCAAAATTCTTACATTCTTCTTGTCAATGAGAATCCCTTATGCTCTATGCTCAAATTGGCTTTGACCTACTTTGATACATAAGAAAATCAATCTATATGCCAAAATTTCATCTTGCCTTTTAAGAAACATTTATAACATATTTAAATATTAGATTTGTGTTAGGATTAACAAGCTAATTTTTTATTTAGCAATAGCATTCAAATCAAACAATATCAATGTCTCTTAAGGTTGTTGAATGCTATTTAAAGAAGCATCTCTAGCCATTTTCACCGAGGCATAATGCCTACTTTAAAAAATAAGAACCCAACATTTTCCATAATAGCTCTCACATAAAAAAATTCAACATCGAACATTATAATATTTGTTAAAGAGTGTCATGAGCCAAATTAATAGCTTGAGTAACTAGTGTTGGTAGTGAAATAATCATTGATAAATTTCATTTAGAATAACTAATACACTATCCATGTTACTTGTCAAATTAGAAATTCCATGAACAACTCAACTATGACCATGTGTTGGCTATCCACTTCAATTATCTATATTGTTGCATATAAACAATGATCACCTATTGAAGATAAAAATGTCTCTATCATAAAGTTTGTGTTAGAAATGTATGGATTAGCATTTTCTTTTGTGTATTGTTATTGTAATTAATAGCAATGACTTCAAACATTCATTACACAAAAAATTCTCCCAATAAACTATGCTTGACTAGCCATTGTATTTGTTTTATTTATCCACTCACCATTCAAATCCAATTAACAACCACATACATTGCGGTTGTCCTCTCATGTATCTTTTTTTAAAGGCAAAAGTGGACTGGCCACTATATATTCTATTAATAAAACCTAATTCAAAGTCTTAACTAGGAAAGAATGAGGAAAGAAAACCCAACATCATTGATGTTACATAAAAAGAGTTAAAAAGTATTCATCTATTACAATATTGGCTACAAGAAAGCCAACAACAACATCTCAAAACAAAATCTCCCAGACCTATACATCAATGCCCTTTTAATATAGTCATACACCATTATAAATTCATGTTTTTTGAGAAGAAAATGAGAGGAAAACAAACCCCCTACAAAAGAATTCCCATGCCATAAATCATACTTATGAACCTCAAGCATTAATTTATTATCCACAATGAACTGAGAGGGAACAACCTCAGTTGCAATTAAAAGGAGTAACTCCATGGATTGCACCAAGTCGATAACATTAGATAGGAAAATAGAGACCATATACAAGGGGGAAAAAAATTGTTTTGATCTTGTTGAGAGGATATGCACACCAATTAATCTCTGGATTCTCATGTATCTTGCAATTGTAAGTCACAAGAAATTACGATTACATCTCTCCTAGTTGTGTAGAATACAACCTTACTATCTTCCACACTATTTTTGTTCCCTACACCACCTTTCCCAAGTATCTCAAGTGCATTTAAAATCACACTAGTCACAATCCAAACTACTTCATTGTAAGCTATATTTACTTTGACAACACTCTTCAAAGATAGTTTAGTTTTCCTATCTCTTTTCTCTCCCTCGTAGCCATATTTTTCAATCAAGAGAATAAAAATAATTAGGGTTTTGATATTATTTGTGACTACTAAAGCTACATTTAAAAAACCATGAAGCATAAGAAATGGTAAAAAAAATTAAAAATGTTCAATGTTACTACATACACTAATAGATTTGGCATTGATTTGCGATGGCTATGTGTCGCCACTGCGACAGACATACACGTCATAGTTATTTAGTCACAAATTATGATGTCCATTCTTTGCCGTCACAATTATGATGCCTATACGTCACTATGCAGCCACTTATATTGACATCAATCCTATCACAACTCTTGTGCTTCCTGTCGCAATTGCGATGGGGTTGCCATCGCATCTATAGTAACACTGTTGCAATACTTGACCAAGTCGTTGCCATTGCGACACCAACCCCAGCAATTGTGATAGGGTTGCTATGGATGCGACGGCAATCACGTCATAATTTCTAGGATTGGCGTCGCAATTGTGACGGTAAGAGAAGTAAAACAAAAAGAAAATATTTCATTTCTCATTAAGCCCACACCACTCCTTCGATTTGTATTGATCTTCTATTCACTCCTTCTTTCTTCCCTATGTCACTGTCCTCATGATGGATCATGGCATACAATTAGGAAGCAAAGAGTGCACATACTTTCAAATAGGTTCATAAACTTACATGCTAGTCTATATGGAAAATATTAACAGCCTTTGCACCTCAAAATTGGGCTTGATGACAAATCATCATATTTTAGGAGGCCAAGGTAATCTAGGCAATTGATGTTAGCTAATGTAAATGTTCCACAAGGAACCACTCAAAAACATTCTTCAAGCTCTAGAGGTGCATAGTTATTGTCAGGTTGTGTGATTCAAATATGCACTCCTAATTTTTGGGCCATTTCATTGGAAGGGAACCACAAGATTTTTTATAGATGACTAGGCATTTTGTTCAAATACTATTAAATTAGCAACATTTATGTGTATGCCTGGAAATAAAGATGGAAGATAGCGTTGGCAATGCTTTTGATGTTAAACTGAGATTATTAAGAACTTTAACAACAGACCCAACAACTAAATTAGTCACTGTCAAAAATCTAAATTGCCTTCAATAAATATAAAGAACTACTATAATGTAAAAAATAATACAATTTTAGCACTGCCACCCTAGTTGATAATAGAATTACAATTTAACAACTCCATCTGATAGAATATTTACTGGCAGACCTAAAAATATTTCAGACTCTAAAATAACCTTTAGAAAGGTGAGCATGCAATCTTTGCATGAAAAGTGAAAATGCATGTTGAGAGATCTACCTCTAAATTCCTTAGCAGTATGCTATGCATACAAAGTACAGATGCTACATCATATGATCTTAATGAAGTAGATCTAGTTGAAGGTATAGACTATAATAATTGTTGATAGGAAAATATAGTGATAAAATAGAATATGTCAAACATAATCTTGCAGATCTAACTCCCAAAGTTTCACTTTTGAAAAATAAGCTCTTCACAGCTACAAAAATACACAGAATCATGGACACATCTACCAGACATTTACATGCATGCAGTTCCACCAACAAATAAAACTGGCAACACATAATATCCATGTAAGGATGTCATGGTGTGTACATGTAGACAAGCTTGCTCGAAAATGAATGCCACGAAAAATGATAGGCAATACCCCAAGTACAGGATATGAAAATTGAGCTTAATTCGGCAAAATATTTAATTAGAGCATACAGCTCATGAACCAAATCTAAACCAACTTAAAGTATGAATAAAAATGAGGGTATAGAATATGATGAATGTGTGCATGTTTGCTGACAAATAACATAAACACTATTAAATAATCCCATGTTTAAAAACCTATAAGAAAACATATACACCAAAAAAATAGGTAATTGAACCAAGTTATATATAATAGTAAAGTGGATTACAATCGCACGAGGACAGATGTCATCAGACCAAGAGATCCAAATCCTAAAAATAGAAAATCTAGTGAGGTTTGCTTCTAAAGAAAGTAATCATGTTTTCTTCCTTACAAAAACAATAGATATATGTAAGATTAGATATAATGATCAGTTCAAAGCTAGATTCAATGAAAAATAGTCTTTTGCACCACTAACCCTATGCAAGGAAATCACTTTGCACATCACCATCATAATTTTTGCATGCCCAAACATAGGCACCATCACTCTTCAAAGCATAGGCTACCATGTCATCAATAAGCCTATCCTCATACCTGTTCATGAATCAATCATTGAAAGAAGTTATTGTGTGCCCGACAGAGTCAAGATAATCAACATTGCAATCTTCATATTATTGTGCCAAGAAACAAAACCAACCAAATTCTTGTTGCGTCATATTTAGCTTTCCAACTAGCCTCGTATACCTCCTGGAAGATATCTTTAAACCTACCAATTTAAGTCACATATAAGAAGAATCTCCAAGAATATGAGGATCATTAAGCTAGAGAAACATAAAGAATGATAACATGGGAAGTAAGGTGTGTTAGAGAAAAAGGTAAAAATAAGATCATCAATCCTTGTATTGATTTGAAAACATAGGTTCCATCATATTTTTTTAAAATTGTGTCTTTAGTACTCAGGTAAAGTGGCCATTTCTTCTCATAAGCTGTTGCCATTGATGCATCAGCAAATGCACAAATAGAATGCACATAAGTAATTAATCATAATTGAATATTTGAGATTTGCTCAATTAGAATTAGAATAGGAAATTATATTTGTCATAAAAGAGAGGACTACATACCTCATCAGTATTGTACATAGCTAATGCTATTCCTCCATCTCCTTTAAATTCATATACCTCCAACTCTATAGTTTCACCTCCATTCTCTGGAACTGCATCAATTGATAAAAATCATTGTTGCGTGCTACAAAGAATACTAATGAAACAAAAAATAGATGCTTTTCGATCTCTGACAGTGAAACCATAATGATATTCACTAAGCCGAAAGACAATAATATTATAATTCAATGTGGTCACAAGTTGTCAAATATGGAAATAATCCAAGTATCCTTAGAAGTGGAGTTCAAAAAGCAACAAGCTCTTCACTTTTAGTGATAAAAACCTCATTACCTTTTTTAACATCATTACCTTTGATTATCTTTTGTGACCTTTTCTCGGCTAAAGACTTGTGAAAACTATAATGTCATTCCTAAATGACTCTAAAAGACCTTTTAAAACACTCTTCACACACCTATAACCTTAACTAACCCCATTCAAGCCTAAGTTGGCTTATGTTGCCAATATTGGAAATTTTACAAGATCTTGCACTTTGAGTGCATTTAACATCATTTAGGGGCTTTAATAGCCTATTACATCATGTAAACACTACTATCCACCCATAACTCTTCCTAGGACACCCTAGGACTTCAAATGACCCCTTACATCATATCGACTCCCTATTTGTGCCAACTAGAGCTTCACTTTGTGTCAAGAATAGTTTAATATTCTCTACTAAATAGGGCCAACCACGTGAAGGTGGAAGCTCATTTGGCCCCAACTCCCCTCCTGCTAACAACACTCTACATTCCCCGTTAACATCTAACATTCATTCATTCTTTCAACCATTAATAAAATGTAACATTCAATCAATATCACATGATAAAATTCATTAACACATTAGATTCATAAACATGCAAGATTCATCAATATTTTGCATTAACACATAATTCATGAACATTCATTAGCACATAATTAAATTCATTGAGACATGAAATTCAGTCATTATCAATTAAGGTATGTATATGACAATCATTTCTTTTTTTTCTTTCTATTTGTTTTTTCTATGTAAGCTCTAAGAGGAGCATAAGTGTCATCATCAATTCCCCCCCCATCAGTTCTTTTCTTTTTTCTTCATGATCTCAAATTCCTATGCTATTGCAAAGGGGGGTCCTCTGCAATAACAAATAAAAGAGTTAAATTAAAAATAATTTATTATAATTGTTAAAAGTATTTAATTATTTTAAATAACATAACTATGGCGCACTTTACCTAATCTAACCACATCATTTTGTCTAGACTTAACGTCAACACACTCATGAACATCAACCCCTCAATCCTCTATAGCTGCTATACAAAATGTTACGTTAATCCAAACACCAATTGCAATTACATATAAAAAATTTAATAGAAAATGTATACCTCCACCAATGGGATGCACATCATGCAAACCTTCAGCATTCACAGATTGTGTAGAAGGATTCTCAAGCTGCATTCCAACATCCTATGCATTGTTATCATTGCTTGCTTAAAAAAGATATACTCACTTTATATTGGAATTTAACATCAAATAGACTAATTGGTAAAGTATTCAATTTGAAATAAATTTCATTTAGCTTATTTACCTGAGGCTCAGATGCATCATTATTAGAACCTTCCACATTGATTTCAGCTCGTAGCCATTCAACCATGGCTCTATAGCCTTGTTGGAAGCCAAGTCTCTTATCCTCTTTTGTGAGGCATCTCTTGAACTCTGAGCCCTACATTTTTGCGTGGTATGGTGAATTTTACTTGCATTGTTTCATCAACCAATGGAGGGTAGTTCATATATCAAAAGGAAATACAAAAGTTTCAAAACTTGAGGATCTGAAATACTTACAACTTGTGCTTGAAGAAGTTTCGAAAAACCACCAAAGCCGAGCTTGTGTGTCCTGTGTTTTTCTAGTCTTGCCTTTGTTGCCTTTGATGTGTCAGGAAATCTATGAAAAGTTTGAAATAACATTTTGCTTCTGTCTAGTTTGCACAATTACAATGAGTTTTAACTACTCATGTGTAGATGAGCCGGGAACATCGCTAGCATCCCCTCCGAGCGGTTGCTCCATATTATGCCCTTGTGTCAAAGATCAAGTATAAAAATGTTAGCCAAAATTTTATTGACTAAATGGTATGTTGGAATCATTGATTAGAAGTTGGTTTAATAGTATGTACCACCCCCATGATAGGAGCCTCATTTGTATCTATGCAGTTCAAATTGTAATCAATAAGAAGCTCTTCCCCTACACATATTGATTTTATCGCATAGATGAATACACAATTTCCCTCGCGCGCCTCAAATATGAAATTAGGTTGCTATATAGTTGACCCGGGTCATGTACTGTTTATAAAACCCATAATATTCCCTGTTGCTTTTGGCCTTCCATCAATGTATATAGCCTAACTCTTACTTTGATTAATTTCTTCTTGTTGTATATAATTTGTTGAGAGGGCACACCTACGCATAGTTTTTTTATATTGAACAATATGCATCCAACTTTTGTAATCCTAACATGGTCCAACATACTCCATCAATTCAGAAACTTTGTTGCAAGACACCTCTATGTTGTCCATAGAAATAGGCCCAAACCATGTAATGATGATGGTGCTATGCAATATATCCTCTCGTTAACAAAAAAAATTAGTGTTTATTGGAGGAAGTTTCTTGGGTACCCAATGTTTCTGTAGTTGTTGGTACCTCAAGGGCACCTTGATGTCGCCTTTCGTCTCATCATCATAAGAACATGACCCCCTTTGAGCAAGGAAAAATTTCACGTGTTTAATGAATTTCCTTCTAGTCCTTTGACCTCTAGTTAATCTCCCTATTCTAGATAAACTGCATGTCTCACCTTCCTCTTCTATTCCTATATTTTCCTCACTTGAGGAAGACACTTCTGACAAATACCTATTCGCTGCTACTTGCAAATGGGAGTGATCTTAGAAGAAATCAATCTTACTATTGATAAGTGTATTAAATAGATTGTCTATAAGGAGTATTAACTTATACCTATCGATCCATGAGACTATGCGAGATGCTCCTGAAAGGGGTTTCAGTTTTCTACAAATGTAATTCAATTATCATGAGTATAATCATAATCACATCCATCATAAGCATCACATAAAAATAAAAAACATTAAAAGGTACACAATATAACACTTAAATCAGACTCACATTATAAGCCTACTAGGGAAGTAGGCATAGTGAAGGGCTAAGCACTTATATTATGTTTTCCCTATGAATTTTATTCTAGGTACAACTCCCTTTTATAGATATTTAATGAATTCCCTTTTCTAAACTACACTCTTACAAATGCTTTTGACCTGAAAGAAAATAAGGCTTAGTACATTCACACATCAATATGTGTTTTAAATAGTTTTATTTATTTAATTTAGATTAATAGTTAATTTAAATTAGGAGTATTCTATTTCTAGTTGAAACTTGTAGCTTTTAAATAGATAATGGATAAACTATGTAACTATATAAAACAAATATATTTGTATCAAGAAATTAATATTGAATAGATTAAGGATTGATGGCATACCTCTAAATTTCATCATCATCATCGTCGTTGTCATCATCATCATCATCATCCTCCTCCTCATCATCATCATCATCCTCATCATCATCATCATCATCATCCTCCTCATCATCATCATCGTCATCATCATCATCAGCCTCACCATCATCATCGTTGTTATCATTGTCGTCATCATCAACATCATCATCATCATCAACATCAACATCAACATCATCTTCATCATCATCATCAGTAGCATCATCTACATCATCTTCTACTTCTTTGGTATCTTCTTCTTCCATCGCATTATACTTTATTAGCCTTCCTCTTGGTTCATGTCTAACAACAAATGACCAACCCGATTTATGTGGAACCTTTGACTAAAATACCTACTCACATTGGCTTGGAAGAACATAGGGCTCATCCCCAACTAGCTCAAACGACCTTGTATTAACCATTGTAAATCTATTATCATGTTCAATAACAGTTCTATCAAGATCATTTGGATTAAGTCGTAGCCTGTACCATTTGACAACGAAGAGTACTAATTTGAAGGAACTAAAGTCACACTCTAGTATATCATCCAAAATTCCATAGTATCAATTTTTAGACTCTCGAGGATGTAAGTCGTTTCTAGATAAAATATTAGTCACTTGAAAGATTGCAGTTATTTCTGAATCACAAGTTTTCTTCGTGTCATCCAACACTTTGACACAAAATTTATGACAATTACATAACATAGCCTTGTGGTGTTTAACCTACAATAATATGTGAAACATGTCAAAATTGTTGTATCATGAGTTGATAAACATATGGGTGATTAATAAATTTGTACATACCTGGAAATCTCTTAAACCACGTGCTAAGTCTATTTCCCTTTGCATAACATTGGAATCTCCATTACGATGAGGTTCTTTAACCAATGCAGATACACCTTCCCATGTTAATGTTCGACTAGAATGTTGACATCATTCAATCCATATCGTCATCCAACCAAGATTGTTTGCAATATACAAATGTAGTGCATCCCACTCTCGAGCACCTATACAAAAAAAAAATAGACAACTTACAACCGATTTATTTTGAAAATTAAGAAATAATTTATTACAATAACATCTTATAATTTATTACCTCTCACTTTCCTCAATGTACCTTTCCCCATCAAGTACTCCCCTTCTAATTTTTTAAAAGGCTCAAGATCCCAAATGCGATCTACATGGATATTTGATGCAAACTTAAGAAAATATTCAATAATGTACACCATAGTCTGGTATACCATATATCTCTCTACCATAGAACCCTCAGGATGTGCTCTATGTTGAACCAAAGCTTTCAAAGATTTCAAGTGCCTCTCAACCATCCACATTGACCTAGTGTGTATAGGTCCACACAATTCAATCTCCCCAACTAGGTGTATGAGGTAGTGTTCTTGTGCATTGAAAAAAGTTGGAGGTAGGCACTTTTGCATTTCACACAGTAAATGAGGAATTCTTCTCTTCCAATAGTTTATATCTTCTTTATGGATTTCTTTAGATGACAACCACCTACATTAAGAGAGTCAAGTCACAAAAAATATATAGATACGAGACTTTACAAAATAATATACAATAGATTACATAACAATAAAAAAAAAATCATGAATATAATAAATATATAAAAAAAATTGAACAAATATTACTTCTTACCTCATGTATTTTCCAAGATCGTATATCACTTTTTTAATGTTATTGTTGAAGGGCTCTGGGAGAGATAGAGGAAGAACGTATTGCAGTAAATATAAACCAATCATTTCATTTTTTTCTAACATAACGTAATGAATAGTACATGTAGTTTATGAATATATTGTAAATTATACAGAAGAACATAACTTACCTTGATGAAAGTATACCAATCATGTGTTTTGAGCCCTGGCCCAAATTCACTTTTTTTTTTATATGAGATTGTTTATGTTCGTAGCAAATCCTGTGAGAAATCAAATTTTTCGTATGAGTTCTTTTATGGCATCACTTTGGTGCTCCGTTAATAACCAAGGAAGGGCACTTATATTAATCTGATCTTTGTTGCTATTTTGAGTGAATTAAATTCTTCAATGCATGATTGGATTCATGAATGTCATTATAAATTTTGACAATTTTTTCTTTGTCATGCCTTCCATCCAATATTTTCCATAATGTCTCTGTTATATTCTTTCCAATATGCATAGTATCAAACAAATGCACAATTTGTAAGTGCTCGTAGTAGGGCAACCTGCTAAATTGTCTGGGATAGCTTTTTAGTCCCTTTGGAAGGTTGTCAGTACTGCCTTGACAACCTTCACGATCATCAATTACACAATTAGTAAACAAAAATCAAAATATAAATATATAAATTACAAACATAAACCATTAGGTGGAACGACATTACCTCGACGATTAATTCTATTATATTCCAACTTCCATAGGCGAGTATCATTCTTCATGGCTTTAATGCAGTCTCTTCTTTCCCATTGAAATGATGTTTTTTCGTACTTTGATACTTATGATTCCTGTGGAGGAAGTGTCTACACTCATCAAACACTTGCTTTCCTAAACTTTTTGAATGAGGAGATTTCATTTTTGGACCACAAACTAGACATGCAAATTTTCCCTTTGTTTGAAGACCTACAAAATAATGATATAATTGGATTATTAAATATTTTGATTTTTACAATTAGAATTATCATGCGCAACTTGAATTCATTATAATGTACCACAAAAATTTGTTAGCCCTGGGGCATCATGTATTGTCCATGCAAGTATTGCATGGAATTGAAATTGTCTTTGTCCTATTGGTCTAGACACATCATACATAGTGACACTATTCCATAACTCCACCAACTCATTGATAATAGGCTCAACATATACATTCATATCTTTAACTTGATATTTATCTACTTGAATGAATAGTAACATTACATAATTATTGTGACCGTTTTACCGGAAGATTTGTAAGTACATGTAAATTAATAACTATCAAATGTTAAGATACCTAGAAAAATTGTTGCCAACATAATGTGCTCCCTCTTTATTGACATCCACGGAGGAATGTTATTGTTGATAACAAAAACAGGCCACACCGAGTAAATAGATCCCATCTCTCCAAATGGATTGACACCGTCCACTACCAATGAAAGCCTGAGATTACGAGGTTCTTCTTTGAAGTGTTGCCACTTTTCCTCTATGTGCATAAATGCCAAACCATCCGTAGGGATTCGAATAATGTCATCTCTACTTCTATTGCGTGCATGATAATTCATAAATTGAGCCAAGCTACTACACCTAAATAATTGTCGCATCCGTGGAATAATGGGGATGTAACGAAGAACCTTTTGAGGCACCTTTTTGTTAGTCGATTTGTTTGATATCATATGACATACCAGGCATTGTGTTGCAAATTTATGTTATTTATAATATATAATATGATCATTGGCACAAGCATGTATTGCTTGATACTCCATTCCAATATCTTTCATAACAGTAGATAATTTTTGATTTGAGTGAGGTAGAATATTTGATGATGGTAACAGAAACTCACCTATTAATCTATAGCAAAAAATATAAGTTGTTAATATAAACAATATTAGTGGTACATTATTCACCATTTGTTAACTATAAAGACATATATGACATACCTTAACATACGTGACATTGTTATGTTGGATAAACCATTCATAACCTTCAAGTTCAACAACAACAATATATCAAAGAGAATAGTTGTTTGGGAGTCTTTGTATAGGGGCTCGTATGCCTTCTCAAGTAGAGGTACATCAAGGCTATCGTCATCATCATGATCAGATACGCTTGGACTAAATGTGTCACGGATCAATGTATTTATACCATCATCTTCAATTGTGTTTTTTGGTACATGATCATCATCTTCCATGGGATCATTATCTTCACCTTGTATATTCACACCTCCATGTTCCTCCACTTCGAAAACCATATTCTTCGGATTGTTGTGGTTCATATCATGCACTTCCTTGGGGAGATCGACCTATATAAAATTGATCAACATAAATAAACCATGATCATCAACTCATCGTCAAGTGATTTTATATGTATATAAATTGTTAAAATGATATAATGAATGACTTACCAATGGATGATAGTCATGCCCCCCTTCAATGTGACCATTCTCCCTACAATGTCTCTTAGCTGTTTTGATTAGCAGTCTTCTACGGTTTAAGCCCTTACAAATTTTGTAAGGACAATAAAATTTTCCATCACCTTTTATTTTCAAGTTAGACCATAATCTAGCGATTGTCTCCCTATTTTTTTCTTCACTTATATTATTTGACATGATCGTTCTTCGCAGAAAGCAAAAATTGAGCTATGAAAACTTTGGTCTACAACTTTCACTAAGAAAAACTGTCAAAAGTACACAAATCTTCTTAGACCTAGCTAAATAATTTAATATTTAAAAAATGCTTTCTTTGACTTTATTCCTAATACATTTAATCCAATCACCTTTTATAACATTCAGTCAATTGCTCTAGGAAAATTTCTGGATAGGATTATTTGTAAAACTTTGACCAATTGCCTAAAGGTCTTATTTCAAGAGACCTTACAACATTAAGCCACTAAAAGAAATTTCAAAACATATAAGCTAAAATTCTAGTTAAAATATACATTAGATTAAAAAATATAGAATTTTCATACCCGAGTGCGTGGCTATATAACTCGTGCAATGGCCTTCTTGCATAGCTATAGAAGCTCTCCAGCAATCAAATCATACAAGCTACAAGGCCTAATAGAAATTTCAAAACATATAAGCTAAAATTCTAGTTAAAATATACATTAGATTAAAATATATGAAATTTTTATACCCGAGCGTGCAACTATATAACTCATGCAATGGCCTTCTTGCTTAGCTGTAGAAGCTCTGCAGCAATCAAATCATACAAGCTACAAGGCGTAACAACAATTTCAAAACATATAAGCTACAAGTCTAGTTAAAATATAAATTAGATTAAAAAAAATATACAATTTTCATAACGGCTAAGCACGTGGGTATAACTCGTGCAATGACCTTTTACCTTAGCTATAGAAGCTCTCCAGCAATCAAATTATACAAGCTACAAGGCCTAACAACAATTTCAAAACATATAAGCTACAAGGCAAGACATATTACATGACATGGAAAAAGGAACAAAATTTACAAGCTTTGGCAAGACCTATTAAACGACATCATAGTGCTAGAGAGATCACAATTATATGAGTCAAACATAGTCATGAAAAAGCACATAAATTAGCTATTATATGCAATTAAAAGATATATAGTTAGATAGGGACATCCATAGGGCATATTGAAGAAATGAAATGGTCATATAGATTTCATATGGGATTTTGAAGATGTTAGTGTTCTGATTTAAATTCCATATCCTTGATTAGTTTAGCCCAACTCTTGGTCACACCTTCACACCCTGGACAAACTCAACTACTTAGTAGGTCAAAGTTTCCCAAACTCATCTTTTCAACTTGGAGACTTGGAAATTGCCACCAAGACCATCTAAGACCAATTAAGAGCACTACCTCCACTGCTAAAGCAAAAAGAGGGTGGCTTTCATTTGCAATGTGGCAATGATGTGTAAATCTCACAATAGGTGTATTACATACATTATGATTATATTATTATTATCTAATTGATTACAGGTTCCAAGACAAGCTTATTTCAGCAATTAATCATCTCTCTATCAAATTAGCATTCATTCAATCATCACTAAAAAATGTATTAGACTAGAATTTATTACATCATCACACATCAATAATCTAATCAACAATCGCTTAAATCATCACTCAGTAATAGCTCAAATGATACAATCAAGTAATTGGATTAGATCAGTACTGGGTATAGTAGGCATTATGTGTTGTAGCAATTATTAAGATATGTATGATGAAGATGCAGTCTAACTTATAATATCTTATGAATTTGGTATAGTTAATGATATGAAATACTAAACAACTTAGATTCTTTATTTGTTTATCAAATTTTGATATTCTTCTACAAAAAACTCATGTATAGGTTGGGAAAGAAATACAAGGGGGGAGGGCAGATACAGGTTCCCCTTTTAAATAGACCACCCTGTGTTGGATGGACGTATTCTTTCCACTCATGAACCAATGGGAATTGTATCATGCCCTTGGGCTTTGTTGTGGAAAAAGTTCTAGAGTAGCCTATTTTTCTTTCCTTTCCAATGTCTACAATTGTTTCTTGTAGAAGTGAACTAAAGGTTGGAATTTATCATATATGGCTTAATAAGGAGACATGAGTAGTGAGGGCAGAGATGGGTTCCCCTTGTAAGTAGACCACACCATGTTGGGTGGATGTGTTTTGCCATTTGTGGGCCTAGAGGTGTTGTATCCTGCCTTTGGGATTAGTTGTGGCAAATGTTCTAGGGCACTCTATTCAAACCCTAGTATGGTTGGCTATTCTAAATAAAACTATAAATTAATTCTACATATGAAATGTTAGTAATTTAGTTGTTTATTTACTTTAAGTTTCAACAGCTATCATATGTTTAATTATAGAGAACAATTTGTATACAAATGTTGTTGTGAAATTCTTACTTTGGGTAAAAATCAGTAGGGGACACCATTACACTTTTAACATGATAGTTTTTAAATATTGCATGGGAGGATATTGCAATTACATCCAATCATTTCTTACCTAATAGAGAACTACTACATAGACTTGTGTGTCTTTGCACACAATTATGTGTGTATGGAAATATAGGTTTTGGTACTCTGGATCTTAATATCAAAGCTAAATTTATGTTGTTAACAGCGTTATCAAAAAAATTTATAGGAATTTTATGAATATGGGCTATCTATCTTATGTGAAAAAGTGTCTTAAATGTTCTGCCATATTGCTTCTTTATATTTTCCCATAACATATTAGTTGTGATTGTATTACATGTGAATTAAAATATTTTCAGTGAGTTACTCATTTTGGAAAGCTAATTCTAGTTGCTTTTCATAGATTTGGTCCATACTTTTGTCAGCCACTGATTGCTGGATTAGGGGATGATAACAAACCATTTATCTGCGCAATGGATTCTATTGGAGCTAAGTATGTATTCTTTTTCTTGTATAAAGTTCATTTAACTATTATGGAAGATGTATTTTGCACCTTATTCATGCATAATGGAATTAATTTTTGAATAATGTTATATTTTAAAAGGTTGCATGAGCAAGATCATATGTTGTAATGTAATCTATTATATTATTGCTTTGTATGCACAAGTGTTAAAGGTGACCTCCGAACATCCAACTTTCACTGTCATCAAATAGAGAACTTGTAACATTTTAGGGTCAGGACATACTTTGTGAAAAATGAACACTGTTTTGCTATGTCTATGGACATGGTGGGGATCAAAGCTCAATTTTTGATTCAGCAAAGGCTTATTAGGTCAAGATTGATTAGATTTCTTTGTACAATATTTTTTAGAGTTGGGTCTTTTTATTACTTGAAAGAGATATATAAGAGAGTTGAGATAGAAATTTTTTTTTTTTACCCAGGTCAAGGTTCATTTGACTAAAATTGAATGGGGCAGTATACCTTGTATTTTCTAGAAGTGTAGTTTGATTTGATCTTTCTTTTTATAGAGGATGTCCTGAAAGAGGTATATGTAGAAAGGCGAGCTAAATATGGGTTTGCAATACAAATAGTTTATGGGAGAAATCAAATAGTTTATGGGGTTTTGCCTCATATATCTAATATATAAAGGGGTGCACCATATAGAGAAGCAGGAGATCGAAGGTGCCAAGATCCTCCATTTGATTTGTTGACCTATGAAAAATATGCAAAATTCAACACAAATTTCAAAAGATTTAAACAACCTAACCTTTTTCAGATGCATGACAGAGGCTTTACGCACTTTAATTGACCGTAGGTGAGTAGGCAAAGATTTCAATCCTTAATTTTTTAAACTGCTACTAGATTTTGAAGAATAGCTCTTACTTCTAAGATGATTCCTTGTAGCCCACATACCATGGTCAATATATGATGTTTAGATTACAAATGAAATTGAGGTAGCCATAAGCTAGTCCAATTTAGGGCTTGAATCACATCTTACCTAGGATGCATACTTGTACAGCCGCTCCAAGAAAATTCCTTCAAAAATCTTTGTAAGTTTGTGAGTCTCCATTTGTTAGAACATAGATAGCTAGGTATGCTCAGCTACTAGAGTGTGTTGGTCACAAATAATGTGACAGAAATGTTTGAAATGTGTACATATATTGTATGGCACATATATATGTTTTTTTTTTCCAATTAGATCCTGACTCTGTCGTAATTGTGACACCTAAGTTGCCTGACATTGCAATTGCAATGTTGTCAGGCTACATTTGAAAAAAAGAGTCAAAAAAGACATTGGCATTGCAAATTGGCCCCTAATGTATTAGTGATATATTTACATTGGTATCTAAATGAATTTATATTTCCTTATATAAACTATTTGATAATATACAATCATTGTTAACTAATTACAACCAATTAGGTAACTTGTTGGAAACCAAAACTTTGCAAAAAATTAGAGTTCCAAATGGTATGCCAAAGGAAGAATATCACTATGAGACAGGTCTTGATACATACAAAAGGTACTTGATGTCTAGGTACGTGTGTGTTCATAATAACTTAAGGTACAATCTCTTGGAACCCTTTATATTTCACTATAACTCTTGCATATTTTCTCGAAATATCATTTGCCTTATTCAAAGCTTTGTCAAAGTGATCATCAATATATTTTCCCAATCGATCTTATCGTTTATGAACAAATCTAACAATATCCTTTTTATTTAGGGAAAGAATATTAGTAAGGATACATAGTATACTATTTGATTATTAGTGCATTCATGACTTAGAAGTACACTTTTTTAGTACTGTGGGCATAGTACTATTGTAATCAGTTTCCTATAAATAGTGATTAAAATTTATGATTTCCACAAATCAAAATTAAGTAATTTTAAATATTACTATATTGCAAATATGTTTTATAGTTAAAATGTACATTTCTTGCATTTCTAAATTAAGAAAACTAATTTTGAGCTATCTCATTGGCTTGAACAATTTGGTATTATACATGAACTTTCAGCATTTCTCTTCAAATTTTTAGCCAACTTTTAAGGATACATTGTCCAATATTTATGTAAAGTAAGACATACAATAATGAAATTATACAAAATCATAGAACTTATTTATTTCTATTTCTTAAATTTATTGCACAATTTTCTCTTCATACCGAAATTCTTTATGCAAGAACACTTTCAATTGATGAAGGAGTATAAGGCCTTCTATTGTGTATAATTGTAAATTTATCTTTCCACTATTAATAAAATGGTTATATTTTCATGCATGAACATAGTTTTGTCTAGTGAAAAAATATAAATCAATATGAAAATTATATGAATTTGTTCTAACAAATATTTGTTTCTTTTTCTCTTCTAAATTTCCATACAAGAAATTATTATCAAGAAATTATTTTCATATCATTAAAAGTATTATAAAAATCTAATTACATTTTCTAATTAATATAAATATTTTAAAATCACTTCAATATTCTATGTGATTGTTTAATTTTAGATCTAATTCTTAACATTAATCTAAAATCTAGATTAGCAATATAAATTTATTAATAATTATGTTCCTTCACTTCTTGTTTGTGTCTTTTTATCGGCTTTCATGCTGGCTTTTCTCATTGTAAATTAAAATGGTGTTCTTAAAATTTTATTCTACCTTTTCTTTTTTATCACCTCTACACAAGTTACACTGAGAGGCGTTCTATACAATGGCAGCACAAATGCCCAGCACGGGAATATGCCAAGATTCCTTGTCAATAAAAAAGAATTGGGAGCGGTTGCAAACTTTTATTTTAAATAAAAAAAATTCCCGAAATAATAGGTGGCCAACATAAAAGACAATAAAAAATATTCCTGAAATAATAGCTGGCAAAGAAGATGCCAAATGGAACTCAAAATAATAGGGTCCGAAAAAATAGGCTCCTATAAATTTTAATAAATTACATATATTCTTTTTTAAAATATGAAATATAAATACGAAATTAATTTTTTTTAAAGTGAAAAAAAATTAAAAAAATTAAATTAATTTTTTTTTTAAATTTAAAAATTAAAAAAAAAAAAAATTTAAAAAACGAAAAAACAAAAAGAACAAAACATTATGTAAAAGGTGGTCGTAGCCTGCGGTAGTAACAGCCGCTGCTGTCAGCGGCAGTTACTGCCACAGGCTATGTAAGAATGGGGTGGTTGCCCGTCACCTCATTTAATTTTTTTAAAAATGAAACGCATGCGAAACCCATCGCGTTAATCACCTCATTTAAATTTTTTTAAATTTTTTTTAAAAATGAAACGCATGCGAAACGCATCGCGTTAAACATTTTATAAAAAATTATTATCAATGATGATGTGTAGCGATGTGTACATATTTGATATGTGTATTTTTAAAAAATTTAATTTTTTAATGTTAATTTGGGAAATTGAAGAGTTTCTTAATGGGAGATGAAAAGTTTTTTCCATGGGAGATGAAGAGTTCTCTGTTGCATTATAAAACACTCATCTTCTCTCATTTTTGCTCTTCATTTGTAGAAGAATACATTTGAAGAAGACAAGTTTTCAGTAAAGCTTCATTGTTTTTGTTAAGAGAAGAAAAGAGGGAGATAAATCATTTGGAAAAGCATTCTACATTTGAAGATCAACAAGTAGATCAAAATTCTAAGTAAGTTTTTTATTTATTTTTTGTTTATATTAAGTTTTATTTTGCATTTTGATTATTATCCACATTAAGAATTGTAGTTACACTATTTACATTTAGTTGTAAGCTATTTTTAAAATTAGATTTCTTAGCTTTTACATTGTTGTATTCAAATTTACATTTGCATGTTTCATGCATAATTTATATATAGTTGCATGTTATATATTTAGATATGATTTGTGTAGATTATTATTTTTTCATATTTTTCAATGTTTTTTATAGATTAATGTTGTATTTTGTTTTCTATAATATTTCATATGGATGGCAATGCCGCCATATCAATAGTTTTTAAAAATAGTGATTTATAAATTTAATGATTACTATTTTCATTTACAAAAGTAGTTTGATTTATAATACTTTTTTAATTAACATTAATATATTGATTTATATTAATATTCTGAGTTAGATTACTATTTCGATCAAAATAATTTTGTAATCAACATTTAGATTATAATTAATTCTTAGCTGTGTTTTCTGGGTAGATTGTGTTAATTGTTACATATTATAATTAATATATTTACATTGTTGATTATAATTAATTGTTACATATTAATATTTGAAAAATGGATTGCAATGCCGCCATATTTCTAATATTTTATAAAAGTACCCATTTGATTATTTTTAAATATGAAAAATCAAATTTATACTTTTAATTTTGTTATTTGAAAATTAGAGTAACCATATGTTTATTTTAATTAATGATTATTTTTATATGCAATTTTAAAATAATAATTATTAACTTTTAAGCATCAATCTTTTAAAAGTGGAAGGCAATGCCGCCATTTTTTAAAATATTATAATACTAAGCAATTTATTATAATATTAATTATATTTGAAAAAATATTTGTAATGTTTTCATTAAGATTAGTATATTGATTTAGAGTACTTGAATTAGATTACTATTTCAATTATAATAGTTTTGTAATTTACATTTAGATTAAATTTAATCTTTGTATATTAATATTTGAAAACTGGATGGCAATGCCGCCATTTTCCAAATATTTTATTAAAGTGCCAATTTATTCATTTTTAAATTAAAAAATCAAATTTAAACTTCTAATTTAGCTCATTGAAAATTATAGTAGCCATATATTTATTTTAAGCTATGCTTATTTTTTATATGCAATTTTAAAAGAATAAATAGTAAGTTTTACCCATCAATCTTTGAAAAGTGGAAGGCAATGCCGCCATTCTTTAAATATTATAATACTAAGAAATCTATTATAATGTTACCTATATCTAAAAATATTTATAATGTTTCAAAAGTGGATGATAATGTCGCCATATATTTTCATTAAAATATCAATTTATTTGTTTGTAAATAAGAAAAAATAAATTTATACTTTCAATTTTGTTATTTGAAAATTAGAGTAACCATATATTCATTTAATTTATGCTTATTATTTATGTGCAATTTTAAAAGTATCAAAATTCATTTTTAGGCATCAATCTTTGAAAAGTGAAAGGCAATGCCGCCATTTTTTAAATATTATAATAGTAAGCAATTTATTATACTGTTAATTGTAATTAAAAATATATGTAATTTTCATATTTCTATATTTCTTTAAAAAAATGTATTTTCATAATTTTTTTAATGTATTATCTTATTTTTTGTTCATACTTTCTTCATTTATTCTTAATTAATATTTTTTTTAGCAATATCTTATATGGTTTCTATGGAAAATTATTTAGTGTCATGAAAAATATAGCTTAATTCACTAATATTAGTTTTGTACTAGCTATGGTGAGACCTGGGTTAAATTTTGAATCAGAGGAGGCAAGAAGAGAATACCAAAGGCAATATCAAAGAGAATATCGTAGAGAATACCGTAGACGTCAACAACAACAACAACAAAAAACAAAAAATGAAACAGAACAACAAAGAATAACATTTAATCAAGGAAATGGGAAAAGTTATGGTAGAAGAAGGTCTGAAGTGTCAGTTGCACAACTAGAAAATGATGAAAGAGAGAACAGAAATGTACAGAGAAATAATCGTCAACATACTTCTCAAAGGGTCCTTCCAGATACACAAAGGTGCGGAGTCCAATATGTTGAAGTGCAAGCAAGTGACATACATGAACATCCTATAGATGCAAACAATCAACTAAATGTTTAGTATGAAGGGTCTCCATCTATAGAACGTGTCCCAGAAACACCACAACATGAAAGTCAAATCCATGTGAATGATGAATTAGAAGGTGATAGAGAAAACTTTCCCAATCCAAATGGTATGCTTCAATCTGAATTTAGAAGATTCCAAATGCAGTTTAGATATCAGATAGATAGTTTGAAAACACCAAAGATGTGTTATGTTTGTCAGGAGTCATATGCAGGAATGAAAGTATATCGCACCAGTGAGGGTCCAATATGCAATAGGTGTCATCAAGAGACCTGAATTCATAGATTTTCATCTTCAAATAATATGGATCATGGATGTCAACCACCAGAGCTTGCAAATTTAACTCAAGTTGAAGAAATGCTCATTGCACGTGCAAACCCTATATTGCAAGTTACACATGCAACTGGAGGTCAGTATAAGTATAAAGGACATACCATTAGTTTTCTTCAGCATGTTGAACAATTATCAAAAGTCTTGCCACACACAATTGATCATTTACCAATCATCATTGTTCAAAGAAGGGATCAACATGGTACAGGATATAACTTTACTGTGAATAGGGATTGTGTTTATAGAGCATTGAAATACAAAGTTGAAAATGATAAATTTTATGCAGATGTCAGGATAGATGAAAGTGCTCTTAATGACTTGCCTTCAAATAGGGATGAGAATATTTTTCATACATTAAAGACAGTGCACATGGAGTTTGATTCTGATGCAAATGAAGTTGTATTCCTAGGTCCTCTCATGGAGACAGCTGAAGGTAATATAATTGAGCACACAAACTCTACGACTTCAAGGCCACCTAATACTCAAAGGGAAATGGAATTAATTCATGCTTGGGTTAATAATCCTGATGCAATTCCATCTACTTTAATTGAGTGGCCATCTATAGGTGCATCACCTATCAATGAGTATGTCACATCTGGGTTGTTGGATATGGCTTTCCCAACATTGTTTCCAGATGGAAGTTGTGATTGGTTAGAGCCTAGAATGAAGCAGGTATACTTGTATGAATTTGTAAAGCATTAGATCAAATATAGGGATCATCGCTTTGGAAAACATCCAAGGTTTAGGTATTTTGTGCAAAACATGGTAATGAGACATCGCGCACAAAGTTCAACATCTATTTTTGCAAAAAGGAGCTTTCAAGAAATGCCAATAACTATTCATGAATTGTGTAAACATATGGAAAATATGCCTCGCAATAATCTTGCAGATAGGCTGATGCGATTTGGAACAAGTCTAAGAGGAACAAGATCATATTGGGCAAAATGTAAAGCAAAATTAATTGACTTGCTTGACCAGCTTGGCACACCTACAATTTTCTTCACATTAAGTGCAGCGGATATGCAATGGCCTGATTTACATGCACTAATGCCTGGTACAACACCTACTCCACGAGAGGGTCAAAGACGGAGAAGGAAGAATATCATCGACTATCCGCATATTGTCACTTATTACATGCACTTAAGGAATACAATGTTCAGGAAAGAAATAGTTGAAAAAGTATGAAAGTAAAGAACTTCTGGTGTAGATATGAGTGGCAACATCATGGTTCACCTCATGTTCATGGCTTCTTATGGCTGGAAGGGGCACCAAATATGGACACTATTAATTGGTCAAATGAGGATGAACGAAAATGTGCTGAGAGATATTTTGATTCCATTATTCATGCTTGGAATCCTAGACATGATCTGCACCAAAGAAACATAAATGTAAGTTTCATATTATAAATGAGTTAAATATTAATATGTGTTTCTCACCTCTATTCAATAAAATAATCTATGAATTATCATTTATAGGTCTTCCAGAATTTTGGTGAGCATCCATGCCTGAAGCATACAATGCAACTAGCTGAGATGGATATAGACTAGGATTATGAATAGATACTCAATTGTGTTGAGAGACACACTATTTGTAAGGAGGGAGCATGCCTTCATAAAAAAAGAGGAAGAATGGTTTGCAGGTTAATCAAATTCAAAAAAAAATTATGTATAAATTTTCTATTTCACATTTTTTAACAAGTTGGGTTAACTACGTATGTATTCACCAATGTTTCAGGTATAATGCTCCTTGGCAATTAAATTTGGAGGGATCAAAGTTATATACCGATGCAGAATCAGGTGAGAAAAAATTTGAACCAGCAAGAAATTATGACAAAGTTAATACACACAATCGATACATACTGCAATTGTGGAGGGCTAATGTTGATTGGCAACCTGTCCTTTCAAGACATGCAGTTATCAAATATATTGCAAAGTATGCAGCAAAAGCAGAGAGAAGCTCTAAAACATATCAACAAATGTTGATGCATCTTTCAAATCTTGAAAATCCTGATGATTTAGCATCACGGGCATATAGAAAGCTTTTAACAGAGACGGTTATAGAAAGAGATATTGGAGCTCAAGAAACATGCCATATGTTATTAGAACTTCCATTGGTGTAGTGTAGTAGAAAGTTTGTCAATCTAAATGTCTCACGTGAAGTTTTCAAACTTGTGGTAATCAATGATGATAGAAATGAGGAAGAACTCACAAAATCTTTTGTTGATGGTTATAAAAAAAGACCACTTTGTATGAAATGTATCAGTTTGATTGATGCAACAAGGTCCTGGTTATATAATCCTAAAAGAAGAGGAGATAATAAATGGGGGCCAAGAAAGAAAGCAGCTATTGTTAGAGTTTTTCCTAGGTATTTTTCTATTCCTCCACGAGATTCTGATAAGTGGGTGAACTTTTGTTTGTCTGAGTTGTTACTATACAAACCTTTTCGTAATGTTGAGAGAGACATTGGTCATGATGATGATACTATAGTAGCAAATTGGGACTCCCTCAATTATAATCCTTGGCATGTCCAAAGGCAAGAACATGCACAAAATAATGAACCTTCAACTAATTCAGAGACAGAAGATAATGGAGCCATTCAAGAAAATACTACAGAACATGAGTGGGAAATAATATCTAGGTTACATCGTGGTCAACATATGCCAGTTTCGGAAATTGACATGTTGGGGAGAAGAGATATTGATAGAAATACAAATTGGTGTAGTGGATATCAAAGTGAAGAGGAGACAATCTGAGCAATAAATTTCATACCTGAAATGAAAAAGCATGTATTTCTTATGTATGATAACATTCCATAGTGTATCAACTTTACAACTCTTAGTCACAAGCAGCAAAAGGCAGTCGACATTATTCTGACACACTACCATAGCAATCAAGTGGGAAATCCTTTGTTTATGATAATTCAAGTAACAGCAGGAACGGGAAAGTCTTATCTAATTGGTGCCATCAATCAATCTTTTCAAATGGCATCCATGACAAATCTTTCTCCTCTTCTATTGCTTGCACCAACTGGAGTTGCAGCTTTTAATATAGGAGCATCTACCATTCATTCAAAGTTGTGAATTCCAATTGCAGATTTTTCTGAACTACAAGGGACAAGACTTAAAAGCTTTCAACAAGAGATGGAAAATATCAAATATATTTTGATTGATGAAATGAGCTTCATTGGCCAAAACATGCTGGAAAATATAGATAGTCGACTTCGACAAGCCTTCCCACATAAAGCAGACATAAGCTTTGGAGGTATCGCTTTCCATACATTACATGCTGTTATTAATGTCTTCTAATTCTTATTAAGATTGGTCATATAGAATGCATATCTTTTGATTTTACTTTATATATGTAACTAAAAATTTTGCAACTATCTTTCAAGTGTATCTATTATTTTAGTTGGTGATTTACGGCAATTACCGCCTGTTAATGATAGACCAGCATATGATAGCAATAGGCGGGAAAAGTTATTATGGCAGGAATTCAAGACAGTGGTTACACTAGATATAGTATTTAGGCAAGATGGAGAAAATAGCCAACAGAAAAGATTTCCTCAGCTTCTCACAAATGTGAAAGATGTGAATCCACAAATAGATGACTGGAACTTGCTTATGACACGAACACCTATAAGATTAGATGTTGCAAGCAATGATGAGTTTGATAGGGCAGTGCATTTATTCTCTACAAATGACAATGTTTGTAACCATAACATGAGGATGTTGTATTCTTTAAGATATCTAGTCACACGTAGCCTTGCAACCAAGTCAAGGAATGGTAATGGAAATGAAGATTTATCAAGCGAGGAACTTGATACAGAGTTATTGATTAGTAACAATGCAAGAGTAATGTTGACTACAAATCTATGGATAGAAGCTGGTCTTGTGAATGGATCGTTGGGATATATCAGAAATATTCTTTATAAACAAGGAACTGCTCAACCTGAGCCACCATCATATGTTACAGTTGAATTTGACAATTACTTGGGAGTACCATTTGATGATAACCATCCAAACGTAATACCAATAGCACCATTGCAAAGGGGTAGGACCTTCCAACTACCATTAAGGTTGGCATGGGCATTGACTATTCACAAATCTCAAGGGCTAACTCTTTCAAAAGCCACAATTGACATAGGTCCAAGAGAAAGACCAGGATTGACATTTGTAGGGATATCTCGTGTTAAGTCACTGGAAGGTTTGAGGATAATGCCACCCTTTACATATGACCGTTATGAGAAAATGAAAAGTGGGAAACAACTTTCAAAGAGAAAAGTAGAAGAATGTAGACTGAGAAGTCTTGAAAATCATTGATGTTTTGAAACATATTATTTAATAATAAAGATTTATTTGTTCTACTACATTATGTGATCATCATCATCAACTATTATGTTGTTATTCTTATTATGCACATTGATAGTTCATATTGCACAGTTAATGAAAAGTATAATTTGATATGCTCAATCTCACATGATAACCTTTTTATTTTCACATTTTAATGCTTGCAAGTACCATTACCCTAAAATTTTATTATACTAATTCTCTAATTTGTAAATTTAACTATGATCATCAATTGGGTCTACAAATTAAGTTTATAATATTATTTCAAATTATAAAGGCATTCTTCAATTCAAATAAATCATAATGTTTGTGCTTCATTACTTTCAACCAATACATTGCTACTCAATATTTGAAATCTATGTTTGTCTATTCTTCACTATCCATGAATGGTCATAATATTACCATGTTTCAATACCCAAACTTTCATTACATATTTTCATACAATTTGGTTTTATATTCATTTTCTCCACAATTGATTGTACTAAGTGACATGTTCTATTTTTTTCAAGACCATTATTGATATCATATATTTATCCCTCTCATTAAGTATACATTTGTTCTATTTTTTTAAATTGGTGATAATGCTTTCTAAATTGTTTTCCATGTTTTTTTTTAGGCATGGAAGCCTCTGATGGACAGTCAAGAATTGTTGACATGAGCCCAACTTCTTTAATAGACTCAAATCATTTTTATGAGACAGAGTTTCAAAAGTGTGCTCGAATAATTAAACAGTGTTGTACAACTATGGTAAAAGGTCTTGATAATGCAGATTTATCTATTGATCGTGTACAAGAGATAGAGATAATGGAGATGGAAGATGTTGCAAAATATGTATGCAACACATCTACAAAATTAGATGCATTTCCATCCATGATGAAAGAGGTCTATGATGATCATATTACGAACAAAGGCCATAATACAATTTTAATCTCTGAAGAATATGTGATGTACTTACATCATTATGGAGAACTATATACATGGTCCATATGATGATTTCACAATTCTTAGTATTTCACTTATTACTTTATCTAGAGAATTGTACTAGGAGATGTTGTTTTGCTTTCATCTATGTATCAAAAAATAAATAAACAATTTAACTTCTTAGCTCAAATTCTTCTCAACTATACTTGCAAATATTTCAAATCTTTTTCCTTGACCTTTGTGTTTGTATTATTAAAGCTTTAACATGAGATATATCATTTATATGTTGATCATTAAATTATGTATAAAATTGATGTCTTCTATCTAACTATTAATCCACTCTAAAGTAGAATATTCATTTTATACTCATTTTAAGTGCAATCATTACCTCAATAACATTTAGTAGTCCTTCATTGTACACTATTCATGCTAAACATAATAAATTATGTATAAAATTGATGTTTTATATCTAACTATTAATCCACTCTAAAGTAGAATATTCATTTTATACTCATTTTAAGTGCATTCATCACCTCAATAACATTTAGTAGTCCTTCATTGTACACTATTCATGCTAAACATAATTAACATTAATAAATTGTCTATTTATAAATGCAACTATTAAAGTTATAAAACTACATAAGGAACATTGTAATCCTTATATTTCTCTATTATGGTAAGAGGCATGTGTAAGGAGAACAAGCTACTCTCCTAAATGTAACTTTAAACATAACACCAATCGTGATTCTAACCGTCGTCCTACTTTTCCCCTAACCCTAATTCTAATTCTTTTTCTACCCCTAACTCAAACTATAAGCCTAATTTCAACTTAGCATTTAACCCTAACTCATATTTTAACCCTAACCCTAACCCTTACCCTGACCCTAACCCTTTCTCTACCCATATGTTTAATTCTAACCCTAACCCTACCCCTACCTCTAACACTAATATTAATTGTACCTTTAACCATTGTCCTACTTTTTGCCTAACCTAATCCTAACTCTAATTTTCACTCTAATGCTAACTCATACTCTAACCATAAACTAAAACCTAACCTTAACCTTAACCTTATCTATAACCCTAACCCTAACCCTACCCCTACCCCTAACTCTAACTCTAAATATAACTCTATCATAATTATAATATAGCCCTAACCCTAACCCTAACTTTATGCTGACTGAAATTGTAACCCTAACTCAAACCCATACCTTAACCTTAACCCTCATGTAACTATATATATATCTCTAACTCAATATATAAACCTAACCCTAACCATAACCCATAATTTAACCCTTTCTCTACCCCTTTGTCTAACTCCACCCATAATTATAACCGTAACCCTATTGCACCCCTAACTCTAACTATGAATCTAACTCTACCATAATTTTACTTTAATATTAACCCTACCTCTAACCCTAAATCTATCCTTAAACTTGAATTAAAACTCTAACCTTAACCCTAACTCTAACATTAATCCTAATTCAAACCCTACTTGTAATATTAAATCTATTTCTAACTCTAACCCTAACCCTTATTGTAATTCTAACCCAAACTCTAACTGTAACTCTATCTCTAACTATAACCCTAACTCAAACTATAACCCTAATTCTAACCCTAAGTCAAACTCATGCTCTAACCCGTAACGTGACCCTATCCTCAACCATAACCCTAACCCTAATACTAACCCTTTCTCTACCCCTATCTATAACCCTAACCCTAACCCTAACTCTAATCCTAACCTTAACAGTAACTCTAAGCCTATCACTAACCTTAACCTTACTCCTACCCCTACCTCTAACTATAAATCTAACTCTACCATATCTAGACTTTAACCCTAATCCTAACCCTAACTCTAACCTTGACCCTAACTCAAACCCTTACGCTAACTTTGACCCTAATGCTACCTCTATACATAACACTATCTCTATATAAGCATAACCCTAACAATAACCTTATGCCTAACCCTTTCTCTATCTCTAACCCTAACCCTAACCCTGATTGTAACCCTACCCCTACCTCTAATTGTAGCCTTGAATCTAACTCTACCATAATTGGACTTTAACCCTAACAATTATTTTAACTCCAACCCTAACCCTAACCATGACTATAACCCTACCCCTACCTCTAATTGTAGGCCTAAATCTAACTCTACCATAAATGGACTTTAACTCTCACCCTAACAATTATTTTAACCCTAAAGCTAACCCTAACTCTAACCCTTTCTATACACCTATCTCTAACCCTTACCCTAACTCTAATTCTAACCCTAACACTAACCCTAAACCTTACCCAAACCATACCCATAACTCTAACCCAAACTCTAACTCTAACTCTAAATCTAACTCTACCATAATTAGACTCTAATCCTAACTGTATCCCTTAGTTTAATCTTCACTAAAACCCTAACAATAACTCTATCCTTAACCCCAACTCAAAACTCTAACCCCAACTTTAACCCTTACTTTAATCTTCACTAAAATCCTAACCCTAACTCTAACCCTTTCTATACACCTATCTCTAACCCTGACCCTAACTCTAATTCTATCCCTAACACTAACCCTAAACCTTACCCCAACCATACCCATAACTCTAACCCTAACTCTAACTCTAACTATAAATGTAACTTTACCATAATTAGACTCTAATCCTAACTGTATCCCTTAGTTTACTCTTGACTAAAACCCTAACCCTAACTCTATCCTCAACCCCAACTCAAAACTCTAACCCTAACCTTAACCCTTACTTTAATCTTCACTAAAATCCTAACCCTAACTCTAACCTCAACCCTGATTCAAAACTCTAACCCAAACCTTAACCCTTACTTAAATCTTCACTAAAAACCTAACCCTTATTTTAACTCTAATTCTAACTCTACCTCAACCCTAACTCTAATTCTAACCCTAACCCTAACAATAATACTAACCTAGACCCTAATTCTTACCATTGTCCTTATCCTAACCCTAACACTAACACACTCTAATTCTAAACCTAACACTAACTCTAACCCTAAGAATAGTTGTAATCCTAAAATAGCCCTTGCCCTAGCCCTAACCCTAATCGTAACTCTAACTGTAAATCTAATCCTAATCTAACTCTACCTCTAATTATAACCCTAACCCTAACCCTAACTCTATTTAAAATCCTAACCCTAACCCTAATGATAACCCTAACCCTAACCCTAACCCTAACCCTAACTCTACTCTTCAATATAACAATTTACCTAACAATATGCTTAAAATTAAACTCGATTAAACTGATAAGAATTTTTTTAAAAATGTTCAATAATTTTATACTACTACTATTTTATAGTAAGTTTATACAACTATATTTAAAAAGAAATAAAAAAATCAATACTAAGCTTATCAAAAATAGAAAAATTTAAAATTACTTTTTTGGTTGCGCCGCGACTGCCACTAGCTATATATACCTCTATATATATTACGCCGAGAGTAATCATTCTCGAGGCGCCTATTTTTTTTTCATTAATCCCAACTTCGATTAAAATAACTTTGGGATTAAATAAAAATAGGCGCCTCGAGAACGATTACTCTCGGCATAATAAATATAGAGCTATATATAGCTAGTGACATAAATTATTAAAAATTATTATTATACCTTCTATAACAAGGAAGTACTAGCCACTACGTGGCACTTGTTGATGATGCATTATGTATTTCAAAATATATCTAAACTATATTAAAGGGTTTTGATAAATGCTTGAAAGTAAATGAATTAGAAATAGTGCATCTCTCTCATAAAATATTTTCAAAAAGGAAATATATTTGTAATGCGAAAATATAAAACCATATTTCCATTAAAGAAGCCACGAGCGTATTCAAATCAAATTTTTTTTTATGACCATATCTATTCCTCAATTTTATGATTTTAGATGCATATGAAATAAATGTCAAAATTCATCAATTATATCATCGATAGGTTCCAAATCTTTTCTAAACCTCAATATATTAATATCGCTATTTTACAATGACTTTAAATTTGGCCAAGGAAATAGAAAATTAGGTGAAGGATTCAGATACTCAAAAAATCTAAGGATCTTATAATAAGAATCAAATGATCCAATGCGTGAGAAGACCTGAACTAAACAACAGATTAGATGGAGCTTATCAAAGATCATTGCATGATTGTTATGAAGGCTAGAGAGTATGATAACAATCTAGATTAGTAGTTCACTATACTCATGAAATTTGAATCAGGAT
The DNA here is from genome assembly GCA_028749045.1 of Cupressus sempervirens. Classification (NCBI taxonomy): domain Eukaryota; kingdom Viridiplantae; phylum Streptophyta; class Pinopsida; order Cupressales; family Cupressaceae; genus Cupressus; species Cupressus sempervirens. The sequence goes on from CM053786.1 coordinate 93,508,341, forward strand.
TGGATTAAAGTGCCAATACGGATGATGAGAATGTGGAGAGTCCCTTTGAAATTTGTTCAAACATGGTAGGAAAATAGCTTAAGGAAAAATCCTAGAGTGTGTGTTCTAAATATTTTTTGTTCAAATCGGATGAAAAAGTGATGAATATGTGTAATGATTAGAACACACCTTTTGGGATTCAATTTCAATGTTATATTTCTTGAATTATTAAATGTGATTGAGGAAATTTATAGTATAGTTCAAGTATGTGGGCGATAAGGTTTATTGACTTACCAAGTGTAACAATCACATTGAACAATTATAATTTTGGTCACATTGTACTAATGTCATGGAAAGTTTTCTTATAACATTTCATGTACACAATAAAATAACGTAAAGATAATTTTCATTCTTATTATTTTCTCTTTCTTGACACCCATTAAATACACTTTGTTAGACTCATTCTTTGTCAAAGTTTATCCTAAACTTTGAGAAAGTTATCTTCTTCGCAAGTTCTCCAAGTATTGTTGCACCCTTTTACATCTATAATGAGCTTTATAGGCTCTTGGTTAGAATGACTTGCAGTTTGATTATCCCCCTCCAACAGAATGGGTGCTACAAAAACATTGACATTGTTATGAATGAAGTACAAGCTATTGTAGTGGTTTCCATCATGATATGAGACATGGAGTGTGGGAGTATTTGAGCTATCAAAATTGAATATTTGGAATACTTGCCCATTGAAGTGGTGCACATGAATGTTAGGTTCAAGTCACCATAGAGGCTACATAAATTTTGAAAATGTTTGCAAAAATTAAAACTTTTTAATATTTTTTCATAGTATTCTTCAAAATTCATGTCATCTTTTGGAGAAAAAAAGAACTCAAAGTTTGCACAATGCTTCATAATGTACTCTACTATCATATTGTGATACTTTTAGTATTCATCTTGGTTACCTTCAAGTTGATATGTTACAACCCTAAAAATCTATTTCTATATAGTAGCATTTACACCATTCTCAGCAGTAGTACATTATGTTAAGCCTTAATTTCTTCTTGTCTCTCCTCCTATATTGTGCATCACCCATTGGGATGCTTGATTGAGAATGCTTTTCTTCTTCTTTGATGGGCATTTCAAAGTAAGGAACAAATGGTTTTCGAAAATGAGTTGTTTAACATGCAATTCAAGTAGATAATGATATGTATAATTAAAAATGACATATAAATCATAAGAATTTTATTTCAAAACAACATAATTTTATATGTTCAAGAATTTTGTAATGGTCTCAACCACTACATAAATTATCAAATTCATTCATTTGTAATCTAAGAAAACATCAAGATTACAAATAGTGACATCATTTCCATGCAACCCTACATAATATAAATTATATACATTTAAGGTCATGAACATGTAGACCACCTATAAAGGTGTAGGAGATAAATAGTCACAAGCATATGTTATGGGAGAATGAAAGCTAAGTATAGTACATCATTTGTAAAATGTTAGAATCAAGTAACAATTTATCTTCATTATATAGAAACCACTTATATGTCCTTGGAATAGAGTGAGAAGCATGTAATTTCATGTCTATGATATATAGACATGATTTTACTTGAGACACATATAGATACTATTTTTGAGCTTTATCTTGTTCACATGCATAGTTGGTTAAATGGATGCATTGCCACATTTATTGTCCTTGTCATGAGATTTTACCATATAATGTTAATGATGCATTGTAAAAGACCACAAAACCTTTGAGAACTACAATTTTAATTAATTAAAACATATATGATTTAGACCTTAGGTTCTAAAAATATTCCCACATACAAAAATAATATTATCAACAATTAATTCTATGCTCTTTTTAATTCAATATTGGTTCATGAACTAAAAAGATTCTTGTAATATGAAGAATAAAAATAAAAATAATAATAACATCATATTTTATTACATTATAGATAAAGTTGAAAATTTGGATGAAAAAATAGTCACATCTATAGCACAATGTTTAAAACAATCAATTTTTTTTAATAGAAACAATATAAATACAAAATATAAATATAACTACTAAGATACATTTGGTATGCTTTAAAATATATTATAATTTTAGATCTTAATGAAATAAATAAATAACACAACATCATATAGAAACTCGAATTATATAAGACAACAATAGTTAGGCCAAAACCAACAAGATAAAAAAAAATGAAGTTCTCATACTCAAGAATTTCAAGAAGAGGATAATCTTTTAAAATTGGTTAACAAAATATCCATTAATACATTTTAAAATCTCACCAATCTTTTAAGATCCATACATATTCATAAAGTCAACCCAAGGCTACAATTTTTTTTGGACATAAATCATTTAATTTCCTTTTTATTAGAGCGATTCTCTTTTAAGATTGATTCCAAAATATTCAATCATGCATTGTAAAAGGTCACAAAATCTTTAAGAACTTTAAATTTGACTAAATAAATAAATCTAATTTTGATTCATCAATAATCTTAATTAAGTTTAAAATAAAAATACTTTAAACTTGTGTTAAAAAATAATTCACACTCTGAACAATATTATTAATATACTTAATTTCATAATTACTATATTCTTCTTTTAATTTTTTTCATTTCATAAATGTGTGTCCAGCAAAGATTGCAAAATTGGAGATCTCTAATCCTTTGTACACACAATTTATAAATACATTTTTTAAATCATTGATATTGTTATTTTTGCACCTACTTAATTACATGAAAATACTATTTTTTTCCCGCTCAAGTCAAGATCACCTCACCCTTAACAACTGAAGAAAATTTAACACACACTAGTTGAAGAATTGTAAGGTGGCACAAATTTTGAAATGTGTTAACATTTAAATTGTATGTGTGTGTTACAAAGTATTATTTTTCAAGTTCTAATTTAGATTGTCTTGACTTTGGAAAACATATATTAATCACAAAATTATTAACAAATTCCTCAAAGGTTTGTGAATGGATATCTAAATATATAACATTCCACGATGCTAGAAGTACAATCTCATCACAACTTAAATCTCTTATTTTTTAAAAATTATGACATACTTTTGGGTTTCTCTTTTACTTTTAATTTTTTCCACAATAACTTCAAATCGAGAGCAATTGGATTATTTTTGCATACAATTACTTCTTCCATAGATTCTATAAATGACCTGCCTTATATAAATCCCACAATGGCTTCTACAAAGGATTTCCCTACATCTATTGTGTCTACCTGCTTTAATTATATGAAAACACTATTTTTTTTGTCTAGCCAAGTCAAGATCACCTCACCCTTCATAATTGAAGGAATTTTAACGCACAATAGTTGAAGAATTGAGACAAGGCATGAATTTTGGAACATGTAACATATAAATTAATTATATATATATATATATATATATATATATATATATATATATATATATATATATATATATATATATATATATATATATATATTGTATAGAGTATTGTTATTGAAGTTCTAGTTTAGATAACCTGAACTTTATTTTTAATAGCTTCTTCAAAGGTTTGTGAATGGATCTCCAAATATACAACATTCCATGATGCTAGAAGCTCAATCTTGTATTCTTCTCTTTTAAACATTACAATATACTTTTTATTTTTGCTTCTTTTCATTTTACTTTTATCCAAAATAAGTGAAAATTGACATCAATTGCATGATTTCTGCATAACAACTACTTCTTCCACAGTTTTTATGAGCAGCATGCCTTGTATAAATCCCATAATGGATTCTGAAATGCACTTCACTACATATTTTATGAAAATCAAGGGAAAAAAATCAATTAGTTCAAGAATGAGTGTGATTGCCACAATGACAGATGTTCTACCATGCACATACACATTAGTGTTAATAATAGGTCATGTAGTTTCTTAGGTGTGTGTGACTTTATATGTGAAGATATTACTCTAACATTTTAAAATGTTGAAGAGAGACTCAAGATAATCACAATCCCCTACTATGTTAATTGAAAAAAAAATTGAAAATCTTATTGCAAGATAATAAACACCATAACTATAGATATAGATCATACATTGTATATTAGACAATGATAAGTTGTAGGGCCAAATCCATGAATGTTGACTAAAAAATTTAAAGCTTATCAATTAATCATTTCAATTGTATTTTTAACAATAAATTAACTAAATGAAAATTATAGAGAACTTTTGCATTAAGAAAAAAAAAACCTATGTGAACCATTGTAGAGATTGGGGTACAGTGGCTAATGGTGGACATAAGTAACACAACTCCAAAATATTGTTCAACATTTAATCAAATATGGTATACAACTACAACTTTGATTTCAATTTGTGGTGGACATTCTTAAGAATCTAACTTGCACATATATGTCAGTGTCATTCTAATACCTCTCCCATGAATAGAGGAAGGATCTCAAACACCATTCACAACACTTTTATCAAGCTCACGCTCGATGAAATATTGTATGCACAGTATTTCTATCATTGGTAACCATGTCACAAGAAAAAAAAAAATTCGAGACTTGGTTGAAATTATTACCTTTCCTTCTCTTATAGCCTCCATAAACAAGGTTATTTTTAGAGTACATTGCCAACAAAATGGTTTATTGACATATTTTCATTTACATACTCCATAAATTTTTGATCACCACAAAAAGATTTGACTGCAGCTTTCAGTGCTCCTCCCTTACAATGCTTGATACATTTTAAGAACAACCATATAGATGACAAATCAAAAGAAAAAAGATATCAAAATTTCACACGAATCCATCAAAAATGAGAGACCTGACTTGAACAGAATAGTCATGAAAGTGAAGACACAACAAACCAGTGGCCTGAGTAACATCCCTCTTAAGTTAAAAATTGATTCTTTTATGCATAATGGATTCCAGTTTGAGACAACTTCTATTGTAAAGCATCCGTGCAAGTCCACTTACCAAAGGAGGGCCTACGTTTAAGGGTAAAATATTGTCTCTTCTAGCTGAAGCATCTGACATGGATAGAAAAAGATCATGTTTACACACTCTTCGCTCCCACCCAACTAGCTGACATCTATTTTAATATTGTCCTCTTTCTGTCGTTTCATACCATGTAAAATTTCCCTAGCTTAAGACTCCCAGATTTTTTGAACAATCTGGTTAAAGTCTTTCAAGGAGAATAACCTATCAACTTAAGAAGTATGTTTGCGATTAGGTTTTTGAAATGATTGCATCTGCATGAGAACTAAATAGATTGGTATCATTTCAATGCTAGTGTGAGGTTTCTATCATAGGATCAATCCTAAGAGTAAGAATGCCATGGACATTGTGATCAGATAAGAAAGATGACCTCTCTCATTTTGGATTAGAGGTTATTAGATTCTATCGGCTATGTACTAGCCAGTTATGTGCAAAAAACTATATAACCTTGAAAGTAAAGAAAATTGTATAATAAACATTTCAATCTTATTACATTAATTTGAACAAGAGTGGAACACTGCAACACTTTTGGTCCTCCATCCTTGATGAGTTAAATTTAGTTTTGATGGTGCATCAATTGTGAAATTTTATAAATTGCGAGAAATTGTTCTAATTAGATATAGATAAGGAAAAATCCTTTATACTATATGATTGAGTTGGGGTTACTAATTTCCCATATAGAAGAGTTAACAACGTATTGTATTGACATTAAGTTGTTAGTTAATCATGGTCCCAAAAAAAAAAAAAAAAAAATCTTTGATGATGGTGCCCTCAATGCCATCAGGACATGCTTAGAAGCAATTCAAATGAGATGTGAAATGTGAGATTTAGTTATCAAATGTGAAGCCTTTATGTACACATCATATACTATCATATGCCAACACACTTATGAGAAAGGTAATGAAGTGACTATTAGGTTAGATACCATGAGTTTTTTACTGATACCTTACCTCCTCTTATTTTAGTATCTTCTACCATTTTCATTTCAATTTATGCTATCTCTATCAAGAATTGATACAATGAAGGTAGTGGAGGAGACTTCATTCACAGAATTACATATAACTATGGAATGCTCACTTTCTATGAAAATCACATTTTGAACTTGACAAGTTAAATCAAAGAGTGAAAATAGTTCAACCACACATTCTCATTTCAAATAGTTTGACCACATTTCCGATATTTCATGCATAATTCAAGAAAAAATGCTTTTCTATATTGCAAGTTGTTTCTATCTCATATCAAGTGCATCAATTTATTGTGGGATAAGATGTAACACTTTCTCATGATCATCAATATCGAGCCTCTACCTACACATTCTAGGTCCTTTGACTAGATAAAGAGTTAGACAAGTGACAATTACATCGCTACTATATTGATAAACCTTGTTTTTAGGTTGATAATTGGTGAAATGTATCGCATTTTAAGAACTCTTCTTTGCTTCAAATATGTTCGCTATACAACAAGAGAACCTACATACACATTTAAAAATGTCATAGATTAATTACTCACTAAATATATGTATACATATCCATGTACATCAATAAAACAAGTCAATCGATTTGTAATAATAAGAAACATAGATGTATATATTCAACTACGCTAACCTGAAAAAAGCATAATTCCATTAATTATTTTAGTCTCTGTTAGCTTCTCTTTTTCCATTGTGTAATGTAATATATAATAGATAACACCTTCTACATTGTCAGACTCTTTCATGACCGCAAAAACATTGCCTACACAAAGCATATGTATAAAATCCATGAACATGAGTACGAATCAATAAATTAAAAAAAAATTATGAACAAAATATTTATATGTACATACTAAGTCTAATCAATCCTAAAATATGCTTATAATCACTAGAAATCAATGGAATATCATCAAAGTTTTCATCCTCAAACCCATTCATATTAATAACATCTACTTGCACCAAAGTACATTCACCCACATATGCACATTCTTTATTAATGCAACCACCATAGTTTTGTTCAACACAACCAAGACAAAAATGTAAGTATTTTCTATCATACAATGACCACACATTACTTTCTATACTTATAACTGAATGTAAAGATCATGTCTTATGTACTCTATTGTATGAATTTTCAATGATCTTATATCGACACCTAAATATAAAGTCCATCTATATACATATTAAAAGTAATTTATTCACCTAAAATTTTAAATTCAAAATTCTAACATGTCTTACATCTATACCTAATACCTCCAAAAACACTTTGAACAATATGACTCGATCTGCTCGTGATGACGTGTTATTTGTATTTTCCAACATAAAATTAATTTTTCACCACTCAACCACACCATGAGCATTATTAATGTGATATACTTTATAGTCAATTTGATACTTTCTTAAAGAATGTTTGATACAAGCTCTTGAACCATCATTCTCACCCTTTCCAATACCATTCTTAAAAAAACTCCAAATATGTGATATATTTTTGTATCGAGGATGTGTACATAATGCACAAAATAGCCTAGATAACTTTAAATTGTGTTGCAGATCTATTTGATCCTATAAACTAGTTTTCTATTTTTATGCCTTTGTTTTTCAAATATTCAAAAAATGTCTAAAAATAATATTCCACAACATGTGTGGCATGCTCTTTATCATCACTAATGTAGAAATAGTACTATTTTTTAATGACTTGTGCTTGATGTATAATTTCAGCACCATCCAAATCAAAATTTGCATGTCATTAAGATAGATGGACCATAATATAACCTTCTATGTAAACTAGTATTCTGCTTGATTTTTTTTTTATGAGATAAAAGAGTAATTCTCTGCAATGTCAACAATAGATAAAATGGTTCCAACTAGAAAGGTTTCTCTTAGTGTTTGAAACTTCTTTTCTTATCACAAGGGAAAAAAAGGCATGAGGTATATATGGTTCAAATAATTTACAAAAATTTGGCATAATTCCTTCAATAGTTATCTCATCCTCTACTTATGCCGACCTTGCTAATGCTTTTCCAAATTTTGTTTTAGACTTTATGTACTTATATCTATTACATTTGGTCATCCTCATCATATTAGTATTTTCATTTCTCAAAGAAAAATTTGTCAAGTTACTATATATTTCACAAGATCCTCTAATGCAATATATTTCACCTATTGCACAATCATCTGATTTCTCACATAAGATAGACGTTATGAATTGGCTTTATCATTTGGAAAAAGCATTTGGGGAACCACCACTTTCTTCTATAATCTTTGAAAACCCTTGATAGTATAGATAAAATTCAGCATGATATCAGCAACAAAAAGTTTCAAAATAATTTTTTATCCTTACAAAATTGGACTTTAATCTTTCAAATATTGTTTATCCAATCTTTATGTCACAATTTAAATTACAGAATGAAATATACAATTGATGTCATGTGACATCCAATGAATGTTTTCTATGTTGCACATATTCCAAGCTAGGCTCAATCCTCTTCTTTATAATGTCTCCTCTATTTCGTAAAGGATGAGTATTATCAACCCAAAGTTGAATAAACAAGTTATTAACAATCTCCTCAATCCTATTAGATAGAGGACCTGTACACATTAGTGCCCAATTGCTTTGTAATGCACTATCATCCAAATTGTTTCTCCCTTTTAGATAATGTAATATTTTCTTCTGGATATATACCCTATATCAGATGTAAGTGAACATATCTTTGTTGGGGGGACATTGTCTTTTTTAAAATAGATTTTATTATCACTCCTCCTGTAATGAATCTATTTGCAGATCTAGTTATTTTCTCAATGGAATGCAATATTTCCTTAAGGCTCTCAAGAATATTTTTTTGTAGTTGAGAAGTCCTCATCTTTTTCATACTTTTATCTATACCCAATAGTTTTAATGCCTCTATTAATTCATCTTTAAGAAGTGAAATTAATGACAATTGAGTTTTCTCCATTGTATCAAGATTATCATATTATCCAAGTATTTCCTTATACTTTTTATTCAATTTCCTCTTCGTAGTATGTGTAGGTTGAATAGAAAGTTCTCTAATTTTTTCCACAACCATTTCAACTAAACGATATATGTTTCTATGATTAATTTTCCTCTTCAATCTTTAAGATAGACTTACATTCTCATCTATTTCTTGATCTTGGCCTACAAGATTTTTTTATTTTAAATGCCTTAAGATACAATCTTCTTCACAAACATATGTGTACAAATACCTAACTTGAAATATTATATCATTTTATCTAAATACAACATAGATACAAATATAATAAATTTAACTTTTAATGAACTAAAGAGCTCAATGAACATCATTCTTTGACCTTGTGATGGACCTTCTTCAATATCCATTTCTTCAACTTGAATTTCCTATTGTCCAAAATTTACATCATTGACTAATGCACACACTATAACAAATAAAATCAAGTACTTATAAGGGGGAAGTTCTTTAGAAAAATTATACTCGCAAGAGATGAGTGTACTTGTTTGAGCTTAGGATGACCCTTCTCAAACCTTGAGAATTTGTCCTTGTTGAGTACATTTTAAACATGTGCATGTTTAAATATAGGTATACTAGCCATTAAATAACTTTTAATCTTAACTCTATACATTGAATTAAACTATGACCTAACACTTTTAATCAAATTATCTACCCTCACATAAATTATGTGGACCCCTAACCATCACTCTTAGGTCATTTTCTACAAATATAATTAAACATATATATCTAAAATAATAAGCTTGTGATAATTATTTAGATTAACTGAGAGGGGTGGTGGGTGCCGTGTGGGGGAGGGAGGGGTTAATCAATTATCCTTAGGTCTAGATGTACCAATTTAAATTTTAATCACTTCAAAAAAATTAATCAATCTCAAATACCCACTCTTTCTCTATAGCATATCATCAAAAGTTTAACATTTCATGTAATATCTTAACTCCTTATCTCTATAGGTGTTAACTATGAGTAAATAGGCTACAAAGTGTAGAACATTGCAATTTTAGGGCTTGAGAGCTAAGAAATTAGGATCACTTTGTATAGTTTTTGTGGTCTAATTTCCACATCTTGTATGCTTTACCAAATCTTTAGAAATGGGTAATTTTTTAAGTTGTGAGATCCTCTTTCTATATCTAGCCAGTATATCATGGCAATTTTATCTTATAGTGAAGTTGAATTTTTTTTCAAATTTCCATATTTGATTGGTTTGTTAGAAGGGCTTGGAAAAACTTATCATTATGTATCATAAGAGCAATAGATTTTTTTTTCACATCTTCCTTCATTTCATATAGTATTGCAAAGTTACTTTAATATTTTTTCTCTTCCCATCTTTCTCCATTTTTCTTTGATGGAGACTTACTATGCTCATGAAGTTATGGATCATTGTAATGGCATTTCATTATTGAACTATAGATTGGATGAATGAATTTTGGATTTTGATTCAAGTCTGAGCGAATGGTCTTTTTGGAGAAACCCATTTCTTCAAGACAATATATCACTGATACCACAACTTGTTATGGTGGATGGGAACTTCACTAACAACAAAGAGCTTCCAAGTACGAATCAATCTAAATTCAAGGCAATGGTCCTTTTTCACTTGAATACTCTTTAGTGCAAGAGGATTTAATGGAGATACTAATGAGTCAGGAGATATTTAGAAGAACTCAAGGCAGCTATTGTTATGATAAGTATGTTATGAGAATTGGAGCTGAAAAATTCTATAATGTAGATCACTACCCTCCAATGGTATTTTCATGGTAATGAAAATAATGATGAGCTCTTAATGTGTACAACTACACAAATTGGAAAAATGTAGTCTGAGGATGCGGCCTCTCTAGAGATTCAATTTTCTTATGAGCAGAAAATTGTGGAGAATTTGAAGAGGGACAATGATGAGGTTTTTATAGCTGTGAATTGTATGTGGGAATTTTTGTATATGTGTGAGAGAAGAAAAATCTCCAATTTCACTAAGGGGGCACGCTAGCTTGATCCAATGATCCTAACCATTAGAGCAAGACCTCCTGATGGGCCCAATCAAAACAATAAATTCTTGGACAATTTTGATGAATGTCTACGAAATCTTTGTGTAATCTTTGATTTTTCTAAAGTAGGTTTTCCTAAACAATATGCCTTTTCTTGACTAAAGCTGGAGTTTCTATTTTTGGCTCCAATGATTTGTGGACCATTAAATTATACTAGGTAATCATAGTCAATCATTAAAGTTCTAGAGATCCCACCCAAATGCAGCTTCATTGAAGGAGAGATTAGCAGGAAGAATGTGATGTATGTGAATTAGATGCTTGTCCATTTAGGGTTTCCAATGTAGTTCAAAGTGAAATGCATGGATTCTCAGCTGCTGCTTCTCCAGTTGCATTCAATAATTTTGTCTCGCCTTTGCATTTTGAAACTACTTACCTACTACAACAATATTATTATGGATGTTTACTTTTGGCAATTAAAACTGTAAGATTATATTGTCAATATATCCAAAAGACAAGTTTGGTGTAATAGTATCTGAGTATAGTATGTAGTGTTATATATATACAAAACAAAATGGTTGAAGTCAATTGATTTCCCTTTTTTTATATGAATATGAAGTATGGTTTAAAATATTGGAGATTCACAATTTAAAAGTTATTAGTCATAAGGATAGATTGTACATTATTTATATTTTTTTTAGTAAAAATATAAATTCAAGATTTGAGAAATTATTATAATAATTAATTTAGTTAATGTTAAGGTGGGTGGAAAGCCACTAGCTAAACATGATAAATTTTCATAAGGGGATGTAGATATCAAATTGGAATATAAAAAAGAGCTAAGAACCTTGTAATGCTCAAAGCTTGTAATGACTTTGGTGTTTTTCATACTTTTCAAGAAAGGAATAGGTCCACAATTTTATTTTATTTTTCAACCAAATCTTGGTCTCTATCAACTTAACATTCTTTTTGGGGGGATCAATGACCATGCTCATGTGAAAATTAAAAAACTTATTAATGATGACATATGTACATGTTGAAGGGAGACATTTTGGTCTGATGATGATTTCTTTGTCAAAATTTTGAGATTGATTTGTGTAGAGGCCATTATGAGATGTAAAGTTGAGAAATACAAGTGGAGCATTTATTGTGAAAGCATTTAAGACCAACCTTGTGGTGACACAATTTTTGAGCATTTCTCCTTCACTTTTCCCTAGTTCTTTACTGACTTTGTGTTTTCGTTTGGCATTTATTACCATTTTAGTAGGAGGAGACAAGATTGGCAACTTTCTCATTTCTTTTAAACAATTTACAATGTTTGAATTTTCCTATTAGCATATATGTTTCTACCAGTTACGATAAATTTTTTACTCTAGGTCTGTGTTTTCTACATGGCTATGCAATATCCAATGCTCAATAGGTGAAAGCCTTAATTTCTAGGACTCAAAATAAATTTTTGACTCTAGGTCTGTGTTTTCCACATGCTCAATAAGTGAAAGCCTTAATTAAATATTTAATCAAGAATACATATTTTCATGATTCACATCTTTTGGTTATTTTTCAAGGTAGGTTGTCATCTCCAATTAGATTATCAATCTTCTCTACTTATGACATTGATGGTGTCCAGTATTTTTTAGAGTCCAAAACCAATGAGCAAACTTTACTCGAGTTTTATGGAAATTTTTTGTGACCCCTAAATTCTTCTGAGCATATGTTCATACTTAATTTCACTATTATTTAATTTTAAAAAATTTCAAATCTTTATTTTTTAGATTAATAATGCTATTAGAGTTGTAGACAAACAAGGTTGTTTAAAATAGTTGCAGATTTATAAGGTTGTTTAATTGATTTTTTAAGAGAAGTTTAGTAAGGTTATTTATTTATTTTTTAAGAGAAGATTAATGTACAATGCCTCTATGCTAGTTTTCATTTAATTTTTATTTCTTGAATTCATAAGAAAGACCGATGCTTTTCCACTTGATTGCAACCCTTTTATATGTCAAAGTGACAGAACTTGTGCTAAGACATCTACATCTTCCTCCTACCCCACCATAGGTAGGGACTCGAGTTGCACGCAACACTTCTCGGTACTATAGTTTTTCTAATAGATTTTGATGTACTTGAAAGCAGTGAGATGTAAATTATGTGATCTTCTCAATGGAATAATCAAACAAAAAGAAATAAGAAAATGATTTTTCTTCCATGCCTTTTCATTTAATCATTTTTTTATTATATGAGTAATATTTTATCAATGTTATTTTATTATAAATAATATTTATCAGACTACATAAAGTATTCCATAATAAAATAAATGATACAATTATTATTTATTTATTTGTATTTAAATTTTTCACTTCACTAAGAAGAACCAAACATAATTTTGCAATCTTATATCCTCATAAGAATCTTATAATCATATAATTTGAATTCTCTCCTATGGTTTATATTTGTGGCTTGCATTTCTTAATTTTATGTCTCTTATTTTGGTTAAAGAACTATTATTTTATTTTATTTTATTTTATTTGGAGTATCATTCACCATAGAGTATCTTTGATCATTTTTCAATACAATTTAGAAGCACAGATAGGATGAGATTTTTGAGAAAATAGGAGTATGAGTTAAACTAAAAAAATTAGAACATAATAGCTTCATAGTTTTTATAACAAGATAGATTAATATAATCTCAAGACACATTTAACCTTTACGGACTTTTTGATTTTTCAATGTTTTAAAACGTGTGAGGCTTTATCGTTGAATGTTCCAGACAATTCCACGGATACATCTCAATTATTTGCATAATTATCCTCTTCACATTTGTCGTTATTGTCTATTCCAGGCTTGGAAGTATTGTTCGTAAGCTATTCGACTTTGTCATATTCGGTTGAGCCATTGTATAACGTAATTCCTTGAATAGATATATAACAAGGCCCGCAAACCAAACAATTTAGTCCTACAATATATGTTTGAACAGGATCTGTTCATTGGTGGGATGGAGACAACGGCAACTAGCATGGAATGGGCAATCACTGGTCTGCTCAGGCATCCCCGGGTGGCCAAGAAACTGCAGGAGGAAATTGACTCTATTGTAGGTGAAGATCGCATGGTAACTGAATCTGACCTTCCCAAGATGCACTATCTGCAATGTGTGATTAAAGAGTCGCTGAGGCTATACATGCCAGGACCGTTGTTGCTCCCCCATGAGAATAGCGAAGCTGTGACTGTAGGACCGCAGGGCTATGTCATACCCAAGAAAACAAAGCTCTTTGTGAATGCGTGGGCCATTTCAAGAGACCCAAATGTGTGGGAAGATCCGGAGGAGTTCAAGCCCGAGAGATTCGAGGGAAACAAGAGCTTTGAGTACCAGGGGCAGGAGTATGATATGCTGCCGTTTGGGACAGGGAGGAGGGGCTGCCCGGGTTGGCACATGGCAATCGGGCAGATGTCCTTTGTTTTGGCTCAGTTCTGGCACTGCTTTGACTGGAGGGTCGAAGGTGATCCTACTGACTTGGATATGGAAGAAGAGTTCGGAGCCACCGTGTCAAGGAAAAACCATCTCTATGCCATCCCTTCCTTAAAAGTTGACCCCAAGCTTCTAGCTTAGACTCTTTTAATAAGAAATTTATTGTTTTATTCGTTGTAGCTCCCGCTGTCCAACCACCTGATAAGATAGCAATTCATCAAGCTTGCAATAATGGTGGTTTTTTACATAAATAAGTTAAATATGAACTCAGCTTCCCTACATGGGCCACTTAAAATTTCTTTGATGACTGGAACAGAAGTTCTGGGAAAATAGGAAAATGTAGAGATACTAATTAAAAGGTTTTATATCTAGTTTTGTTTTAATTTTTCTTATTATGCTAAAATGGTCAGCTTATTGATAAACATTTTAAAAGCCAAAATCCTTTTGCTTGTTCATGCGACATGATTGAAGATACTCTATTGAAGTTGTGAATGGTAAAGATACATTATATAAGTTATAAAGTAAAGAAAATAACAATAGAATTATTATTTTATGATTCCACTTAGACATTGAATTACATAATATCTAAATAGTTATAATAAGCCTTACTTTTAAAAAATAAATCTTCATACAAACATTAATTCACCTTAACTAACTATAGCTAACATAATACTAATTTAATTTATTTAACCTAATCTAAAACTAGTGTACACTAATTTTAAAATTCTACCATCGTCCATTATTACATTATTTTCAACAAGAGAGGAACATACATATAGGTTTTGATTGTAATCTCTCTAGTTTGTTGAAGTACCCTAACTAATCTTTTATGCTGACCCAAGAAGCATCAAATTCACTCCACTAGGGAATGTCTAAATCATAGATCCTATGATAGTTTGTAAAATGAGAGAACATAAAAATGCAAACACATCTCTCATACATAAACACATACATATCCTTTGAAATTTCCCATCTCCTCCATGTGTGTCTAGTTACCCTTTTAATGGTGTACCCTAGCTTCCTTTCCCATAGAAGTCCACATCTTTCCTAAGTGTATCCAACACCTTGTCAAGTGTTGCAATAATAATCTCTCCTCTACTACAAATAACAACTCCAAACATATGCACATGGGAAGACCTTTATTTTAGGATTCCACATCTTCTCCAAATATAACTAATATATCTTTAGGTGTGCAAAAAAAATTCATCCTTGCTCTTTGAATGGACAAATATAGTTTTGTATACCGCATTTTCTTTGCCCATGCAAAATAAGTTCTTTTACTTGCAATGAATCCTCCTTGAAGAAGAAGCTAACTTGCAATTATAACCATTCTCCTTCCTCTATTGGCCCCAATTTTTAACGGTCATATTATTCCTTGGACGTTGAAAATAGTATGAAAAGAAATAACAAACTTTCGTGACCAACATTCTTACATTCTTCTTGTCAATGAGAATCCCTTATGCTCTATGCTCAAATTGGCTTTGACCTACTTTGATACATAAGAAAATCAATCTATATGCCAAAATTTAATCTTTCCTTTTAAGAAACATTTATAAAATATCTAGATATTAGATTTGTGTTAGGATTAACAAGCTAATTTATTATTTAGCAATAGCATTCAACTCAAACAAAATCAATGTCTCTTAAGGTTGTTGAATGCTATTTAAAGAAGCATCTCTGGCCATTTTCACTGAGGCATAATGCCTACTTTAAAAAATAAGGACCCAACATTTGCCATAATAGCTCTCACATAAACAAATTCATAATTGAACATTATAATCTTTGTCAAAGAGTGTCATGAGCCAAATTAATAGCTTGTATAACTAGTTATGGTAGTGAAATAGTCATTAATAAATCTCATTTAGAATAACTAATACACTATCCACGTTACTTGTCAAAGTAGAAATTCCTTGAACAACTCAACTATGACCATGTTTTGCCTCTCCACTTCAATTATCTATATTGTTGCATATAAACATTGATCACCTATTGAAGATAAAAATGTCTCTATCAAAAAGTTTGTATTAGAAAACTATGGGTTAGTATTTTCTTTTGTGTATTGTTATTGTAATTAACAACAATGACTTCAAACATTAATTACACAAAAAATTCTCCCAATAAACTATGCTTGACTAGCCATTGTATCTGTTTTGTTTATCCACTCACCATTCACATCCAATTAACAACCACATAAATTGTGGTTGTCCTCTCATGTATCTTTTTTTAAAGGCAAAAGTGGACTGGCCACTATATATTTTATTAATAAAACCTAATTCAAAGTCTTAACTAGGAAAGAATGAGGAAAGAAAACCCAACATCATTGATGTTACATAAAAAGAGTTAGAAAGTATTCATCTATTACAATATTGGCTACAAGAAAGCCAACAACATCTCAAACAAAATACCCCAGACCTATACACCAATGCCCTTTTAATATAGTCATACACCATTATAAATTCATGTTTTTTGAGAAGAAAATGATAGGAAAAGAAACCCCCTACAAAAGAATTCCCATGCCATAAATCATACTTATGAACCTTAAGCATTAATTTATTATCCACAATGAACTGAGAGGGAACAACCTCATTTGTAATTAAAAGGAGTAACTCCATGGATTATAGCAAGTCCCTAACATTAGATAGGAAAATAGAGATCATATACAAGGGGGAAAAAAATTGTTTTGATCTTGTTGAGAGGATATGCTCACCAATTAATCTCTGGATTCTCATGTATCTTACAATCGTAAGTCACAAGAAATTACGAGTACATCTCTCCTAGTTGTGTAGAATACAACCTTACTATCGTCCACACTATTTGTGTTCCCTACACAACCTTTCCCAAGTATCTCAAGTGCATTTAAAATCACACTAGTCACAATCCAAACTACTTCATTGTAAGGTATATTTACTTTGACAACACTCTTCATAGACAATTTAGGTTTCCAATCTCTTTTCTCTCCCTAGTAGCCATATTTTTCAATCAAGAGAATAAAAATAATTAGGGTTTTGATATTATTTGTGAATGCTAAATCTAAATTAAAAAAACCATGAAGCATAGGAAATGGTAAAAAAAAAAAAAATGTTCAATGACTCAACACTACATATATTTACATTGGTATCTAAATGACTTTATATTTCCTTGTACAAACTATTTAATAATATTCAATCATTGTTAACTAATTACAACCAATTAACTTGTCGGAAACCAAAATTTTGCAAAAAAATTAGAGTTCCAAATGGTATGCCAAAGGAAGAATATCACTATGAGACAGGTCTTGATACATGTAAAAGGTACTAGATGTCTAGGTATGTATGTGTTCATAACAACTTAAGGTACGATTCTCTTGGAACCCTTTATATTTCACTATAATTCTTGCATATTTTCTCAAAATATCATTTTCCTTATTCAAAGCTTTGTCAAAGTGATCATCAATATATTTTCCCAATCGATCTTATCCTTTATGATCAAATCTAACAATATCCTTTTTATTTAGTGAAAGAATATTAGTAAGCATACATAGTATACTATTTGATTATTAATGCATTCATGACTTACAAATACACATTTTTAGTACTGTGGATCTACTACTATTGTAATCAGTTTCCTATAACTAGTGATTAAAATTTATGATTTCCACAAATCAAAATTAAGTAATTTTAAATATTACTATATTGTAAATATTTTTTATAGTTAAAATGTACATTTCTTACATTTCTAAATTAAGAAAACTAATTTTAATGCGGGAACACTTTCAATTGATGAAGGAGTATAAGGCCTTCTATTATGTACAATTGTAAATTTACCTTTCCACTATTAATAAAATGGTTATATTTTCATGCATGAACATAGTTTTGTCTAGTGAAAAAATATAAATCAATACAAAAATTATATGAATTTGTTCTAACAAATATTTGTTTCTTTTTCTCTTCTAAGTTTCCATACAAGAAATTATTATCAAGAAACTATTTTCATATCATTAAAAGTATTATAAAATTCTAATTACATTTTCTGATTAATATAAATATTTTAAAATCACTTCAATATTCTATGTGATTGTTTAATTTTAGATCTAATTCTTAACATTAATCTAAAATCTAGATTAGCAATATAAATTTATTAATAATTATGTTCCTTCACTTCTTGTTTGTGTCTTTTTATTGGCTTTCATGCTGACTTTTCTCATTGTAAATTAAAATGGTGTTCTTAAAATTTTATTCTACATTTTCTTTTTTATCACCTCTACACTAATAAAATAAATTATTAAAAATTATTATTATACCTTCTATAACAAGGAAGCACTATACCTTCTATAACAAGGAAGTACTAGCCACTACGTGGCACTTGTTGGTGATGCATTATGTATTTCAAAATATATCTAAACTATATTAAAGGGTTTTGATAAATGCTTGAAAGTAAATGAATTAGAAATAGTGCATCTCTCTCATAAAATATTTTCAAAAAGGAAATATATTTGTAATGCAAAAATATAAAATCAAATTTCCATTACAGAAGCCACAAGGGTATTCAAATCAAATTTTTATTTATGACTATATCTATTCCTCAATTTTATGATTTTAGATGCATATGAAATAAATGTCAAAATTCATCAATTATATCATCGATAGGTTCCAAATCTTTTCTAAACCTCAATATATTAATATCGCTATTTTGTAATGACTTTAAATTTGGCCAAGGGAATGGAAAATAAGGTCAAGCATTCAGATACTGAACAAATCTAAGGATCTTATAATAAGAATCAAATTATCCAATGCGTGAGAAGATCACTGCACATGATACTCAGAGACCTGAACTAAACAACAAATTAGATGGAGGTTATCAAAGATCATTGCATGATTGTTATGAAAGCTAGAGAGTATGATAACAATCTGGATTAGTAGTTCACTGTACTCATGAAATTTTAATCAGGATTGGATTAAAGTGCCAATACGGATGATGAGAATGTAGAGAGTCCCTTTGACATTTGTTCAAACATGGTAGGAAAATAGCTTAAGGAAAAATCCTAGACTGTGTGTTCTAAATATTTTTTGTTCAAATTGGATGAAAAAGAAATGAATATGTGTAATGATCAGAACACACCTTTTGTGGATTCAATTTCAATGTTATATTTATTGAATTATTAAATGTGATTGAGGAAATTTATAGTACAGTTCAAGTATGTGGGCAATTAGGTTTATTAACTTACCAAGTGTAACAATCACATTGAACAATTATAATTTTGGTCACATTGTACTAGTGTCATGGAAAGTTTTCTTATAACATTTTGTGTACACAATAAAATAACGTAAAGATAATTTTTATTCTTATTATTTTCTCTTTCTTGGCACCCATTAAATACACTTTGTTAGACTCTTTCTTTCTCAAAGTTTATCCTAACCTTTGAGAAAGTTATCTTGTTCGCAAGTTCTACAAGTATTGTTGCACACTTTTACATCTATAACGAGCTTTATAGGCTCTTGGTTAGAATGACTTGCAGTTTGATTATCCCCCTCCAACAGAATGGGTGCTACAAAAGCATTGAAATTATTATGAATTAAGTATAAACTATTGTAGTGGATTTCATCATGATATGAGACATGGAGTGTGGGAGTATTTGAGCTATCAAAATTGAAGATTTGGAATACTTGGCCATTAAAGTTGTGCACATGAATGTTAGGTTCAAGTCACCATAGAGGCTACATAAATTTTGAAAATGTTTGCAAAAATTAAAACGTTTTAATATTTTTTCAGAGTATTCTTCAAAATGCATGTCATCTTTTTGAGAAAAAAAAAAACTCAAAGTCTGCACAATGCTTCACAATGTACTCTACTATCATATTTTGATACTTTTAGTATTCATCTTGGTTACCTTCAAGTTGATATGTTACAACCCTAAAAATCTATTTCCATCTAGTAGCATTTACACCATTCTCAGCTACAGTACGTTATGTTAAGCCTTAATTTCTTCTTGTCTCTCCTCCTATATTTTGAATCATGGGATGCTTAATTGAGAATGCTTTTCTTATTCTTTGATGAGCATTTCAAACTAAGGAACAAATGGTTTTCGAAAATGAGTTGTTTAACATGCAATTCAAGTAGATAATGATATGTACAATTAAAAATGACATATAAATCATAAGAATTATATTTCAAAAAAACATAATTTTATATGTTCAAGAATTTTGTAATGGTCTCAACCTCTAAATAAATTATCAAATTCATTCATTTGTAATCTAACAAAACATCAAGATTAGAAATAGTGAATTCATTTCAATGCAACCCTACATAATATAAACTATATACATTTAAGGTCATGAACATGTAGACAATAAATCACCTATAAAGGTGTAGGAGATAAATACTCACAATCATAAGTTATGGGAGAACGAAAGCTAAGGATAGTACATCATTTGTAAAATGTGAGAATCAAGTAACAGTTTATCTTCATTATATAGAAACCACTTATATGTCCTTGGAATAGAGTGATGAGCATGTAATTTCATGTCTATGATATATAGACATGATTTTACTTGAGACACATATAGATACTATTTTTGAGCTTTATCATGTTCACGTGCATAGTTGGTTAAATGGATGCATTGACACATTTATTGTCCTTGTCATGAGATTTTACCATATAATGTTAATGATGCATTGTAAAAGACCACCAAACCTTTGAGATCTACAATTTTAATTAATTAAAACATATGTGATTTAGACCTTAGGTTCTAAAAATATTCACACATACAAAAATAATATTATCGACAATTAATTCTATGCTCTTTTTAATTCAATATTGGTTCATGAAATAAAAAGATTCTTGTAATATGAAGAATACAAATAAAATTAATAATAATTACAACATATTTTATAACATTACAGATAAAGTTGAAAATTTGGATGAAAAAATAATCACGTTTATAACACAATGTTTACAACAATCAATATTTTTTTCAATAGAAACAATATAAATATAACGATTAAGATACATTTGGTATGCTTTAAAATATATTATAATTTTAGATCTTAATGAAATAAATAAACAACATAACATCATATAGACACTCGAGTTATATAAAACAATAATAGTTAGGCCAAAACCAACAAGATAAAAAAAAATGAAGTTCTCATACTCAAGAATTTCAAGAAGAGGATAATCTTTTAAAATTGGTTAACAAAATATCCATTAATAAATTTTAAAATCTCACCAATCTTTTAAGATCCATACATATTCAAAAAGTCAACCCAATGCTACAAATTTTTTTGGACATAAATCATTTAATTTCCTTTTTATTAGAGTGACACTCTTTTAAGATTGATTGCAAAATATTCAATCATGCATTGTAAAAGGTCACAAAATCTTTAAGAACTATAAATTTGACTAAATAAATAAATCTAATTCTGATTCATCAATAATCTTAATTAAGTTAAAAATAAAAATACTTTAAACTTGTGTTAAAAAACAATTCACAGTTCAAACAATATTATGAATATACTTAATTTCATAATTACTATGTTCTTCTTTTAATTTTTTTTCATTTCATAAATGTGTGTCCAGAAAATATTGTAAAATTGGATATCTCTAATCCTTTGTACACACAATTTATACATACATTTTTTAAATCATTGATATTGTTGCTTTTCCACCTACTTAATTACATGAAAATACTATTTTTTTCCCGCTCAAGTCAAGATCACCTGACCCTTAACAACTGAAGAAAATTTAACACACAATAGTTGAAGAATTGTGAGATGGCACAAATTTTGAAACGTGTTAACATTTAAATTGTATGTGTGTGTTACAAAGTATTATTTTTCAAGTTCTAATTTAGATTGTCTTGACTTTGGAAAACATATATTAATCACAAAATTATTAACAAATTCCTCAAAGGTTTGTGAATGGATATCTAAATATATAACATTCCACGATGCTAGGAGTTCAATCTCGTCACAACTTAAATCTCTTATTTTAAAAAAATTATGACATACTTTTGGGTTTCTCTTTTACTTTTAATTTTGTCCATAATAACTTCAAATTGAGAGCAATTGCATTATTTCTGCATACAATTACTTCTTCCATAGATTCTATCAATGACCTACCTTATATAAATCCCACAACGACTTCTACAAAGCACTTCCCTACATCTGTTGTGTCTACTTGCTTTAATTATATGAAAACACTATTTTTTTGTCTAGCCAAGTCAAGATCACCTCACCCTTCATAATTGAAGGAATTTTAATGCACGATAGCTAAAGAATTGAGATAAGGCATGAGTTTCGGAACATGTAACATATAAATTAAATTATTATATATATATATTAATTGTACAGAGTATTGTTATTGAAGTTCTAGTTTAGATAACCTGAACTTTATTATTAACAACTTCTTCAAAAGTTTGTGAATCGATCTCCAAATATAGAACATTCCATGATGCTAGAAGCTCAATCTTGTATTCTTCTCTTTTAAACATTACAATATACCATTTATTTTTGCTTCTTTTCACTTTACTTTTGTCCAAAATAAGTGCAAATTGACACCAATTGCATGATTTCTACATAACAACTGCTTCTTCCACAGTTTTTATGAGTAACATGCCTTGTATAAATCCCATAATGGATTCTGAAATGCACTTCACTACATATGTTATGAACATCAAGGGAAACACATCAATTAGTTCAAGAATGAGTGTGATTGACACAATGACAAATGTTCTACCACGCACATACACATTAGTGTTAATAATAGGTTATGTAGTTTCTTAGGTGTGTGTGACTTTACATGTGAAGATGTTACTCTAGCATTTTGATATGTTGAAGAGAGACTCAGGATAATACCAATCCCCTACTATGTTAATTGAAAAAAACAATTGAAAATCTTATTACAAGATAATAAACACCGTAACTATAACTATAGATCATACATTGTATATTAGACAATGATAAGTTGTAGGGCCAAATCCATGAATGTTGACTAAAAGATTTAAAGCTTATCAACTAATCATTTCAATTGTATTTTTAACAATAAATTAACTACATGAAAATTATAGAGAATTTTTGCATTAAGAAAAGAAAAAACTATGTGAACGATTGTAGAGATTGGGGTACAGTGGCTAATGGTGGACATAAGTAACACAACTCCAAAAGATTGTTCAACATTTAATCAAATATGGTATACAACTACAAGTTTGATTTCAATTTGTGGTGGACATTCTTAAGAATCTAACTCGCACATATATGACAGTGTAATTCTAATACCTCTCCCATGAATAGAGGAAGGATCTCAAACACCATTCACAACACTTTTATCAAGCTCACGCTCGATGAAATATTGTATGCACAGTTTTTCTGTCATTGGTAACCATGTCATGAGAAAAAAAAAAATCGAGACTTGGTTGAAATTATTATATTTCCTTCTCTTATAGCCTCCATAAACAAGGTTATTTGTACAGTACATTTCCGACAAAATGGTTTATTGACATATTTTCAGTTACATACTCCATAAATTTTTGATCATAGCAAAAAGATTTGACCGCAGCTTTCAGTACTCCTCCCTTACAATGCTCAATACATTTTAAGAATGACCATATAGATGACAAATCAAACGAACATAATGCGCGTGAAGATCGTATTTCAAACTCCCTATTGCTACTAACCAAAATAATCACAACCTTGTGCAAAAAAGATATCAAAATTTCACATGAATCCAACAAAAATGAGAGACCCAACCTGAACAAAATAGTCATGAAAGTGAAGACACAACAAACCAGTGGCCTGAGTAACATCCCTGTTAAGTTAAAAATTAATTCTGTTATGCATAATGGATTCCAGTTTGAGACAACTTCTATTGTAAAACATCCATGCAAGTCCACTTACCAGAGGAGGGCCTACATTTAAGGGTAAAATATTAACTCTTCCAGCTGAAGCAAATGACATAGATAGCCAAAGATCATGTTTACACACTTTCCCCCCCCACCCAACTAGTTGACACCTATTTCAATATTGTCCTATTTCTGCCGTTTCATACCGTGTAAACTTCCCCTAGCTTAAGACTCCCAAATTTTTTGAACAATCTGGTTAAAATCTTTCGAGGAGAATAACCTATCGACTTAAGATGTATGTGTGCCATTAGGTTTGTTGAAATAAATTAATTATGTCAGGATTGGTCGGCACAGACCAAAGAACTCTCCAAAATACGCATGCAAAATGTGCAGCCACCTACCACCGTCCATAGCCACCTACAGTCAATCCTGTTGACTACGCATTAATATATGCAAATCCAGAAACATCTGTACATTTATTATTTGGCTATAAATATAATGAGTTGGGCCTGTGATCAGCAGAGCCCATTTTTGGGTTTCTCCATGGCTTCTCTTCTCTATGGCTTTCTCTCATTACTTTGGAGTTTCTTCTTTATCTAGTTTTCAATATGGTATCAGAGCCATCGCTAAGGAACAGTGAGTAAGAGTTTGAACATTGGAGCATCAATGTATGATATGCTGTTGTGCCTGATTGTTTTGGAATCATTTGCAAGCTATTTTAATCATTGGCAAAGCTTGGTGTAGGTGATATGAAAATGCCGCTGAAGAGTACCTAGCTTGGAGGAGATTGAAGGCCTGCTATTAAACTGAGAGAAGCCGTGAGAAGAAGGAAGCCTTGCATTTGAAGTGTTCTGCAATAAGGGAGTTGAAGGTGTACTTGGTGAGTACGTATGATCTGCTGAAATCACTATTCCAGTGTGGAGAAGAGACATAAAAAGTGTTAAAAGTTTGGACTTGTGCATTGCTACTGGTATTTGTTAAAGTTTTGCTGACCACAGTAACAACTCTATTGATCTGTATTGGTGAAGGCAACTGCATATTGTTATCTATGTGATGTGCGTAGAATGAGGATTTTATTGCATTGTTAAATGTTTGGGAAAATGCAAAGCATTGTGTAAAGCTTTCAATTAGAGATGCAGTTTGTGGAGCACCTCTGTCCAAGCCCAAGTGCCAATGTGTACGTACACAATTCTTGTGAGAGAAGAAGAATTCAAAAGAGTGCAATGTGAAGTGGAGAGATCAAAGTTGAAGGTGAAAGCTTAGTTTGCTGCTATTAAACGGGTTTTATTATATATTTGTGTTTGAAGTATGTGTGTTTGATGTTATACATTAGCTATTGAAGTTAGTTGTTGTTGCAATAAGTGAAAATAGGTTGGATTGGTGGTGAGTTTGTTATCATGGTGCAATGAGGTCTGTTTGTGCTAATTTGAAGTAAAGTGTTGGAATTTGTAGTGAGAATGTGCTTGTCTAATTGTGAAGGATATGATGTTCTTGATAGTGGTCATGTAATAGAAGTTGATTGCATTGATATCCCCCAACCAAGTGATGAAAATTGAATTAGTAATGATTGTTAATGGGCTATGTGAATGTATGGGGTATATTATCGGTTGTGCCCGACACCCCAAATGTTTTTGGTTTGACATATTGATGAACCATGTATGTGAAAAGGATTCCTATAGAACTGGCGAGTACAGCGGCTGGGTACCCATGTACCTCGGTAGATGGATTTCTTTTTATATGGACTCAATAATTAGTTTGATGTAGGTACAAAAGAGAAAGGCCCAGAGTGATGATAGTTTCCCCATAGTTATGATTTGTGGTCATTAAAACCAGTGAGTGCTTGGTTTGTGGTAATCCAAAACCACTTGAGTGTTTGAAGTTTGTGGTGATCTTAAAACCACTTGTGTGATGTTTGAGAAGTTTGTGGTGAACTTAAAACCACTTTCATATTGCATCGGTTATGGGTAATCAGTACAAAACCTAGAGTGATTATGATGGGAGAAACAAGAAGAGTGAAAGCATTTGATAATTGATTGTAAATGGGTACCTAACAAGGCTTAAGGCCAGGACCCATCGTTTCTAGATTATGAGGGGATACTTGAAACCTTTTGATAATTAATTTAGGGGGGATGTTGAAATAAATTAATTATGTCAGGATTGGTCGGCACAGACCAAAGAACTCTCCAAAATACGCATGCAAAATGTGCAGCCACCTACCACCGTCCATAGCCACCTACAGTCAATCCTGTTGACTACGCATTAATATATGCAAATCCAGAAACATCTGTACATTTATTATTTGGCTATAAATATAATGAGTTGGGCCTGTGATCAGCAGAGCCCATTTTTGGGTTTCTCCATGGCTTCTCTTCTCTATGGCTTTCTCTCATTACTTTGGAGTTTCTTCTTTATCTAGTTTTCAATAAGGTTCCTAAAATGATTGCATCTGCATGAGAACTAAATAGATTGGTATCATTCCAATGCTAGTATGAGGTTTCTATCACAAGATCAATCCTAAGAGTAAGAATGCCATGGGCATTGTGATCCAATAAGAAAGACAACCTCTCTCATTTTGGATTAGAGGTTATTAGATTCTATTGGCTATGTACTGGCCAGTTATGTGCAAAAAACAATATAACCTTGAAAGTAAAGAAAACTGTATAATAAAAATGCTATTTAATGACGCTGACCATATTGATTTATATTTATAACGAAATGGAAATATTAATGCTTATATTACGTTTAGAAACTACCTTATGGAAAATAATTCCCCCCAACTGATGAAATTCACCAAAAAAGTTGTTATATTTATTTAATCTAATATAAATCTATTCTATACTAATATTCAAACTCAAACATTTCAATCTTATTACATTAATTTGAACAAGAGTTGAACACTGCAACACTTTTGGTCCTCCATCCTTGATGAGTTAAATTTAGTTTTGATTGTGCATCAATTAGGAAATTTTATAAATTGTGAGAAATTGTTCTAATTAGATATATATAAGGAAAAATCCTTTATACTATATGATTGAGTTGGGGTTACTAATTTCCCATATAGAAGAGTTAACAACTTATTGTATTGACATTAAGTTGTTAGTTAATCATGGTCCCAAAAAATAAAAAATAAAAATCTTTGACGATGATGCCCTCAATGCCATCATGACACACCTAGAAGCAATTCAAATGAGATGTGAAATGTGAGATTTAATTATCAAATGTGAAGCCTTTATGTACACATCATATACTATCATATGCCAACACACTTATGACAAAGGTAATGAAGTGACTATTAGGTTAGATACCATGAGTTGTTTACTCATACCTTACCTCCTATTATTTTAGTATCTTCTATCGTTTTCATATCAAATTATGCTATCTCTATCAAGAATTGATACCATGAAGGCAGTGGAGGAGACTTCATTCACAGAAATATATATAACTATGGAATGCTCACTTTCTATGAAAATAACATTTTGAACTTGACAAGTTAAATCGAAGAGCGAAAATAGTTCAACCACACATTCTCATTTCAAATAGTTCGACCAAATTTCCAATATTTCATGCATAATTCAAGAAAACATGCTTGTCTATATTGCAAGTTGTTTCTATCTCATATCAAGTGGGTCAATTTATTGTGGGATAAGATGTAATACTTTCTCATGATCATCAATATCGAGCCTCCACCTACACATTCTAGGTCCTTTGACTAGATAAAGAGTTACACGAGTGACATTTAGATGGCTACTATACTGATAAAGCTTTTTGTTAGGTTGATAATCGGTGAAATGAATCCCATTTTAAGAACCCTTCTTTGCTTCAAATATGTTCCCTATACAACAAGAGAACCTGCATACACATTTAAAAATATCATAGATTAATTACTTACTAAATATATGTATACATATCCATGTACATCAATAAAAAAAGTCAATCAATTTGTAATAATAAGAAACATAGATGTCTATATTCAACTATACTAACCTAAAAAAAGGTATAATTCCATTAATTATTTTAGTCTTTGTTAGCTTCTGTCTTTCCATTCTGTAATGTAATATATAATAGATAACACCTTCTACATTTTCAGACTCTTCCATGACCACAAAAAAATTGCCTACACAAATTATATGTATAAAATCCATGTACATGAGTATAAATCAATAAATCAAGAAAATTTATTAAAAAAAAATTTATATGTACATACTAAGTCTAATCAATCCTAAACTATGCTTATAATCACTCGAAATCAATGGAATATCATCAAAGTTTTCATTATAAAACCCATTCATATTAATAACATCTACTTGCACCAAAGTACATTCAGCCATATATGCACATTCTTTATTAATGGAACCACCATAGTTTTGTTCAACACAACCAAGAAAAAAATGTAAGTATTTTCTATCATACAATGACCACATATTACTTTCTATACTTATAACTAAATGCAAAGATCATTTCTACAGTACTCTATTGTATAAATTTGCAATGATCTTATATCGACACCTAAATATAAAGTCCATCTATATATATATATATATATATATATATATATATATATATATATATATATATATATATATATATATATATAAAGTAATTTATTACCTAAAATTTTAAATTCAAAATTCTAACATGTCTTACATCTATACATAATACCTCCGAAAACACTTTGAACAATATGACTCGATCCGCTTGTGATAACGTGTTATTTGTATTTTCCAACATAAAATGTATTTTTCACCACTCAACCACACCATGAGCATTATTAATGTGATATCCTTTATAGTCAATTTGATACTTTTTTAAAGCATGTTTGATACAAGCTCTTGCACCATCGTTCTCACCCTTTCCAATACCATTCTAAAAAAACTCCAAATATGTGATATATTTTAGTATTGAGGATGTCTACATAATGCATAAAATAGCCTAGATAACTTTAAATTGTGTTGCAGATCTATTTGACCCTACAAACTAGTTTTCTATTTGTATGCCTTTGTTTTTCAAATATTCAAAAAATGTCTAAAAATAATATTCCACAAAATGTGTGGCATGCTATTTATCATCACTAATGTAGAACTGCTACTATTTTTTAATGACTTGTGCTTGATGTATAATTTCAGCACCATCCAAATCAAAATTTGAATGTCAATAAGACACATGGACCATAATAATAACCTTCTATGTAAAGTAGTATTCTGCTTGACATTTTATTTGTGAGATAAAAGAGTAATTCTCTACAATGTCAACAACAGATAGAATGGTTCCAACTGGAAAGTTTTCTCTTAGTATTTGAACCTTCTTTTCTTATCACATGGAAAAAAAAGGCATGACGTATATATGGTTGAAATAATTTACAAAAATTTGACATAATTCCTTCAATAGTTATCTCATCCTCTACATATGCCGACCTTGTTAATGCTTTTCCAAATTTTGTTTCAGACTTTATGTACTTATATCTCTTAAATTTGATCATCCTCATCATATCAGTATTTTCATTTCTCAAAGCAAATTTTGTCAAGTTACTACATATTTCACAAGTTCCTCTTATGCAATATATTTCACCTATTGCACAATCATTTGATTTCTCACATAAGATAGACATTATGAATTGGCTTTGTCATTTAGGAAAAGAATTTGGTGAACCACCACTTTCTTCTATCATCTTTCAGAACCCTTGATAGTACAAATAAAACTCAGCATGATATCAGCAATAAAAAGTTTCAAAATAAAATTTTATCCTCACAAAATTGGACTTTAATCTTTCAAATATTGTTTCTCCAATCTTTATGTCACAATTTAAATTATAGAATGAAATATACAATTGATGTTATGTGACATCAAATGAATGTTTTCTATGTTGCACATATTCCAAGTTAGGCTCAATCCTCTTCTTTACGATGTCTCTTCTATTTGGTAAAGGATGAGTATTATCAACCCAAAGTTGAATAACTAAGTTCTTAACCATTTCCTCAATCCTATTAGATAGAGGACCTCTACACATTAGTACCCAATTGCTTTCTAATGCACTATCATCCAAATTGTTTCTCCCTTTTAGATAATTTAATATTTTCTTCTGTATACATACCCAATATCAGATGTAAGTGAACATATCTTCGTTGGGGGGACATTTTCTTTTTTAAAATAGATTTTATTATCACTCCTCATGTAATGAATCTATCTGCAAATCTTGTTATTTTCTCAATGGAATGCAATATTTCCTTAAGACTCTCAAGAATATTTTTTTGTAGTTGAGAAGTCCTCATCTTTTTCATACTTTTATCTATACCCAACAGTTTTAATGCCTCTATTAATTCATCTTTAAGAAGTTAAATTAATAACAATTGAGTTTTCTCCATTGTATCAAGATTATCATATTATCCAAGTATTTCCTTATACTTTTTATTCAATTTCCTCTTCGTAGTATGTGTAGGTTGAATAGAAAGTTCTCTAATTTTTTCCACAACCATTTCAACTAAATGATATATGTTTCTATGATTAATTTTCCTCTTCAATCTTTAAGCTAGACTAACATTCTCATCTATTGCTTGATCTTGGGCTACAAGATTTATTAATTATAAATGTCTTAAGATACAATCTTCTTTGCAAACATATGTGTACACATACCTAACTTGAAATATTATATCATTTTATCTAAATACAACATCTACAAATATAATAAATTTAATTTTTAATGAACTAAAGAGCTCAATGAACATCATTCTTTGACATTGTGATGAACCTTCTTCAATATCCATTTCTTCAACTTCAATTTCATATTGTCCAAAATTTACATCATTGACTGATTCACGCGCTATAACAAATAAAATCAAGTACTTATAAGGGGAAAGTTGTTTAGAAAAATTATACTTGCAAGAGATGAGCGTACTTGTTTGAGCTTAGGATGACCCTTCTCAAACCTTGAGAATTTTTCCTTGTTGAGTACATTTTAAACATGCACATGTTTAAATATAAGTATACTAGCCATTAAATAGGTTTGAATCTTAACTCTATACATTAAATTAAACTATGTCCTAATAGTTTTAATCAAATTATCTAGCCTCACATAAATTAAGTGGACCCCTAACCATCACTCTTAGGTCACTTACTACAAATATAATTAAACATATATATCTAAAATAATAAACTTTCGATAATTATTTAGATTAACTGAGAGGGGTGGCATGTTTGGTGTGGGGGAGGGAGGGGTTAATCAATTATCCTTAGGCCTAGATATACAAATTCAACTTTTAATCATTTCAAACAAATTAATCAATCTCAAATACCCACTCTTTCTCTATAGCATATCATCAAAATTTTAACATTTCATGTAATATCTTAACTCCTTATCTCTATAGGTGTTGACTGTGAGTAAATAGGCTACAAAGTGTAAAACATTGCAATTTTAGGGCTTGAGAGCCAAGAAATTAGGATCACTCTGTATAGTTTTTGTGGTCTAATTTCCACATCTTGTATGCTTTACCAAATCTTTAGAAATGGGTAATTTTTTAAGTTGTGAGATCCTCTTTCTATATCTAGCCAGTATATCATGGCAATTTTATCTTAAAGTGAAGTTGAATTTTATTTTGAATTTTCATATTTGATTTTTTTGTTAGAAGGGCTTGGAAAAACTTATCATTATGTATCATAAGAGCAATAGATTTTTTTTTTGTATCTTCGTTCATTTCATATAGTATTGCGTAGTTACTTTAATCTTTTTTCTCTTCCAATTTTCTTCCATTTTTCTCTGATGGAGACTTACTATTCTCATCAACTTATGGATCATTGTAACGACATTTCATTATTGAACTATACATTCGATGAATTAATGTTGGATTTTGATTCAAGTCTGGGCGAATGGTCTTTTTGGAGAAACCCATTCATTCAAGAAAATAGATCACTGATACCACAACTTGTTAGGGTGGATGGGAACATCACTAAACATAAAGAGCTTCCAAGTACCAATCAGTCGAATGAAATTCAATGAAATGGTCCTTTTTCACTTGAATACTCTTTAGTGCAAGAGGATTTAATGGAGAAACTAATGAGCGAGGAGATATTTAGAAGCACTGAAGGTAGTTGTTGTTATGATAAGGATGTTATGAGAATTGGAGCTGAACAAGTCGGTAGTGTAGATCACTACCCTCCAATGGGATTCTTGTCATGATTAAAATAATGATGAGCTCTTAATGTGTACAACTACAGAAACTGGAAAAATGTAGTTTGAGTATGTGGCCTCTCTAGATGTTCCATTTTCTTATGAGTAGACAATTGTGGAGAATTTGAAGAGGGACAATGAGGTGGTTTTTATAGCTATGAATTGTATGTGGGAATTTTTATTATATGTGTGAGAGAAGAAAAATCTCCAATTTCACTAAGGGGGCATGCTAGATTGATCCAATGATCCTAACCATTAGAGCAAGACCTCTTGATGGGCCCAATCAAAATAATAAATTCTTGGACAATTTTGATGAATGTCTATGAAATATTTGTGCAATCTTTGATTTTTCTAAAGTAGGTTTGCCTAAACAATATGCCTTTTCTCAACTAAAGGCAGAGTTTCTATTTTTGGCTCCAATGATATGTGGACCATTAAATTATACTAGGCAATCATAGTCAATCATTAAAGCTCTAGAAATCCCACCCAAATGTGGCTTCATTGAAGGAGAGTTTAGCAAGAAGAATGTGATGTCTGTGAATTAGATGCTTGTCCATTTAGGTTTCCAAAGTAGTACAAAGTGAAATGTGTGGATTCTCAACTACTGCTTCTCCAATTGCATTAAACTATTTTGTCTCGTGTCTGCATTTCTAAACTACTTACCTACTACAATGATATTATTCTTGATGTTTACTTTTGGCAATAAAAATTGTAAGATTATATTGTCAATATATCCAAAATACAAGTTTGGTGTAATAGTATCTGAGTATAGTATGTAGTGTTATATATATACAAAACAAAATAGTTGAAGTCAATTGGTTTCCCTTTTTTTATATGAATATGAAGTATGGTTTAAAATATTGGAGATTCACAATTTAAAAGTTATTAGTCATAAGGATAGATTGTTGAGAGGATATGCTCACCAATTGATCTCTGGATTCTCATGTATCTTGCAATCGTAAGTCACAAGAAATTACGAGTACATCTCTCCTAGTTGTGTAGAATACAACCTTACTATCTTCCACACTACTTTTGTTCCCTACACCACCTTTCCCAAGTATCTCAAGTGCATTTAAAATCACACTAGTCACAATCCAAACTACTTCATTGTAAGCTATATTTACTTTGACAAAACTCTTCATAGATAGTTTAGTTTTCCTATCTCTTTTCTCTCCCTCGTAGCCATATTTTTCAATCAAGAGAATAAAAATAATTAGGGTTTTGATATTATTTGTGAATGCTAAAGCTAAATTAAAAAAACCATGAAGCATAGGAAATGGTAAAAAAAATTAAAAATGTTCAATGTTACTACATACACTAATAGATTTGGCATTGATTTGTGATAGCTATGTGTCGCCACTACGACAGACATACACGTCATAGTTATTTAGTCACAAATTATGACGTCTATTCTTTGCGGTCACAATTACGATGCCTATCTGTCGCTATGCAGCCACTTATATTGACATCAATCCCATCACAATTCTTGTGCTTCCCATCGCAATTGCGATGGGGTTGCTATCGCATCTATAGTAACCTCATCACAATACTTGACCAAGTCATTGCCATTGCGACACCAACCCCAGCAATTGCAACAGGATTGTTGTGGATGCGACAGAAATCACATCATAATTTCTAGGATTGGCGTTGCAATTGTGATGGTAAGAGAAGTAAAACAAAAAGAAAATATTTCATTTCTCATTAAGCCCACACCACTCCTTCGATTGGTCTTGATCTTCTATTCACTCCTTCTCTCTTCCCTATGTCACTGTCCTCATGATAGATCATGGCATACAATTAGGAAGCAAAGAGTGCACATACTTTCAAATAGGTTCATAAACTTACATGCTAGTCTATATGGAAAATATTAACAGCCTTTGCACCTCAAAATTGGGCTTGATGACAAATCATCATATTTTAGGAGGCCAAGGTAGGCCAGGCAATTGATGTTAGCTAATATAATGTTCCACAAGGAACCACTCAAAAATATTCTTCAAGCTCTAGAGGTGCACAGTTATTGTCAGGTTGTGTGATGCAAATATGCACTCCTAATTTTTGGGCCATTTCATTGGAAGGGAACCACGAGATATCTATAGATGACTAGGCATTTTGTTCAAATACTATTAAATTAGTAGCATTTATGTGTATGCCTGGAAACAAAGATGGAAGATAGCCTTGGTGATGCTTTTGATGTTAAACTGAGATTATTGAAAACTTTAACAGCAAACCCAACAACTAAATTAGTCACTATCAAAAATCTAAATTGCCTTCAATAAATATAAAGAACTACTGTAATATAAAAAATAGTACAATTATAGCACTGCCACCCTAGTTGATAATAGAATTACAATTTAACAACTCGATCTGATAGAATATTTACTGGCAGACCTAAAAATATTTCACACTCTAAAATAACCTTTAGAAAGGTGAGCATGCAATCTTTGCATGAAAAGTGAAAATGCATGTTGAGAGATCTACCTCTAAATTCCCTAGCAGTATGCTATGCATACAAAGTACAAATGCTGCATCATATGATCTTAACAAAGTATATCTAGTTGAAGGTGCAGGCTGTAATAATTGCTGATAGGAAAATATAGTGATATAATAGAATATGTCAAACATAATCTTGCAGATCTAACTCCCAAAGTTTCACTTTTGAAATATAAGTTCTTCACAGCGACAAAAATACACAGATTCATGGACACATCTACCAGACATTTAAATGCATTCAGTTCCACCAACGGATAAAAGTGGCAACACATAATATCCATGTAAGGATGTCATGGTGTGTACATGTAGACAAGCTTGCTCGAAAATGAATGCCACAAAAAATGATAGGCAATACCCCAAGTACAG
The DNA here is from genome assembly GCA_028749045.1 of Cupressus sempervirens. Taxonomy (NCBI): domain Eukaryota; kingdom Viridiplantae; phylum Streptophyta; class Pinopsida; order Cupressales; family Cupressaceae; genus Cupressus; species Cupressus sempervirens. The sequence goes on from CM053786.1 coordinate 93,543,533, forward strand.
GATATGAAAATTGAGCTTAATTCAGCAAAATATTTAATTAGAGCATATAGCTCATGAACCAAATCTAAACTAACTTAAAGTATAAATAAAAATGAGGGTATAGAATATGATGAATGTGTGCATGTTTGCTGACAAATAACATAAACACTATTAAATAATCCCATGTTTAAAAATGATTGACCTATAAGAAAACATATACACCAAAAAAATAGGTAATTGAACCAAGTTATATATAATAGTAAAGTGGATTACAATCTCACGAGGACAGATGTCATCAGACCAAGAGATCCAAATCCTGAAAACAGAAAATCCAGTCAGGTTTGCTTCTAAAGAAAGTAATCATGTTTCCTTCCTTACAAAAACAATAGATATATGTAAGATTAGATATAATGATCAGTTCAAAGCCAAATTCAATGAAAAAAAGTATTCTGCACCACTAACCCTATGCAAGGAAATCACTTTGCACATCACCATCATAATTTTTGGATGCCCAAACATAGGCACCATCACTCTTCAAAGCATAGACTACCATGTCATCAATAAGCCTATGCTCATACCTATTCATGAATCAATCATTGAAAGAAGTTATTGTGTGCCCAACAGAGTCAAGATAATCAACATTGCAATCTTCATATTATTGTGCCAAGAAACAAAACCAACTAGATTCCTGTTGCATCATATTTAGCTTTCCAACTAGCCTCGTATACCTCCTGGAAGATATCTTTAAACCTACCAATTTAAGTCACATATAAGAAGAATCTCCAAGAATATGAGGATCATTAAGCTACAGAATCATAAAGAATGATAACATGGGAAGTAAGGTGTGTTAGAGAAAAAGGTAAAAATAAGATCATCAATCCTTGTATTGATTTGAAAACATAGCTTCCATCATATTTTTTTAAAATTGTGTCTTTAGTACTCAGGTAAAGTGGCCATTTCTCCTTATAAGTTGTTGCCATTGATGCATCAGCAAATGCACAAATAGAATGCACATAAATAATTAATCATAATTGAATATTTGAGATTTGCTCAATTAGAATTAGAACAGGAAATTATATTTGTCATAAAAGAGAGGACTACATACCTCATCAGTATTGTACATAGCTAATTCTATTCCTCCATCTCCTTTAAAGTCATATATCTCCAACTCTATAGTTTCACCTCCATTCTTTGGAACTACATCAATTGACAAAAATCATTGTTGCATGCTACAAAGAATACTAATGAAACAAAAAATAGATGCTTTCCGATCTCTGACGGTGAAACCATAATGATATTCACTAAGCTGAAAGACAATAATATTATAATTCAATGTGTTCACAAGTTGTCAAATATGGAAATAATCCAAGTATTCTTAGAAGTGGAGTTCAAAAAGCGACAAGCTCTTCACTTTTAGTGATAAAAACCTCATTACCTTTGATTATCTTTTGTGACCTTTTCTCGGCTAAAGACTTATGAAAACTATAATGTCATTCCTAAATGACTCTAAAAGACCTTTTAAAACACTCTTCACACACCTATAACCTTAACTAACCCCATTCAAGCCTAAGTTGGCTTATGTTGCCAATGTTGGCAATTTTACAAGATCTTGCACTTTGAGTGCATTTAACATCATTTAGGGGCTTTAATAGCCTATTACATCATGTAAACACTACTATCCACCCATAACTCTTCCTAGGACACCCTAGGACTTCAAATGACCCCTTACATCATATTGACTCCCTATTTGTGCCAATTTGAGCTTCACTTACATCCTATTGAGCTTCACTTTGTGTCAAGAATAGTTTAATATTCTCTACTAAACAGGGCCAACCATGTGAAGGTGGAAGCTCATTTGACCCCAACTCCCCTCCCGCTAACAACACTCTACATTCCCCGTTAACATCTAACATTCATTCATTCTTTCAACCATTAATAAAATGTAACATTCAATCAATATCACATGATAACATTCATTAACACATTAGATTCATAAACATGCAACATTCATCAATATTTTGCATTAACACATAATTCATGAACATTCATTAGCACATAATTAAATTCATTGAGACATGAAATTCAGTCATTATCAATTAAGGTATGTATATGACAATCATTTCTTTTTTTTCTTTCTATTTTTTTTTTCTATGTAAGCTCTAAGAGGAGCATCAGTGTCATCATCAATTCCCCCCTCATCAGTTCTTTTCTCTATCCTTGATGATCTCAAATTCCTATGCTATTGCAAAGGGGGGTCCTCTGCAATAAAAAATAAAAGAGTTAAATTAAAAATAATTTTTTATAATTGTTAAAAGTATTTAATTATTTTAAATAACATAACTATGGCACACTTTACCTAATCTGACCACATCATTTTGTCTAGACTCAACGTCAACACGCTTATGAACATCAACCCCTCAATCCTCTATAGCTGCTATACAAAATGTTACGTTAATCCAAACACCAATTGCAATTACATATAAAAAATTTAATAGCAAATGTATACCTCCACCAATGGGATGCACATCATGCAAACCTTCAGCATTCACAGATTGTGTAGAAGGATTCTCAGGCTACATTCCAACATCCTACGCATTGTTATCATTGCTTGCTTAAAAAAGATATACTCACTTTATATTGGAATTTAACATCAAATAGACTAATTGGTAAAGTATTCAATTTGAAATAAATTTCATTTAGCTTATTTACCTATGGCTCAGATGCATCATTATTAGAACCTTCCACATTGATTTCAGCTCGTAGCCATTCAACCATGGCTCTATAGCCTTATTGGAAGCCAAGTCTCTTATCCTCTTCTGTGAGGCATCTCTTGAACTCTGAGCCCTGCATCTTTGTGTGGTATGGTGAATTTTACTTGCATTGTTTCATCAACCAATGGAGGGTAGTTAAAATATTAAAAAGAAATAAAAAAGTTGCAAAACTTGAGGATCGGGAATACTTACAACTTGTGCTTGAAGAAGTTTCAAAAAACCACCAAAGCTGAGCTTGTGTGTCTTGTGCTTTTCTAGTCTTTCCTTTGTTTCCTTTGATGTGTCAGGTAATCTATGAAATTTTTTAAATATGTTAGATAGTATAAATGTAGAGGTTAATTAGTACATAATTACATTCTCAACAGTATCACATACCTTGGTGTACTCTCTACTAGTGTAATTGGATTTTTCTTGTCAGCTTTATACTTTCCATCCAAAATCAGAGCCTTCCACTCAACCTCAGGAGCATAGGGCGGATGCTCGTACCTAGGGTTATCCCATAAATTTTTTCTATATTGGTCCCTAATATACTTCAAACATAAACCAACTTTTTCAAGGGGCTTGTTACTCTCAAATGCACGAGGTCCAAAGAGTTGTGTCATGCTCTCTATAAGATCATCCTTCAACTTTTTGTCTTGGAGATTGCACCTTTTAAGTAAAGAAAAACATGTTAGATTCATAAATGAAGTGAAGCTACCTTTAATATAGTTCAAGAAATGGATGTAAAGGAAAACTATTCTATCGATGATATGAAATCAAAATAGTGGTTTGGGGTTTTAGTTAGGATATGATGTTCTACCAAGTACGCACGGTGGGCTCAAATATTCACAAACACTCATCACCAAGTTTTTTCCAAAAAACATCATTCCTTACAACACAATCATGGGATCATTACTCGATGAAGAGTGATCAAAAACTAAATTACTATTATATCACTATAGAATAATAACTTTAAAGTACCTGGAACTTTGGCTACTTTTAATGGAATGCCTTCATCATCGCTGATGATCAATATGACATTCTTCATTGTTCTCGTACTAGGACCATAGGAACATCCAGGGAATGATGATGCAGCTCCTATTGCAAAAACTTTCATAAGTTTCATAAGTTCAGATAACTTAACCTGTTTCAGATAAATTAACAGTTCAGTCTACTCTATTTAGAGGAAACTTCCATTAGTATTTTTGTACAGGCATATATTGGAAAATTAGAGATGCATCTAAGAATTGCATAGACTAAGGATAATAGATAAGACATGGCATCCATCATTGATTGCATATAATAGATAAACATCCAAAACAACATCAAATTAACTTTACAAGAATATATATATCCATATTTGACACTGCAACTCAATCTCTATATCTAAAAGAGCAATATCATTGTAATAAGCAACATATCACACTCCATTACATAAACTACAAAGATAAGATAAGATATAGAAATTATATCACCATAGGCAACATCATCTCATCAATTTTTGGGTATATACTTTGTCCTATCAGATATCACATCCATTGCTGAAAGCAATAAATCATTTGCATAAGATTGTCAGCTATATGAGATACATCAGCACATTCATATCAATAAAGTGATAAAGCATATCCATAAGGATAAAACACTTTTATATCAGTTATCACATTTATTTCAATTTGTATATAGAAGTTTATCTAAGTGTAACTTTCATTACTTGCTTATTTTGCATTTATTTGGCATAGTGAAAAAGGAAGTAGAGGTAATTATCCCTATTTCCTTGCTTATCCAAAAATGGGATATTACATCTATAATTAATCAATAAATATGAGTGTCCATATTTTCAGAATTCCCAAAATAAAATTGTTAGAGCATGCATAAATATAGAACGCGTGCATAAATTTAGTCTTAATTGCATGTATTGTCAATGATTATGATAATTCCTATCTATATTCAATGGAAAACACAAGTGGGGAATGGAACATGCAATCTACCTGAATCACCTGCAACACCCTCATCATGGGAATGGGGCTCAAAATCATGCAAAAAACTCTGTAAAGACAACACATCCATATTTTAATTAATGTCATAAAAGAGCATAACATAAAAACCATTATTGAACTCTTGTTATAATTAAAAATTTCATTAATACTTACTTTTAAGGTTTTAGAGGTGTGCAACAATTCAGATGCCCTATTTTTTATTTCCTCGGTAGTAGGCTTAATGGTTTCCAAATGTATAATTTTTCTGCCAATTTTCTTTAGCAACTTTTTAATAGAACCGATCGAGTCATTGGTCTCTGCTAAATCAATATAAAATGGGTCCTCCTTAGGGGCCGAATGTTGAGGGAGTGTAAATTCCTTTCCCTCCCTCCAACCACTAGCCCTCTATGACAACAATAGTATTAGTATTATCAAAATTACTCCAAAACAATAAAGAAAACAACATTAAAAAAATAGCATTTTGCTTCTGTCTAGTTTGCACAATTACAATGAGTTTTACCTTCTCATGTGTAGATGAGCCGGGAACATCGCTACCATCCCCTCCGAGTGGTTGCTCCATAATGTGCCCTTGTGTCAAAGATCAAGTATAAAAATGTTAGCCAAAAATTTATTGACTAAATGGTATGTTGGAATCATTGATTAGAAGTTGGTTTAATAGTATGTACCACCCCCATGATAGTAGCCTCGTTTGTATCTATGTGGTTCAAATTGTAATCAATAAGAAGCTCTTCCCCTGCACATATTGATTTTATCGCACAGATCAATACACAATTTCCCTCGCGCACCTCAAATATGCAATTAGGTTGCTTTATAGTTGACCCGGGTCGTGTACTATTTATAAAACCCATAATATTCCCTGTTGCTTTTGGTCTTCCATCAATGTATATAGCCACACTTTTACTTTAATTATTGTCTTCTTGTTGTATATAATTTGCCGAGAGGGCATATCTACGCATACTTTTTTTATACTGAACAATATGCATCCAACTTTTGTAATCATAACATGGTCCAACATACTCCATAAATTTAGAAACTTTGTTGCAAGACACCTTTATGTCATCCATAGAAAATAGGCCCAAACCATGTAATGATGATGGTGCTATGCGATATATCCTCTCGTTAACAAAAAAATTAGTGCTTATTGGAGGAAGTTCCTTGGGTACCCAATGTTTCTGTAGATGTTGGTACCTCAAGGAAACCTTGATGTTGCCTTTCATCTCATCATCATAAGAACATGACCCCCCTCGAGAAAGGAAAAATTTCACGTGTTTATTGAATTTTCTTCTAGTCCTTTGACCTCTAGTTAATCTCCCTATTCTAGATAAACTGCATGTCTCACTTTCCTCTTCTATTCCTATATTTTCCTCACTTGAGGAAGACACTTCTGAAAAATACCTATTCGCTGCTACTTGCAAATGGGAGAGATCTTAGAAGACATCAATCTTACTATTGATAAGTGTATTAAATAGATAGTCTATAAGGAGTATTAACTTATACCTGTTGATCCATGAGACTATGCGAGATGCTCCTGAAAGGGGTTCAATTTTCTGCAAATGTAATTCAATTATCATGAGTATAATCAAATCATAATCATAATCACATCCATCATAAGCATCACATAAAAATAAAAAACATTAAAAGGTACACAATATAACACTTAAATCAGACTCACATTATAAGTCTACTAGTGAAGTAGGCATAGTGAAGGGCTAAGCACTTATATTATGTTTTCCCTATGAATTTTATTCTAGGTACAACTCCCTTTTATATATATTTAATGAATTCCCTTTTCTAAACTACACTCTTACAAATGCTTTTGACCTGAAAGAAAATAAGGCTCAATACATTCACACATCAATATGTGTTTTAAATAGTTTTATTTATTTAATTTAGATTAATAGTTAATTTAGATTAGCAGTGTTCTATTTCTAGTTGAAACTTGTAGCTTTTAAATAGATAATGGATAAACTATGTAACCATATAAGACAAATATATTTGTATCAAGAAATTAATATTGAATAGATTAAGGATTGATGGGATACCTCTAAATTTCATCATCATCATCGTCATCATCTTCATCATCATCATCATCATCATCCTCATCATCATCATCATCCTCGTCATCATCATCATCATCCTCCTCCTCATCATCATCATCGTCATCATCATCATCATCCTCACCATCATCAATGTCGTCATTGTCATCATCATGAACATCATCATCATCAACAACATCAACATCAACATCATCTTCATCATCATCATCAGTAGCATCATCTACATCATCTTCTACTTCTTTGGTATCTTCTTCTTCCATCGCATTATACTTTATTGGCCTTCCTCTCGGTTCATGTCTAACAAAAAATGACCAACCCGATTTATGTGGAACCTCTGAGTAAAATACCTACTCACATTGGCTTGGAAGAACATAGGGCTCATCCCCAACTGGCTCAAACGACCTTGTATTAACCATTGTAAATTCATTATCATGTTCAATAACAGTTCTATCAAGATCATTTGGATTAAGTCGTAGCCTGTACCATTTGACAACGAAGAGTACTAATTTGAAGGAACTAAAGTCACACTCTAGTATATCATCCAAAATGCCATAGCATCAATTTTTAGACTCTTGAGGATGTAAGTCATTTCTAGATGAAATATTAGTCACTTGAAAGATTGCAGTTATTCCTAAATCACAAGTTTTCTTCGTGTCATCCAACACTTTGACACAAAATTTATTACAATTACATAACATAGCCTTGTGGTGTTTAACCTACAATAATATGTGAAACATGTCAAAATTGTTGTATCATGAGTTGATAAACATATGGGTGATTAATAAATTTGTACATACCTGGAAATCTCTTAAACCACATGCTAAATCTATTTCCCTTTGCGTAACATTGGAATCTCCATTGCGATGAGCTTCTTTAACCAATGAAGATACACCTTCCCATGTTAATGTTCGACTAGAATGTTGACATCGTTCAATCCATACCGTCATCCAATCAAGATTGTTTGCAATATACAAATGTAGTGCATCTCACTCTCAAGCACCTATACAAAAAAAAATAGACAACTTACAACCAATTTATTTTGAAAATTAAGAAATAATTTATTACAATAACATCTTATAATTTATTACCTCTCACTTTCCTCAATGTACCTTTCCCAATCAAGTACTCCCCTTCTAATTTTTTAAAAGGCTCGAGATCCCAAATGCGATCTACACGGATATTTGATGCAAACTTAAGAAAATATTCAGTAATGTACACCATAGTCTGGTATACCATATATCTCTCTACCATAGAACCCTCAGGATGTGCTCTATGTTGAACCAAAGCTTTCAAAGATTTCAAGTACCTCTCAACCATCCACATCGACCTAGTGTGTATAGGTCCACACAATTCAATCTCCCCAACTAGGTGTATGAGGTAGTGTTCCTGTGCATTGAAAAAAGTTTGAGGTAGACACTTTTGCATTTCACATAGTAAATGAGGAATTCTTCTCTTCCAATAGTTTATATCTTCTTTATGGATTTCTTTAGATGACAACCACCTACATTAAGAGATTCAAGTCACAAAAAATATATAGATACGAGACTTTACAAAATAATATACAATAGATTACATAGCAAGAAAAAAAAAATCACGAATATAATAAATATATAAAACAAATTGAACAAATATTACTGCTTACCTCATGTATTTTCCAAGATCGTATATCACTTTTTTAATGTTATTGTTGAAGGACTCTGGGAGAGATAGAGGAAGAACGTACTGCAGTAATTATAAACCAATCATTTCATTTTTTTCTAACATAACATAATGAATAGTACATGTAGGTTATGAATATATTGTAAATTATATAGAAGAACATAACTTACCTTGATGAAAGTATGCCAATCATGCATTTTGATCCCTGGCCCAAATTCACTTTTTTTTAATATGAGATTGTTTATGTTTGTAGCAAATCCTGTGAGAAATCAAATTTTTCGTATGACTTATTTTATGGCATCACTTTGGTGCTTCGTTAATAACCAAGGAAGGGCACTTATATTAATATGATCTCTGTTGCTATTTGAGTAAATGAAACTCTTCAATGCATGATTGGATTCATGAATGTCATTATAAATTTTGACAATTTTTTCTTTGTCATGCCTTCCATCAAATATTTTCCACAATGTCTCTGTTATATTCTTTCCAATATGCATAGAATCAAACAAATGCACAATTTGTAAGTGCTCGTAGTAGGGCAACCTGCTAAATTGTCTGGGATAGCTTTTTAGTCCCTTTGGAAGGTTGTCAGCACTGCCTTGACAACCTTCATGATCATCAATTACACAATTAGTAAACAAAAATCAAAATATAAATATATAAATTACAAACATAAACCATTAGGTGGAACGACATTACCTTGACGATTAATTCTATTATATTCCAACTTCCATAGGTGAGTGTCATTCTTCGTGGCTTTGATGTAGTCTCTTCTTTCCAATTGAAATGATGTTTTTTCGTACTTCAATATTTATGATTCTTGTGGAGGAAGTGTCTACACTCATCAAACACTTGCTTTCCTAAACTTTTTGAATGACGAGATTTCATTTTTGGACCGCAAACTGGACATGCAAATTTTCCCTTTGTTTGAAGACCTACAAAATAATGATATAATTGGATTATTAAATATTTTAATTTTTGCAATTAAAATTATCATGCGCAACTTGAATTCATTATAACATACCACAAAAATCTGTTAGCCCTGGGGCATCATGTATTGTCCATGCAAGTATTGCATGGAATTGAAATTGTCTTTGTCCTATTGGTCTAGACACATCATACATAGTGACACCATTCCATAACTCCACCAACTCATCGATAAGAGGCTCAATATATACATTCATATCTTTAACTTGATATTTACCTACTTGAATGAATAGTAACATTACATAATTAGTGTGACCATTTTACCGCAAGATTTGTAAGTACATGTAAATTAATAACTATCAAATGTTAAGATACCTAGAAAAATCATTGCCAACATAATGTGCTCCCTCTTTATTGACATCCACGGAGGAATGTTATTGTTGATAACAAAAACAGGCCACACCGAGTAAACAGATCTCATCTCTCCAATTGGATTGACACCGTCTGCTACCAATGAAAGCCTGAGATTATGAATTTCTTCTTTGAAGTGTTTCCACTTTTCCTCTATGTGCATAAATGCCAAACCATCCGTAGGGATTCGAATAATGTCATCTCTACTTCTATTGTGTGCATGATAATTCATAAATTGAGCCAAGCTACTAGACCTGAATAATTGTCGCATCCGTGGAATAATGGGGATGTAACGAAGAACCTTTTGAGGCACCTTTTTTGTTAGTCAATTTTTTTGATATCATATGACATACCAGGCATTGTGTTGCAAATTTATGTTCTTTATAATATATAATATGATCATTGGGACAAGCATGTATTGCTTGATAATCCATTCCAATATCTTTCATAACAGTAGATAATTTTCGATATGAGCGAGGTAGAATATTTGATGATGGTAATAGAAACTTGCCTATTAATCTATAGCAAAAAATATAAGTTGTTAATATAAACAATATTAGTGGTACATTATTCACCATTTGTTAACTATAAAGACATATATGACATACCTTAACATATGTGACATTGTTATGTTGGATAAACCATTCATAACCTTCAAGTTCAACAACAACAATATAGCAGAGAGAAGAGTTATTTGGGAATCTTTGTATAGGGGCTCGTATGCCTTCTCAAGTAGAGGTACATCAAGGCTATCATCATCATCATGATCAAATACGCTTGGACTAAATGTGTCATGAATCAATGTATTTATACCATCATATTCAATTGTGTTTTCTGGTACATGATCATCATCTTCCATGGGATCATTATCTTCACCTTCGATATTCGCACCTCCATGTTCCTCCACTTTGAAAACCATATTATTCAGATTGTTGTGGTTCATATCATGTACTTCCTTGGGGAGATCAACCTATATAAAATTGATCAACATAAATAAACCATGATCATCAACTCATCATCAAGTGATTTTATATGTATATAAATTTTTATAATGATATAATGAACGACTTACCAATGGATGATAGTCATGCCCCCCTTCAATGTGACCATTCTCCCTACAATGTCTCTTAGCTATTTTGATTAGCAGTCTTCTATGGTTTAAGCCCTTACAAATTTTTCAAGGACAATAGAATTTTCCATCACCTTTTCTTTTCAAGTTAGACCATAATCTAGTGATTGTCTCCCTATTTTGTTCTTCACTTATATTATTTGACATGATCGTTCTTCGCAGAAAGCAAAAATTGAGCTATGAAAACTTCGGTCTACAACTTTCACTAAGAAAAACTGTCAAAAGTACACAAATCTTCTTAGACCTAGCTAAATACTTTAATATTTAAAAAATATTTTCTTTGACTTTATTCCTAAGACATTTAATCCAATCACCTTTTATAACATTCAGTCAATTGCTCTAGGCAAATTTTTGGATAGTATTATTTATAAAACTTTGACCAATTGCCTAAAGGTCTTATTTCAAGAGACCTTACAACATTAAGCCACTAAAAGAAATTTCAAAACATATAAGCTAAAATTCTAGTTAAAATATACATTAGATTAAAAAATATACAATTTTCATACCCGAGTGTGCGGCTATATAACTCGTGCAATGGCGTTCTTGCTTAGCTATAGAAGCTCTCCAACAATCAGATCATACAAGCTACAAGGCCTAACAAAAATTTCAAAACATATAAGGTAAAAGTCTAGTTAAAATATACATTAGATTAAAATATATGCAATTTTCATACCCGAGCGCGTGGCTAAATAACTCATGCAACAACTTCTTGCTTAGTTGTAGAAGCTCTCCAACAATCAAATCATACAAGCTACAAGGCCTAACAGCAATTTCAAAACATATAAGCTAAAAGTCTAGTTAAAATATACATTAGATTAAAATATATGCAATTTTCCTACCCGAGCGCGTGACTATATAACTCATGCAATGGCCTTCTTGCTTAGTTGTAGAAGCTCTCCAGCAATCAAATCATAGAAGCTACAAGGCCTAACAGCAATTTCAAAACATATAAGCTACAAGTCTAGTTAAAATATACATTAGATAAAAAAAAATATACAATTTTCATACCGGCTAAGCACGCGGCTATAACTCGTGCAACGACCTTTTACCTTAGCTATAGAAGCTCTCCAACAATCAAATTATACAAGCTACAAGGCCTAACAACAATTTCAAAACATATAAGCTACAAGGCAAGACATATTACATGACATGGAAAAAGGAACAAAATTTACAAGCTTTGGCAAGACATATTAAATGACATCATAGTGCTAGAGAGATCACAATTATATGAGTCAAACATAGTCATGAAAAAGCACATAAATTAGTTATTATATGCAATTAAAAGATATATAGTTAGATAGGGACATCCATAGGGCATATTGAAGAAATGAAATGGTCATATAGATTTCATATGGGATTTTGAAGATGTTAGTGTTCTAAGGCAAAGAATCCATTCATATAACCATAATGACTCTATTAAAGTTGATTCTAGTGAAAAAAGGCTTGAAAATTTTGAAACTCCCGTGCAACAAGATATAACTGAAGAGGTTGAGATGCACCTGGTGGAAAAGTAGGAAACTCAACCCTAACCCCAATAAAATAAAAATTGAACTCTACAAAAAAAAACATTTTGAAGTTTGATCCCATGCCAAATCAAGAATTTTTTTAATGGTATATAGCTGAAGTTGTGTTGTAGGCTCTTGTTGCCAAATCAAGAATGTAACATTATACCACATTAAACTTGAAAACCAAATGAAACAATAAACTAGATTGAACCCTAATATCACCACCAAGTCTATTTGAATGCTGAACCATGTTGAACTCTACACTTACAACTTAACCAATATGAACTTTAACCATAAATCTTGTATTGAAACTTCACTAACTATATATCAATAATATTTTAAATAGTTTATAATATTAATTATTATCTTATCAAATGATTACATATACATCTTTATTTATTTATTTTTCCCAATAGTTAATATACATCCTTATTACATATAAACCTTACACCAAATCAAATCTCAACCCTAACACTAAACCCAATTCTATATTTCACTTGAACACTTAAAATAAACATTAAGACAAGTAGAACCACCATATGCCAAATTGAACTTTAAAATAAATTTCAGCCTAAACCTTACAACCATCATCATCAAGCTTATCTACTATAAGGTTTAGAGTATTGGCATTCTAAAATCTATGATATTGCTATCAGGATTTCCCTATGTGATTTTGAGTCAAACTCATTGACCCATGTTTCATGAGTAGTGATTCAACATGAATCCATCTCTCATGAGAATAAATGGAACACTTATCACTCATTGGAACAAGTATTTTTCGAAAGGTTCTAACTCATTTCATCACAAATCTTCTAATTTAAATTCCATATCCTTGATTAGTTTAGCCCAACTCTTGGTCACACCTTCACACCCTGGACAAACTCAACTACTTAGTAGGTCAAAGTTGCCCAAACTCATCTTTTCAACTTGGAGACCTAGAAATTGCCACCAAGACCATCTAAGACCAATTAAGAGCACTACCTCCACTGCTAAAGCAAAAAGAGGGTGGTTTTCATTTGCAATGTTGCAATGATGTGTAAATCTCACAATAGGTGTATTACATACATTATGATTATATTATTATTATCTAATTGATTACAGGTTCCAAGACAAGCTTATTTCAGCAATTAAGCATCTCTCTATCAAATTAGCATTCATTCAATCATCACTAAAAAATGTATTAGACTAGAATTTATTACATCATCACACATCAATAATCTAATCAACAATCGCTTAAATCATCACTCAGTAATAGCTCAAATGATACAATCAAGTAATTGGATTAGATCAGTACTGGGTACAACAGGCATTATGTGTTGTAGCAATTATTAAGATATGTATGATGAAGATGCAGTCTAACTTATAATATCTTATGAATTTGGTATAGTTAATGATATGAAATACTAAACAACTTAGATTCTTTTTTTGTTTATCAAATTTTGATATTCTTCTACAAAAAAATCATGTATAGGTTAGAAAAGAAATACAAGGGGGGAGGGCAGATACAGGTTTCCCTTTTAAATAGACCACCCAATGTTGGATGGACGTATTCTCGCCACTCATGAACCAATGGGCATTGTATCATGCCCTTGGGCTTTGTTGTGGCAAAAGTTCTAGAGTAGCCTATTTTTCTTTCCTTTCCAATGTCTACAATGGTTGCTTGTAGAAGTGAACTAAAGGTTGGAATTTATCATATATGGCTTAATAAGGAGACATGAGTAGTGAGGGCAGAGATGGGTTCCCCTTGTAAGTAGACCACACCATGTTGGGTGGATGTGTTCTTGCCATTTGTGGGCCTAGAGGTTTTGTATCCTACCTTTGGGATTAGTTGTGGCAAATGTTCTAGGGAACTCTATTCAAACCCTAGTATGGTTGGCTATTCTAAATAAAACTATAAATTATTTCTACATATGAAATGTTAGTAATTTAGTTGTTTATTTACTTTAAGTTTCAAGAGCTATCATATGTTTAATTATAGAGAACAATTTGTATACAAAGTTTGTTGTGAAATTCTTACTTTGGGTAAAAATCAGTAGGGGACACCATTACACTTTTAACATGATAGTTTTTAAATATTGCATGGGAGGATATTGCAATTACATCCAATCATTTCTTACCTAACAGAGAACTACTACGTAGACTTGTGTGTCTGTGCACACAATTATGTGTGTATGGAAATATAGGTTTTGGTACTCTGGATCTTAATATCAAAGCTAAATTTATGTTGTTAACAACATTATCAAAAAAATTTATAGGAATTTTATGAATATGGGCTATCTATCTTATGTGAAAAAGTGTCTTAAATGTTTTTCCATATTGCTTCTTTATATTTTCCCATAACATATTAGTTGTGATTGTATTGCATGTGAATTAAAATATTTTCAGTGAGTTACTCATTTTGGAAAGCTAATTCTAGTTGCTTTTCTTAGGTTTGGTCCATACTTTTGTCAGCCACTGATTGCTGGATTAGGGGATGACAACAAACCATTTATCTGCACAATGGATTCTATTGGAGCTAAGTACATATTCTTTTTCTTGTATAAAGTTCATTTAACTATTATGGAAGCTGTATTTTGCACCTTATTCATGCATAATGGAATTAATTTTTGAATAATGTTATATTTTAAAAGGTTGCATGAGCAAGATTATATGTTGGAATGTAATCTATTATATTATTGCTTTGTATGCACAAGTGTTAAAGGTGACCTCCTAACATCCAACTTTCACTGTCATCAAATAGAGATCTTGTAACATTTTAGGGTCAGGACATACTTTGTGAAAAATGAACACTGTTTTGCTATGTCTATGGACATGGTGGGGATCAAAGCTCAATTTTTGATTCAGCAAAGGCTTATTAGGTCAAGATTGATTAGATTTCTTTGTACAATATTTTTTAGAGTTGGGTCTTTTTATTACTTGAAAGAGATATATAAGAGAGCTGAGATAGAATTTTTTTTTTTACCTAGGTCAAGGCTCATTTGACTAAAATTGAATGGGGCAGTATACCTTGTATTTTCTAGAAATGTAGTTTGATTTGATCTTTCTTTTTATAGAGGATGTCCTAAAAGAGGTATATGTAGAAAGGCGAGCTAAATATGGGTTTGCAACACAAATAGTTTATGGGAGAAATCAAATAGTTTATGGGGTTTTCCCTCATATATCTAATATATATAGGGGTGCACCATATAGAGAAGCGAAAGATCGAAGGTGCCATAATTTCAAAAGATTTAAATAACCTAACCTTTTTCAGATGCATGACAGAGGCTTTACGCACTTTAATTGACCGTAGGTGAGTAGGCAAAGATTTGAATCCTTAATTTTTTAAACTGCTACTAGATTTTGAAGAATAGCTCTTACTTCTGAGATGATTCCTTGTAGCCCACCTGCCATGGTCAATATATGATGTTTAGATTACAAATGAAATTCAAGTAGCCATAAGCTAGTCCAATTTAGGGCTTGAATCAAATCTTACCTAGGATGCATACTTGTATAGCTGCTTCAAGAAAATTCCTTCAAAAATCTTTATAAGTTTGTGAGTCTCCATTTGTTAGAACATAGATATCTAGGTATGCTCAGCTACTAGAGTGTGCTAGTCGCATATAACGTGACAAAAATGTTTGAAATGTGTGCATATATTGTATGGCACATATATATGTTTTTTTTTTCAATTAGAGACCGACGCTATCGTATATAACACCTAAGTTGCCTGACGTTGCAATTGCGATGTTGTTAGGCTACATTTGAAAAAAAGAGTGAAAAACACATTGGCATCGCAAATTGGCCCCTAATGTATTAGTGATATATTTACATTGGTATCTAAATGACTTTATATTTCCTTATATAAACTATTTGATAATATACAATCATTGTTAACTAATTACAACCAATTGAGTAACTTGTTGGAAACCAAAACTTTGCCAAAAATTAGAGTTCCAAATGGTATGCCAAAGGAAGAATATCACTATGAGACAGGTCTTGATACATACAAAAGGTACTTGATGTCTAGGTACGTGTGTGTTCATAATAACTTAAGGTACAATCTCTTGGAACCCTTTATATTTCACTATAATTCTTGCATATTTTCTCAAAATATCATTTGCCTTATTCAAAGCTTTGTCAAAGTGATCATCAATATATTTTCCCAATCGATCTTATCCTTTATGAACAAATCTAACAATATCCTTTTTATTTAGGGAAAGAATATTAGTAAGGATACATAGTATACTATTTGATTATTAGTGCATTCATGACTTAGAAGTACACTTTTTTAGTACTGTGGGCATAGTACTATTGTAATCAGTTTCCTATAACTAATGATTAAAATTTATGATTTCCACAAATCAAAATTAAGTAATTTTAAATATTACTATATTGTAAATATTTTTTATAGTTAAAATGTACATTTCTTACATTTCTAAATTAAGAAAACTAATTTTGAGCTATCTCATTGGCTTGAACAATTTGGTATTATACATGAACTTTTAGCATTTCTCTTCAAAGTTTTAGCCAACTTTTAAGGATACGTTGTCCAATATTTATGTAAAGTAAGACATACAATAATGAAATTATAAAAAATTATAGAACTTATTTATTACTATTTCTTAAATTAATTGCACAATTTTCTCTTCATACCGAAATTCTTAATGCAGGAACACTTTCAATTGATGAAGGAGTATAAGGCCTTCTATTGTGTATAATTGTAAATTTACCTTTCCACTAATAATAAAATGGTTATATTTTCATGCATGAACATAGTTTTGTCTAGTGAAAAAATATAAATCAATATGAAAATTATATGAATTTGTTCTAACAAATATTTGTTTCTTTTTCTCTTCTAAATTTCCATACAAGAAATTATTATCAAGAAATTATTTTCATATCATTAAAAGTATTATAAAAATCTAATTACATTTTCGAATTAATATAAATATTTTAAAATCACTTCAATATTCTATGTGATTGTTTAATTTTAGATCTAATTCTTAACATTAATCTAAAATCTAGATTAGCAATATAAATTTATTAATAATTATGTTCCTTCACTTCTTGTTTGTGTCTTTTTATTGGCTTTCATGCTGGCTTTTCTCATTGTAAATTAAAATGGTGTTCTTAAAATTTTATTCTACCTTTTCTTGTTTATCACCTCTACACTAGTTACGTCGAGAGGCGTTCTATACAATGGCAGCACAAATGCCCAGCACGGGAATATGCCAAGATTCCTTGTCAATAAAAAAGAATTGGGAGCGGTTACAAACTTTTATTTTAAATAAAAAAAATTCTCGAAATAATAGGTGGCCAACATAAAAGACAATAAAAAATATTCCCGAAATAATAGTTGGCAAAGAAGATGCCAAATGGAACTCGAAATAATAGGGTCCGAAAAAATAGGCTCCTATAAATTTTAATAAATTACATATATTCTTTTTTAAAATATGAAATATAAATATGAAATTAATTTTTTTTAAAGTGAAATTTTTTTTTTAAAAAAAATTTAAAAATAAAAAAACTTAAATTTAAATTTTTTCTTTTAAATTTAAAAATTAAAAAAAAAAACTTAAAAAAAAAATTTTTTTAAAAAAATTTAAAAACGAAAAAACAAAAAGAACAAAACATTATGTAAAAGGTGGTCGCAGCCTGCGGTAGTAACAGCCGCTGCTGTCAGCGGCAGTTACTCCCGACACTGACACATGTCAGTGCCGGCAGTAACTGCCGCTGATAGGAGCGGCTGTTACTGCCATAGGCTGTGTAAGAATGGGGTGGCGGGGGTGGTGGCCCGTCACCTCATTTAATTTTTTTTAAATGAAACACATGCGAAATGCATTGCGTTAATCACCTCATTTAAATTTTTAAAATTTTTTTAAAAAAATGAAACGCATGCAAAACTCATCGCGTTTAACATTTTATAAAAAATTATTATCAATGATGATGTGTAGCGATGTGTACACATTTGATATGTGTATTTTTAAAAAATTTAATTTTTTAATGTTAATTTGAATTTCGAATTTGAGTGGAGTAGTGGAAATTGAAAGGTGTTTTTAGTGGAAATTGAAGAGTTTTTTCCATGGGAGATGAAGAGTTCTCTGTCTCATTATAAAACACTCATCTCCTCTCATGTTTGCTCTTCATTTGTAGAAGAATACATTTGTAGAAGACAAGTTTTCAAGCTTTATTGTTTTTGTTGAGAGAAGAAAAGAGGGAGATAAATCATTTGGAAAAGCATTCTACATTTGAAGATCAACAAGTAGATCGAAAAGCTAAGTAAGTTTTTTATTTATTTTTTGTTTATATTAAGTTTTATTTTGCATTTTGATTATTATCCACATTAAGAATTGTAGTTACACTATTTACATTTAGTTGTAACTTATTTTTAAAATTAGATTTCTTAGCTTTTACATTGTTGTATTCAAATTTACATTTGCATGTTTCATGCATAATTTATATATAGTTGCATGTTATATATTTAGATATGATTTGTGTAGATTATTATTTTTTCATATTTTTCAATGTTTTTTATAGATTAATGTTGTATTTTGTTTTCTATAATATTTCATATGGATGGCAATGCCGCCATATCTATAGTTTTTAAAAATAGTGATTTATAAATTTAATGATTACTATTTTCATTTACAAAAGTAGTTTGATTTATAATACTTTTTTAATTAACATTAATATATTGATTTATATTAATATTCTAAGTTAGATTACTATTTCGATCAAAATAATTTTGTAATCAACATTTAGATTATAATTAATTCTTAGCTGTGTTTTCTGAGTAGATTGTGTTAATTGTTACATATTATAATTAATATATTTACATTGTTAATTATAATTAATTGTTACATATTAATATTTGAAAAATGGATGGCAATGCCACCATATTTCCAATATTTTATAAAAGTACCCATTTATTTATTTTGAAATATGAAAAATCAAATTTATACTTTTAATTTTGTTATTTGAAAATTAGAGTAACCATATGTTTATTTTAATTAATGATTATTTTTATATGCAATTTTAAAATAATAATTATTAACTTTTAAGCATCAATCTTTTAAAAGTGGAAGGCAATGCCGCCATTTTTTAAAATATTATAATACTAAGCAATTTATTATAATATTAATTATATTTGAAAAAATATTTGTAATGTTTTCATTAAGATTAGTATATTGATTTAGAGTACTTGAATTAGATTACTATTTCAATTATAATAGTTTTGTAATTTACATTTAGATTAAATTTAATCTTTGTATATTAATATTTGAAAACTGGATGGCAATGCCGCCATTTTCCAAATATTTTATTAAAGTGCCAATTTATTCATTTTTAAATTAAAACAATCAAATTTACACTTTTAATTTAGCTCATTGAAAATTATAGTAGCCATATATTTATTTTAAGCTATGCTTATTTTTTATATGCAATTTTAAAAGAACAAATAGTAAGTTTTACCCATCAATCTTTGAAAAGTGGAAGGCAATGCCGCCATTCTTTAAATATTATAATACTAAGCAATCTATTATAATGTTACCTATATCTAAAAATATTTGTAATGTTTCAAAAGTGGATGATAATGTCGCCATATATTTTCATTAAAATATCAATTTATTTGTTTGTAAATAAGAAAAAATAAATTTATACTTTCAATTTTGTTATTTGAAAATTAGAGTAACCATATATTCATTTAATTTATGCTTATTATTTATGTGCAATTTTAAAAGTATCAAAATTCATTTTTAGGCATCAATCTTTGAAAAGTGAAAGGCAATGCTGCCATTTTTTAAATATTATAATAGTAAGCAATTTATTATACTGTTAATTGTAATTAAAAATATATGTAATTTTCATGTTTCTATATTTCTTTAAAAAAATGTATTTTCATAATTTTTTTAATGTATTCTCTTATTTTTTGTTCATACTTTCTTCATTTATTCTTAATTAATATATTTTTCAGCAATATTTTATATGGTTTCTATGGAAAATTATTTAGTGTCATGAAAAAAATAGCTTAATTCACTAATATTAGTTTTGTACTAGCTATGGTGAGACCTAGGTTAAATTTTGAATCAGAGGAGGCAAGAAGAGAATACCAAAGGCAATATCAAAGAGAATATCGTAGAGAATACCGTAGACGTCAACAACAACAACAACAACAAACAGAAAATGAAACAGAACAACAAAGAATAACATTTAATCAAAGAAATGGGCAAAGTTATGGTAGAAGAAGGTCTGAAGTGTCACTTGCACAACTAGAAAATGATGAAAGAGAGAACAAAAATGTACAGAGAAATGATCGTCAACATACTTCTCAAAGGGTCCTTCCAGATACACAAAGGTGCAGAGTCCAACATGTTGAAGTGCAAGCAAGTGACATACATGAACATCCTATAGATGCAAACAATCAACTAAATGTTCAGTATGAAGGGTCTCCATCTATAGAACGTGTCCCAGAAACACCACAACATGAAAGTCAAATCCATGTGAATGATGAATTAGAAGGTGATAGAGAAAACATTCCCAATCCAAATGGTATGCTTCAATTTCAATTTAGAAGATTCCAAATGCAGTTTAGATATCAGATAGATAGTTTGAAAACACCAAAGATGTGTTATGTTTGTCAGGAGTCCTATGCAGGAATGAAATTATATCGCACCAGTGAGGGTCCAATATGCAATAGGTGTCATCAAGAGACTTGAATTCATAGGTTTTCGTCTTCAAATAATATGGATCCAGGATGTCAACCACCAGAGCTTGCAAATTTAACTCAAGTTGAAGAAATGCTCATTGCACGTGCAAACCCTATATTGCAAGTTACACATGCAACTGGAGGTCAGTATAAGTATAAAGGACATACCATTAGTTTTCCTCAACATGTTGAACAATTATCAAAAGTCTTGCCACACAGAATTGATCATTTACCAATCATCATTGTTCGAAGAAGGGATCAACGTGGTACAGGATATAACTTTACTGTGAATAGGGATCGTGTTTATAGAGCATTGAAATACAAAGTTGAAAATGATAAATTTTATGCAGATGTCCAGATAGATGAAAGTGCTCTTAATGACTTGCCTTCAAATAGGGATGAGAATATTTTTCATACATTAAAGACAGTGCACATGGAGTTTGATTCTGATGCAAATGAATTTGTATTCCTAGGTCCTCTCGTGGAGATAGATGAAGGTAATATAATTGAGCACACAAACTCTATGGCTTCAAGGCCACCTAATGCTCAAAGGGAAATGGAATTAATTCATGCTTGGGTTAATAATCCTGATGCATTTCCATCTGCTTTAATTGAGTGGCCATCTATGGGTGCATCACCTATCAATGAGTATGTCACATCTGGGTTGTTGGATACAGCTTTCCCAACATTGTTTCTAGATGGAAGTTGTGATTGGTTAGAGCCTAGAATGAAGCAGGTATACTTGCATGAATTTGTAAAGCATTTGATCAAATATAGGGATCATCGCTTTGGAAAACATCCAAGGTTTAGGTATTTTGTGCAAAACATGGTAATGAGACATCACGCACAAAGTTCAACATCTATTTTTGCAAAAAGGAGCGTTTAGGAAATGCAAATAACTATTCATGGATTGCATAAACATATGGAAAATATGCCTCGCAATAATCTTGCAGATAGGCTGATGCGGTTTGGAACAAGTCTAAGAGGAACAAGATCATATTGGGCAAAATGTAAAGCAAAATTAACTGACTTGCTTGACCAGCTTGGCACACCTACAATTTTCTTCACATTAAGTGCAGCGGATATGTAATGGCCGTATTTACATGCACTAATGCCTGGTACAGCACCTACCAATCCACGAGAGGCTCAAAGATGGAGAAGGTAGAATATCATCGACTATCCGCATATTGTTACTTATTACATGCACTTAAGGAATACAATGTTCAGGAAAGAAATACTTGAAAAAGGTATGAAAGTAAAGGACTTCTGGTGTAGATATGAGTGGCAACATCGTGGTTCACCTCATGTTCACAGCTTCTTATGGCTCAAAGGGGCACCAAATATGGACACTATTAATTGGTCAAATGAGGATGAACGAAAATGTGCTGAGAGATATTTTGATTCCATTATTCATGCTTGGAATCCTAGACATGATCCACATCAAAGAAACATAAATGTAAGTTTCATATTATAAATGAGTTAAATATTAATATGTGTTTCTCACCTCTATCCAATAAAATAATCTATGAATTATCATTTATAGGTCTTCCAGAATTTTGGTGAGCATCCATGCCTGAAGCATACAATGCAACTAGCTGAGATGGATATAGACTAGGATTATGAATAGATACTCAATTGTGTTGAGAGACACACTATTTGTAAGGAGGGAGCATGCCTTCGTAAAAAAAGAGGAAGAATGGTTTGCAGGTTAATCAAATTCAAAAAAAAATTATGTATAAATTTTCTATTTCACATTTTTTAACAAGTTGGGTTAACTACATATGTATTCACCAATGTTTCAGGTATAATGCTTCTTGGCAATTAAATTTGGAGGGATCAAAGTTATATACCGATGTAGAATCAGGTGAGAAAAAATTTGAACCAGCAAGAAATGATGACAAAGTTAATACACACAACCGATACATACTGCAATTGTGGAGGGCTAATGTTGATTGGCAACCTGTCCTTTCAAGACATGCAGTTATCAAATATATTGCAAATTATGCAGCAAAAGCAGAGAGAAGCTCTAAAACATATCAACAAATGTTGATGCATCTTTCAAATCTTGAAAATCCTGATGATTTAGCATCACGGGCATATAGAAAGCTTTTAACACAGACGGTTATAGAAAGAGATATTGGAGCTCAAGAAACATGCCATATGTTATTAGAACTTCCATTGGTGGAGTGTAGTAGAAAGTTTGTCAATCTAAATGTCTCACGTGAAGTTTTCAAACCTGTGGTAATCAATGATGATAGAAATGAGGAAGAACTCACAAAATCTTTTGTTGATGGTTATAAAACAAGACCACTTTGTATGGAATGTATCAGTTTGATTGATGCAGCAAGGTCCTGGTTATATAATCCTAAATGAAGAGGAGATAATAAATGGGGGCCAAGAAAGAAAGCAGCTACTGTTAGAGTTTTTCCTAGGTATTTTTCTATTCCTCCACGAGATTCTGATAAGTGGGTGAACTTTTGTTTGTCTGAGTTGTTACTATACAAACCTTTTCGTAATGTTGAGAGAGACATTGGTCATGATGATGATACTATAGTAGCAAATTGGGACTCCCTCAATTATAATCCTTGGCATGTCCAAAGGCAAGAACATGCACAAAATAATGAACCTTCAACTGATTCAGAGACAGAAGATAATGGAGCCATTCAGGAAAATACTATAGAACATGAGTGGGAAATAATATCTAGGTTACATCGTGGTCAACATATGCCAGTTTTGGAAATTGACATGTTGGGGAGAATAGATATTGATAGAAATACAAATTGGTGTAGTGGATATCAAAGTGAAGAGGAGACAATCCGAGCAATAAATTTCATACCTGAAATGAAAAAGCATGGATTTCTTATGTATGATGACATTCCACAGTGTATCAACTTTACAACTCTTAGTCACAAGGAACAAGAGGCAGTCGACATTATTCTGACACACTTCCATACAAATCAAGTGGGAAATCCTTTGTTTATGATAATTCAAGTAACAACAGGAACGAGAAAGTCTTATCTAATTGGTGTCATCAATCAATCTTTTCAAATAGCATCCATGACAAATCCTTCTCCTCTTCTATTGCTTGCACCAACTAGAGTTGCAGCTTTCAATATAGGAGCATCTACCATTCATTCAAAGTTGTGAATTCCAATTGCAGATTTTGCTGAACTACAAGGGACAAGACTTACAAGCTTCCAACAAGAGATGGAAAATATCAAATATATTTTGATTGATGAAATGAGCTTCATTGGCCAAAACATGCTGGAAAATATAAATAGTCAACTTCGACAAGCCTTCCCACATAAAGCAGACATAAGATTTTGAGGTATCCCTTTCCATACATCACATGCTGTTATTAATGTCTTCTAATTCTTAATAAGATTGGTCATATAGAATGCATATCTTTTGATTTTACTTTATATATGTAACTAAAAATTTTGCAACTATCTTTCAGGTGTATCTATTATTTTAATTGGTGATTTGGGGCAATTACCTTCTATTAATGATAGACCAGCATATGATAGCAATAGGCAGGAAAAGTTATTATGGCAGGAATTCAAGACAGTGGTTACACTAGATAGACTATTTAGGCAAGATGGAGAAAATAGCCAACAGCAAAGATTTCGTCAGCTTCTCACAAATGTGAGAGATGCGAATCACAAATAGATGACTGGAACTTGCTTATGACACGAACACCTATAAGATTAGATGTTGGAAGCAATGATGAGTTTGATAGGGCAGTGCATTTATTCTCTACGAATGACAATGTTTGTAACCATAACATGAGGATGTTGTATTCTTTAAGACATCCAGTCACACGTAGCCTTGCAACCAAGTCAAGGAATGGTAATGGAAATGAAGATTTATCAAGCGAGGAACTTGATACAGAGTTATTGATTAGTAACAATGCAAGAGTAATGTTGACTACAAATCTATGGATAGAAGTTGGTCTTGTGAATGGATCATTGGGATATATTAGAAATATTGTTTACAAACCAGGAACTGCTCCACCTGAGCCACCATCATATGTTACAGTTGAATTTGAAAATTACTTGGGAGTACCATTTGATGATCACCATCCAAATGTAATACCAATAGAACCATTGCAAAGGGGTAGGACCTTCCAACTACCATTAAGGTTGGCATGGGCATTGACTATTCACAAATCTCAAGGGCTAACTCTTTCAAAAGCCACAATTGACATAGGTCCAAGAGAAAGACCAGGATTGACATTTGTGGGGATATCTCGTGTTAAGTCACTGGACGGTTTGAGGATAATGCCACCCTTTACATACGACCGTTATGAGAAAATGAAAAGTGGGAAACAACTTTCAAAGAGAAAAGTAGAAGAATGTAGACTGAGAAGTCTTGAAAATCATTGATGTTTTGAAACATATTATTTAATAATAAAGATTTATTTGTTCTACTACATTATGTGATCATCATCATCAACTATTATGTTGTTATTCTTATTATGCACATTGATAGTTCATATTCCACAGTTAATGAAAATTATAATTTGATATGCTCAATCTCACATGATAACCTTTTTATTTGCACATTTTAATGCTTGCAAGTACCATTATGCTAAAATTTTATTATACTAATTCTCTAATTTGTAAATTTAACTATGATCATCAATTGGGTCCACAAATTAAGTTTATAATATTATTTCAAATTATAAAGGCATTCTTCAATTCAAATAAATCATAATGTTTGTGCTTCATTACTTTCAACCAATACATTGCTACTCAATATTTGAAATCTATGTTTGTCTATTCTTCACTATCCATGAATGGTCATAATATTACCATGTTTCAATACCCAAACTTTCATTACAAATTTTAATACAATTTGGTTTTATATTCATTTTCTCCACAATTGATTGTACTAAGTGACATGTTCTATTTTTTTCAAGACCATTATTGATATCAAATATTTATCCCTCTCATTAAGTATACATTTGTTCTATTTTTTTAAATTGGTGATAATGCTTTCTAAATTGTTTTCCATGTTTTTTTTTAGGCATGGAAGCCTCTGATAGACAGTCAAGCATTGTTGACATGAGCACAACTTCTTCAGTAGACTCAAATCATTTTTATGAGACAGGGTTTCAGAAGTGTGCACGAATAATTAAATAGTGTTGTACAACTATGGTAAAAGCTCTTGATAATGCAGCTTTATCTATTGATCATGTACAAGAGACAGAGATAATGAAGATGGATGATGTTGCAAAATATGTATGCAACACATCTACAAAAGTAGATGCATTTCCATCCATGATGAAAGAGGTCTATGATGATCATATTATGAACAAAGGCCGTAATACAATTTTAATCTCTGAAGAATATGTGATGTACTTACATCATTATGGAGAACTATATACATGGTCCATATGATGATTGCACAATTTTTAGTATTTCACTTTTTACTTTATCTAGAGAATTGTACTAGGAGATGTTATTCTGCTTTCATCTATGTATCGAAAAAATAAATAAACAATTTAACTTCTTAGCTCAAATTCTTCTCAACTATACTTGCAAATATTTCAAATTTTTTCCTTGACCTTTGTGTTTGTATTATTAAAGCTTTAACATGAGATATATCATTTATATGCTGATCATTAAATTATGTAGAAAATTGATGTTTTATATCTAACTATTAATCCACTCTAAAGTAGAATATTCATTTTATACTCATTTTAAGTGCAATCATTACCTCAATAACATTTAGTAGTCCTTCATTGTACACTATTCATGCTAAACATAATAAATTATGTATAAAATTGATGTTTTATATCTAACTATTAATCCACTCTAAAGTAGAATATTCATTTTATACTCATTTTAAGTGCAATCATTACCTCAATAACATTTAGTAGTCCTTCATTGTACACTATTCATGCTAAACATAATTAACATTAATAAATTGTCTATTTATAAATGCAACTATTAAAGTTATAAAACTACATAAGGAACATTGTAATCCTTATATTGCTCTATTATGGTAAGAGGCATGTGTAAGGAGAACAAGCTACTCTCCTCAATGTAACTTTAAACATAACACCAATCGTAATTCTAACCGTCATCCTACTTTTCCCCTAACCCTAATTCTAATTCTTTTTCTACCCCTAACTCAAACTATAAGCCTAATTTCAACTTAGCATTTAACCCTAACTCATATTTTAACCCTAACCCTAACCCTTACCCTGACCCTAACCCTTTCTCTACCCATATGTTTAATTCTAACCCTAACCCTACCCCTACCTCTAACACTAATATTAATTGTACCTTTAACCATTGTCCTACTTTTTGCCTAACCTAATCCTAACTCTAATTTTCACTCTAACGCTAACTCATACTCTAACCATAAACTGAAACCTAACCTTAACCTTAACCTTATCTATAACCCTAACCCTAACCCTAACTCTAATACTAAAACTAACCCTAACCCTACCCCTACCCCTAACTCTAACTCTAAAGATAACTCTATCATAATTATAATATAGCCCTAACCCTAACCCTAACTTTATGCTGACTGAAATTGTAACCCTAACTCAAACCCATACCTTAACCTTAACCCTCATGTAACTATATATATATCGCTAACTCAATATATAAACCTAACCCTAACCATAACCCATAATCTAACCCTTTCTCTACCCCTTTGTCTAACTCCACCCATAATTATAACCGTAACCCTATTGCACCCCTAACTCTAACTATGAATCTAGCTCTACCATAATTTTACTTTAATATTAACCCTACCTCTAACCCTAAATCTATCCTTAAACTTGACTTAAAACTCTAACCTTAACCCTAACTCTAACATTAATCCTAATTCAAACCCTACTTGTAATATTAAATCTATTTCTAACTCTAACCCTAACCCTTATTGTAATTCTAACCCAAACTCTAACTGTAACTCTATCTCTAACTATAACCCTAACTCAAACTATAACCCTAACTATAACCCTAAGTCAAACTCATGCTCTAACCCGTAACGTGACCCTATCCTCAACCATAACTCTAACCCTAATAATAACCCTTTCTCTACCCCTATCTATAACCCTAACCCTAACCCTAACTCTAATCCTAACCTTAACGGTAACTCTAAGCCTATCACTAACCTTAACCTTACTCCTACCCCTACCTCTAACTGTAAATCTAACTCTACCATATCTAGACTTTAACCCTAATCCTAACCCTAACTCTAACCTTGACCCTAACTCAAACCCTTACGCTAACTTTGACCCTAATGCTACCTCTATATATAACACTATCTCTATATAAACATAACCCTAACAATAACCTTATGCCTAACCCTTTCTCTATCTCTAACCCTAACCCTAACCCTGATTGTAACCCTACCCCTACCTCTAATTGCAGCCTTGAATCTAACTCTACCATAATTGGACTTTAACCCTAACAATTATTTTAACTCCAACCCTAACCCTAACCATGACTATAACCCTACCCCTACCTCTAATTGTAGGCCTAAATCTAACTCTACCATATATGGACTTTAACTCTAACCCTAACAATTATTTTAACCCTAAAGCTAACCCTAACTCTAACCCTTTCTATACACCTATCTCTAACCCTTACCCTAACTCTAATTCTAACCCTAACACTAACCCTAAACCTTACCCCAACCATACCCATAGCTCTAACCCAAACACTAACTCTAACTATAAATCTAACTCTACCATAATTAGACTCTAATCCTAACTGTATCCCTTAGTTTAATCTTCACTAAAACCCTAACAATAACTCTATCCTTAACCCCAACTCAAAACTCTAACCCTAACCTTAACCCTTACTTTAATCTTCACTAAAATCCTAACCGTAACTCTAACCCTTTCTATACACCTATCTCTAACCCTGACCCTAACTCTAATTCTAACCCTAACACTAACCCTAAACCTTACCCCAACCATACCCATAACTCTAACCCTAACTCTAACTCTAACTATAAATCTAACTTTACCATAATTAGACTCTAATCCTAACGGTATCCCTTAGTTTACTCTTGACTAAAACCCTAACCCTAACTCTATCCTCAACCCCAACTCAAAACTCTAACCCTAACCTTAACCCTTACTTTAACCTTCACTAAAATCCTAACCCTAACTCTAACCTCAAACCTGATTCAAAACTCTAACCCAAACCTTAACCCTTACTTAAATCTTCACTAAAAACCTAACCCTTATTTTAACTCTAATTCTAACTCTACCTCAACCCTAACTCTAATTCTAACCCTAACCCTAACAATAATACTAACCTAAACCCTAATTCTTACCATTTTCCTTACCCTAACCCTAACACTAACACACTCTAATTCTAAAACTAACACTAACTCTAACCCTAAGAATAGTTGTAATCCTAAAATAGCCCTTGCCCTAGCCCTAACCCTAATCATAACTCTAATTGTAACTCTAATCCTAATCTAACTCTACCTCTAATTATAACCCTAACCCTAACCCTAACTCTATTTAAAATCATAACCCTAACCCTAACGATAACCCTAACCCTAACCCTATTTCTAACCCTAACCCTAACCCTAACTCTACTCTTCAATATAACAATTTACCTAACAATATCCTTAAAATTAAACTCGATTAAACTGATAAGGATTTTTAAAAAAATGTTCAATAATTTTATACTAACTCTATTTTATAGTAAGTTTATACAACTATATTTAAAAAGAAATAAAAAAATCAATACTAACCTTATCAAAAATAGAAAAATTTAAAATTACTTTTTTGGTTGCGCCGCGACTGCCACTAGCTGTATATACCTCTATATATATTATGCCGAGAGTAATCATTCTCGAGGTGCCTATTTTTTTTCATTAATCCCAACTTCGATTAAAATAACTTTGGGATTAAATAAAAATAGGCGCCTCAAGATCGATTACTCTCGGCGTAATAAATATAGAGCTATATATAGCTAGTAACATAAATTATTAAAAATTATTATTATACCTTCTATAACAAGGAAGTACTAGCCACTACATGGGACTTGTTGGTGATGCATTATGTATTTCAAAATGTATCTAAACTATATGAAAGGGTTTTGATAAATGGTTGAAAGTAAATGAAATAGAAATAGTGCATCTCTCTCATAAAATATTTTCAAAAAGGAAATATATTTGTAATGCAAAAATATAAAATCAAATTTCCATTAAAGAAGCCATGAGCGTATTCAAATCAAATTTTTATTTATGACCATATCTATTCTTCAATTTTATGATTTTAGATGCATATGAAATAAATGTCAAAATTCATCAACTATATCATTGATAGGTTCCAAATCTTTTCTAAACCTCAATATATTAATATTGCTATTTTACAATGACTTTAAATTTGGCCAAGGAAATAGAAAATTAGGTCAAGCACTCAGATACTCAACAAATCTAAGGATCTTATAATAAGAATCAAATGATCCAATGCATGAGAAGACCTGAACTAAACAACAGATTAGATGGAGCTTATCAAAGATCATTGCATGATTGTTATGAAAGCTAGAGAGTATGATAACAATCTAGATTATTAGTTCACTGTACTCATGAAATTTTAATCAGGATTGGATTAAAGTGCCAATATGGATGATGAGAATGTGGAGAGTCCCTTTGAAATTTGTTCAAACATGGTAGGAAAATAGCTTAAGGAAAAATCCTAGAGTGTGTGTTCTAAATATTTTTTGTTCAAATCGGATGAAAAAGTGATGAATATGTGTAATGATTAGAACACACCTTCTGGGATTCAATTTCAATGTTATATTTCTTGAATTATTAAATGTGATTGAGGAAATTTATAGTACAGTTCAAGTATGTGGGCGATTAGGTTTATTGACTTACCAAGTGTAACAATCACATTGAACAATTATAATTTTGGTCACATTGTACTAATGTCATGGAAAGTTTTCTTATAACATTTCATGTACACAATAAAATAACGTAAAGATAATTTTTATTCTTATTATTTTCTCTTTCTTGACACCCATTAAATACACTTTGTTAGACTCATTCTTTGTCAAAGTTTATCCTAACATTTGAGAAAGTTATCTTCTTCGCAAGTTCTACAAGTATTGTTGCACCCTTTTACATCTATAATGAGCTTTATAGGCTCTTGGTTAGAATGACTTGCAATTTGATTATCCCCCTCCAACAGAATGGGTTCTACAAAAACATTTACATTGTTATGAATGAAGTACAAACTATTGTAGTGGTTTCCATCATGATATGAGACATGGAGTGTCAGAGTATTTGAGCTATCAAAATTGAAGATTTGGAATACTTTCCCATTGAAGTGGTGCACATGAATGTTAGGTTCAAGTCACCGTAGAGGCTACATAAATTTTGAAAATGTTTGCGAAAATTAAAACTTTTTTATATTTTTTTATAGTATTCTTCAAAATTCATGTCATCTTTTGGAGAAAAAAAGAACTCAAAGTCTGCACAATGCTTCATAATGTACTCTACTATCATACTGTGATACTTTTAATATTCATCTTGGTTACCTTCAAGTTGATATGTTACAACCCTAAAAATCTATTTCTATCTAGTAGCATTTACACCATTCTCAGCTGCAGTACATTATGTTAAGCCTTAATTTCTTCTTGTCTCTCCTCCTATATTGTGCATCACCCATTGGGATGCTTAATTGAGAATTCTTTTCTTCTTCTTTGATGGGCATTTCAAAGTAAGGAACAAATGGTTTTCGAAAATGAGTTGTTTAACATGCAATTCAAGTAGATAATGATATGTATAATTAAAAATGACATATAAATCATAAGAATTTTATTTCAAAACAACATAATTTTATATGTTCAAGAATTTTGTAATGGTCTCAACCTCTACATAAATTATCAAATTCATTCATTTGTAATCTAAGAAAACATCAAGATTACAAATAGTGACATCATTTCAATGCAACCCTACATAATATAAATTATATACATTTAAGGTCATGAACATGTAGACCACCTATAAAGGTGTAGGAGATAAATAGTCACAAGCATATGTTATGGGAGAATGAAAGCTAAGTATAGTACATCATTTTTAAAATGTTAGAATCAAGTAACAATTTATTTTCATTATATAGAAACCACTTATATGTCCTTGGAATAGAGTGAGAAGCATGTAATTTCATGTCTATGATATATAGACATGATTTTACTTGAGACACATATAGATACTATTTTTGAGCTTTATCTTGTTCACATGCATAGTTGGTTAAATGGATGCATTGCCACATTTATTGTCCTTGTCATGAGATTTTACCATATAATGTTAATGATGCATTGTAAACGACCACAAAACCTTTGAGAACTACAATTTTAATTAATTAAAACATATATGATTTAGACCTTAGGTTCTAAAAATATTCCCACATACAAAAATAATATTATCAACAATTAATTCTATGCTCTTTTTAATTCAATATTGGTTCATGAACTAAAAAGATTCTTGTAATATAAAGAATAAAAATAAAAATAATAATAATTACAACATATTTTATTACATTATAGATAAAGTTGAAAATTTGGATTAAAAAATAGTCACATCTATAACACAATGTTTAAAACAATCAATTTTTTTTAATAGAAACAATATAAATACAAAATATAAATATAACTATTAAGATACATTTGGTATGCTTTAAAATATATTATAATTTTAGATCTTAATGAAATAAATAAATAACACAACATCATATATACACTCGAGTTATATAAGACAACAATAGTTAGGCCAAAACCAACAAGATAAAAAAAAATGAAGTTCTCATACTCAAGAATTTCAAGAAGAGGTTAATCTTTTAAAATTGGTTAACAAAATATCCATTAATACATTTTAAAATCTCACCAATCTTTTAAGATCCATACATATTCATAAAGTCAACCCAAGGCTACAATTTTTTTTGGACATAAATCATTTAATTTCCTTTTTATTAGAGCGATGCTCTTTTAAGATTGATTCCAAAATATTCAATCATGCATTGTAAAAGGTCACAAAATCTTTAAGAACTATAAATTTAACTAAATAAATAAATCTAATTCTGATTCACCAATAATCTTAATTAAGTTAAAAATGAAAATACATTAAACTTGTGTTAAAAAATAATTCACACTTCGAACAATATTATTAATATACTTAATTTCATAATTACTATATTCTTCTTTTAATTTTTTTCATTTCATAAATGTGTGTCCAACAAAGATTGCAAAATTGGAGATCTCTAACCCTTTGTACACACAATTTATACCTACATTTTTTAAATCATTGATATTGTTGTTTTTCCACCTACTTAATTACATGAAAATACTATTTTTTTCCCGCTCAAGTCAAGATCACCTCACCGTTAACAACTGAAGAAAATTTAACACACACTAGTTGAAGAATTGTGAGGTGGCACAAATTTTGAAATGTGTTAAGATTTAAATTGTATGTGTGTGTTACAAAGTATTATTTTTCAAGTTCTAATTTAGATTGTCTTGACTTTGGAAAACATATATTAATCACAAAATTATTAACAAATTCCTCAAAGGTTTGTGAACGGATATCTAAATATATAACATTCCACGATGCTAGAACTACAATCTCATCACAACTTAAATCTCTTGTTTTTTAAAAATTATGACATACTTTTGGGTTTCTCTTTTACTTTTAATTTTGTCCACAATAACTTCAAATCGAGAGCAATTGGATTATTTTTGCATACAATTACTTCTTCCATAGATTCTATAAATGACTTGCCTTATATAAATCCCACAATGGCTTCTACAAAGGATTTCCCTACATCTATTGTGTCTACCTGCTCTAATTATATGAAAACACTATTTTTTTTGTCTAGCCAAGTCAAGATCACCTCACCCTTCATAATTGAAGGAATTTTAACGCACGATAGCTGAAGAATTGACACAAGGCATGAATTTTGGAACATGTAACATATAAATTAATTATATATATATATATATATATATATTGTACAGAGTATTGTTATTGAAGTTCTAGTTTAGATAACCTAAACTTTATTTTTAATAGCTTCTTCAAAGTTTTGTGAATGGATCTCCAAATATACAAAATTCCATGATGCTAGAAGCTCAATCTTGTATTCTTCTCTTTTAAACATTACAATATACTTTTTTGTTTTTGCTTCTTTCCATTTCACTTTTATCCAAAATAAGTGCAAATTGACACCGATTGCATGATTTCTGCATAACAACTACTTCTTCCACAGTTTTTATGAGCAGCATGCCTTGTATAAATCCCATAATGGATTCTGAAATGCACTTCACTACATATGTTATGAACATCAAGGGAAACAAATCAATTAGTTCAAGAATGAGTGTGATTGCCACAATGACAGATGTTCTACCATGCACATACACATTAGTGTTAATAATAGGTCACGTAGTTTCTTAGGTGTGTGTGACTTTATATGTGAAGATGTTACTCTAACATTTTGACATGTTGAAGAGAGACTCGAGATAATCACAATCCCCTACTATGTTAATTGAAAAAAAAATTGAAAATCCTATTGCAAGATAATAAACACCATAACTATAAATATAGATCATACATTGTATATTAGACAATGATAAGTTGTAGGGCCAAATCCATGAATGTTGACTAAAAAATTTAAAGCTTATCAATTAATCATTTCAATTGTATTTTTAACAATAAATTAACTAAATGAAAATTACAGAGAACTTTTGCATTAAGAAAAAAAAAACCTATGTGAACCATTGTAGAGATTGGGGTACAGTGGCTAATGGTGGACATAAGTAACACAACTCCAAAATATTGTTCAACATTTAATCAAATATGGTATACAACTACAAGTTTGATTTCAATTTGTGGTGGACATTCTTAAGAATCTAACTTGCACATATATGTCAGTGTCATTCTAATACCTCTCCCATGAATAGAGGAAGGATCTCAAACACCATTCACAACACTTTTATCAAGCTCACGCTCGATGAAATATTGTATACACAGTATTTCTATCATTGGTAACCATGTCATGAGAAAAAACATAAATTCGAGACTTGGTTGAAATTATTATCTTTCCTTCTCTTATAGCCTCCATAAACAAGGTTATTTTTAGAGTACATTGCCAACAAAATGGTTTATTGACATATTTTCATTTACATACTCCATAAATTTTTGATCACCGCAAAAAGATTTGACTACAGCTTTCAGTGCTCCTCCCTTACAATGCTTGATACATTTTAAGAACAACCATATAGATGACAAATCAAAAGAAAAAAGATATCAAAATTTCATACGAATCCAACAAAAATGAGAGACCTGACTTGAACAGAATAGTCATGAAAGTAAAGACACAACAAACCAGTGGCCTGAGTAACATCCCTCTTAAGTTAAAAATTGATTCTTTTATGCATAATGGATTCCAGTTTGAGACAACTTCTATTGTAAAGCATCCGTGCAAGTCCACTTACCACAGGAGGGCCTACGTTTAAGGGTAAAATATTGTCTCTTCCAGCTGAAGCATCTGACATGGATAGAAAAAGATCATGTTTACACACTCTTCGCTCCCACCCAACTAGCTGAAATCTATTTTAATATTGTCCTCTTTCTACCGTTTCATACCATGTAAAGTTTCCCTAGCTTAAGAATCCCAGATTTTTCGAACAATCTGGTTAAAGTCTTTCAAGGAGAATAACCTATCGACTTAAGAAGTATGTTTGCG
The DNA here is from genome assembly GCA_028749045.1 of Cupressus sempervirens. NCBI lineage: Eukaryota > Viridiplantae > Streptophyta > Pinopsida > Cupressales > Cupressaceae > Cupressus > Cupressus sempervirens. The sequence continues at coordinate 93,579,355 of CM053786.1, forward strand.
ATTAGGTTTTTAAAATGATTGCATCTGCATGAGAACTAAATAGATTGGTATCATTTCAATGCTAGTATGAGGTTTCTATCACAGGATCAATCCTAAGAGTAAGAATGCCATGGACATTGTGATCAGATAAGAAAGACGACCTCTCTCATTTTGGATTAAAGGTTATTAGATTCTATCGGCTATGTACTAGCCAGTTATCTGCAAAAAACTATATAACCTTGAAAGTAAAGAAAACTGTATAATAAAAATGCTATTTAATGACTCTAACCATATTGATTTATATTTATAACTAAATGGCAATATTAATGCTTATATTTCATTTAGAAACTACCTTATGGAAAATAATACCCCCCAATTGATCAAATTCACCAAAAAAGTTATTACATTTATTTAATCTAATATAAATCTATTCTATACTAATATTCAAACTCAAACATTTCAATCTTATTACATTAATTTGAACAAGAGTGGAACACTGCAACACTTTTGGTCCTCCATCCTTGATGAGTTAAAGTTAGTTTTGATGGTGCATCAATTGGGAAATTTTATAAATTGTGAGAAATTGTTCTAATTAGATATAGATAAGGAAAAATCCTTTATACTATATGATTGAGTTGGGGTTACTAATTTCCCATATAGAAGAGTTAACAACATATTGTATTGACATTAAGTTGTTAGTTAATCGTGGTCCCAAAAAATAAAAAATAAAAATCTTTGATGATGGTGCCCTCAATGCCATCATGACATGCCTAGAAGCAATTCAAATGAGATGTAAAATGTGAGATTTAGTTATCAAATGTGAAGCCTTTATGTACACATCATATACTATCATATGCCAACACACTTATGAGAAAGGTAATGAAGTGACTATTAGGTTAGATACCATGAGTTTTTTACTGATACCTTACCTCCTCTTATTTTAGTATCTTCTACCATTTTCATTTCAATTTATGTTATCTCGATCAAGAATTGATACAATGAAGGTAGTGGAGGAGACTTCATTCACAGAATTACATATAACTATGGAATGCTCACTTTCTATGAAAATCACATTTTGAACTTGACAAGTTAAATCAAAGAGTGAAAATAGTTCAACCATACATTCTCAATTCAAATAGTTTGACCACATTTCCAATATTTCATGCATCATTCAAGAAAACATGCTTTTCTATATTGCAAGTTGTTTCTATCTCATATCAAGTGCGTCAATTTATTGTGGGATAAGATGTAACACTTTCTCATGATCATCAATATCGAGCCTCTACCTACACATTCTAGGTCCTTTGACTAGATAAAGAGTTAGACAAGTGACAATTACATGGCTACTATATTGATAAACCTTGTTTTTAGGTTGATAATTGGTGAAATGTATCACATTTTAAGAACTCTTCTTTGCTTCAAATATGTTCGCTATACAACAAGAGAACCTGCATACACATTTTAAAATGTCATAGATTAGTTACTGACTAAATATATGTATACATATCCATGTACATCAATAAAAAAAGACAATCAATTTGTAATAATAAGAAACGTAGATGTATATATTCAACTACACTAACCTGAAAAAATCATAATTCCATTAAATATTTAAGTCTTTGTTAGCTTCTCTCTTTCCATTGTGTAATGTAATATATAATAGATAACACCTTCTACATTGTCAGACTCTTTCATGACCGCAAAAACATTGCCTACACAAAGCATATGTATAAAATCCATGAACATGAGTACGAATCAATAAATTAAAAAAAATTATGAACAAAATATTTATATGTACATACTAAGTCTAATCAATCCTAAAATATGCTTATAATCACTAGAAATCAATGGAATATCATCAAAGTTTTCATCCTCAAACCCATTCATATTAATAACATCTACTTGCACCAAAGTACATTCACCCACATATGCACATTCTTTATTAATGCAACCACCATAGTTTTGTTCAACACAACCAAGACAAAAATGTAAGTATTTTCTATCATACAATGACTACACATTACTTTCTATACTTATAACTGAATGTAAAGATCATGTCTTATGTACTCTATTGTATGAATTTTCAATGATCTTATATTGACACCTAAATATAAAGTCCATCTATATACATATTAAAAGTAATTTATTCACCTAAAATTTTAAATTCAAAATTCTAACATGTCTTACATCTATACCTAATACCTCCAAAAACACTTTGAACAATATGACTCGATCTGCTCGTCATGACATGTTATTTATATTGTCCAACATAAAATGTATTTTTCACCACTCAACCACACCATGAGCATTATTAATGTGATATCCTTTATAGTCAATTTGATACTTTCTTAAAGAATGTTTGATAAAAGCTCTTGAACCATCATTCTCACCCTTTCCAATACCATTCTTAAAAAAACTCCAAATATGTGATATATTTTTGTATCGAGGATGTCTACATAATGCACAAAATAGCCTGGATAACTTTAAATTGTGTTGCAGATCTATTTGATCCTACAAACTAGTTTTCTATTTTTATGCCTTTGTTTTTCAAATATTCAAAAAATGTCTAAAAATAATATTCCACAACATGTGTGGCATGCTCTTTATCATTACTAATGTAGAAATAGTACTATTTTGTAATGACTTGTGCTTGATGTATAATTTCAGCACCATCCAAATCAAAATTTGCATGTCATTAAGACAGATGGACCATAATATAACCTTCTATGTAAACTAGTATTCTGCTTGATTTTTTTTTTGTGAGATAAAAGAGTAATTCTCGGCAATGTCAACAATAGATAAAATGGTTCCAACTAGAAAGGTTTCTCTTAGTGTTTGAAACTTATTTTCTTATCACAAGGGAAAAAAAGGCATGAGGTATATATGGTTGAAATAATTTACAAAAATTTGGCATAATTCCTTCAATAGTTATCTCATCCTCTACTTATGCCGACCTTGCTAATGCTTTTCCAAATTTTTTTTTAGACTTTATGTACTTATATCTCTTACATTTGATCATCCTCATCATATTAGTATTTTCATTTCTCAAAGAAAAATTTGTCAAGTTACTACATATTTCACAAGTTCCTCTAATGCAATATATTTCACCTATTGCACAATCATCTGATTTCTCACATAAGATAGACATTATGAATTGGCTTTATCATTTGGGAAAAGCATTTGGGGAACCACCACTTTCTTCTATCATCTTTGAAAACCCTTCATAGTATAGATAAAATTCAGCATGATATCAGCAACAAAAAGTTTCAAAATAAATTTTTATCCTTACAAAATTGGACTTTAATCTTTCAAATATTGTTTATCCAATCTTTATGTCACAATTTAAATTACAGAATGAAATATACAATTGATGTCATGTGACATCCAATGAATGTTTTCTGTGTTGCACATATTCCAAGCTAGGCTCAATCCTCTTCTTTATGATGTCTCCTCTATTTCGTAAAGGATGAGTATTATCAACCCAAAGTTGAATAACCAAGTTATTAACAATTTCCTCAATCCTATTAGATAGAGGACCTGTACACATTAGTGCCCAATTGCTTTGTAATGCACTATCATCCAAATTGTTTCTCCCTTTTAGATAATGTAATATTTTCTTCTGGATACATACCCTATATCAGATGTAAGTGAATATATCTTTGTTGGGGGAACATTGTCTTTTTTAAAATAGATTTTATTATCACTCCTCCTGTAATGAATCTATTTGCAGATCTAGTTATTTTCTCAATGGAATGCAATATTTCCTTAAGGCTCTCAAGAATATCTTTTTGTAGTTGAGAAGTCCTCATCATTTTCATACTTTTATCTATACCCAACAGTTTTAATGCCTCTATTAATTCATCTTTAAGAAGTGAAATTAATAACAATTGAGTTTTCTCCATTGTATCAAGATTATCATATTATCCAAGTATTTCCTTATACTTTTTATTCAATTTCCTCTTCGTAGTATGTGTAGGTTGAATAGAAATTTCTCTAATTTTTCCACAAACATTTCAACTAAATGATATATGTTTCTATGATTAATTTTCCTCTTCAATCTTTAAGATAGACTAACATTCTCATCTATTGCTTGATCTTGGGCTACAAGATTTTTTTATTTTAAATGCCTTAAGATACAATCTTCTTCGCAAACATATGTGTACACATACCTAACTTGAAATATTATATCATTTTATCTAAATACAACATAGATACAAATATAATAAATTTAACTTTTAATGAACTAAAGAGCTCAATGAACATCATTCTTTGACCTTGTGATGAACCTTCTTCAATATCCATTTCAACTTGAATTTCCTATTGTCCAACATTTACATCATTGACTAATGCACACACTATAACAAATAAAATCAAGTACTTATAAGGGGAAGTTCTTTAGAAAAATTATACTTGCAAGAGATGAGTGTACTTGTTTGAGCTTAGGATGACCCTTCTCAAACCTTGAGAATTTGTCCTTGTTGAGTACATTTTAAACATGTGCATGTTTAAATATAAGTATACTAGCCATTAAATAGCTTTTAATGTTAACTCTATACATTGAATTAAACTATGGCCTAACATTTTTAATCAAATTATCTACCCTCACATAAATTATGTGGACCCCTAACCATCACTCTTAGGTCATTTTCTACAATTATAATTAAACATATATATCTAAAATAATAAACTTGTGATAATTATTTAGATTAACTGAGAGGGGTGGCGGGTGCCGTGTGGGGGAGGGAGGGGTTAATCAATTATCCTTAGGTCTAGATGTACCAATTTAAATTTTAATCACTTCAAAAAAATTAATCAGTCTCAAATACCCACTCTTTCTCTATAGCATATCATCAAAAGTTTAACATTTCATGTAATATCTTAACTCCTTATCTCTATAGGTGTTAACTATGAGTAAATAGGCTACAAAGTGTAGAACATTGCAATTTTAGGGCTTGAGAGATAAGAAATTAGGATCACTTTGTATAGTTTTTGTGGTCTAATTTCCACATCTTGTATGGTTTACCAAATCTTTAGAAATGGGTAATTTTTGAAGTTGTGAGATCCTCTTTCTATATCTAGCCAGTATATCATGGCAATTTTATCTTATAGTGAAGTTGAATTTTTTTTCAAATTTCCATATTTGATTGGTTTGTTAGAAGGGCTTGGAAAAACTTATCATTATGTATCATAAGAGAAATAGATTTTTTTTTCACATCTTCCTTCATTTCATATAGTACTGCGTAGTTAAATTAATCTTTTTTCTCTTCCCATCTTTCTCCATTTTTCTTTGATGGAGACTTACTATGCTCATGAAGTTATGGATCATTGTAATGGCATTTAATTATTGAACTATAGATTGGATGAATGAATGTTGGGTTTTGATTCAAGTCTGAGCGAATGGTCTTTTTGGAGAAACCCATTTGTTCAAGACAATATATCACTGATACCACAACTTGTTATGGTGGATGGGAACTTCACTAACCACAAAGAGCTTCCAAGTATGAATCAATCTAAATTCAAGGCAATGGTCCTTTTTCACTTGAATACTCTTTAGTGCAAGAGGATTTAATGGAGAGACTAATGAGTCAGGAGATATTTAGAAGCACTCAAGGCAGCTATTGTTATGATAAGTATGTTATGAGAATTGGAGCTGAAAAAGTCTATAATGTAGATCACTACCCTCCAATGGTATTTTCATGATAATGAAAATAATGATGAGCTCTTAATGTGTACAACTACACAAATTGGAAAAATGTAGTTTGAGGATGTGGCCTCTCTAGAGATTCCATTTTCTTATGAGCAAACAATTGTGGAGAATTTGACGAGAGATAATGATGAGGTTTTTATACCTGTGAATTGTATGTGGGAATTTTCGTATATGTGTGAGAGAAGAAAAATCTCCAATTTCACTAAGGGGGCATGCTAGCTTGATCCAATGATCCTAACCATTAGAGCAAGACATCTTGATGGGCCCAATCAAAACAATAAATTCTTGGACAATTTTGATGAATTTCTACGTAATCTTTGTGTAATTTTTTATTTTTCTAAAGTTGGTTTTCCTAAACAATATGCTTTTTCTTGACTAAAGGTGGAGTTTCTATTTTTGGCTCCAATGATTTGTGGACCATTAAATTATACTAGGTAATCATATTCAATCATTAAAGTTCTAGAGATCCCACCCAAATGCGGCTTCATTGAAGGAGAGATTAGCAAGAAGAATGTGATGTATGTGAATTAGATGCTTGTCCGTTTAGGGTTTCCAATGTAGTTCAAAGTGAAATGCATGGATTCTCAGCCATTGCTTCTCTAGTTGCACTCAACAATTTTGTCTCGCCTCTACATTTTGAAACTACTTACGTACTACAACAATATTATTCTGGATGTTTACTTTTTGCAATTACAATTGTAAGATTATATTGTCAATATATCCAAAAGACAAGTTTGGTGTAATAGTATCTGAGTATAGTATGTAGTGTTATATATATACAAAACAAAATGGTTGAAGTTAATTGATTTCCCTTTTTTTATATGAATATGAAGTATGGTTTAAAATATTAGAGATTCACAATTTAAAAGTTATTAGTCATAAGGATAGATTGTACATTATTTATATTTTTTTTATTAAAAATATAAATTCAAGATTTGAGAAATTATTATAATAATTAATTTAGTTAATGTTAAGGTGGGTGGAAAGCCACTAGCTAAACATCATAAATTTTCATAAGGGGATGTAGATATCAAATTGGAATATAAAAAAGAGCTAAGAACCTTGTAATGCTTAAAGCTTGTAATGACTTTGGTGTTTTTCATACTTTTCAAGAAAGGAATAGGTCCACAAATTTTTATTTCTTTTCAACCAAATCTTGGTCTCTATCAACTTAACATTTTTTTTGGGGGGATCAATGACCATGCTCATTTGAAAATTAAAAAACTTATTAATGATGACATATGTACATGTTGAAGGGAGACATTTTGGTCTGATGATGATTTCTCTATCAAAATTCTGAGATTGATTTTGTGTAGAGGCCATTATGAGATGTAAAGTTCAGAAATACAAGTGGAAGATTTATTGTGAAAGCATTCAAGGCCAACCTTGTGATGACACAATTTTTGAGCATTTTCTCCTTCACTTTTCCCTAGTTCTTTACTGACTTTGTGTTTTCATTTGGCATCTATTACCATTTTAGTAGGAGGAGACAAGATTGGTAAATTTTTTGTTTCTTTTAAACAATTTACAAAGTTTGAATTTTCCTATTGGCATATATGTTTCTACCACTTAGGATAAATTTTTGACTCTAGGTCTTTGTTTTCTACATGGCTACGCAATATCCAATGCTGAATAGGTGAAAGCCTTAATTTCTACCACTCAAAATAAATTTTTGACTCTAGGTCTATGTTTTCCACACGCTGAATAAGTGAAAGCCTTAAGTAAATATTTAATAAAGAATACATATTTTCATGATTCACATCTTTTGGTTATTTTTCAAGGTAGGTTGTCATCTCCAATTAGATTATCAATCTTCTCTACTTATGACATTGATGGTGTCCAATATTTTTTATAGTCCAAAACCAATGAGCAAACTTTACTCGAGTTTTATGGAAATTTTTTGTGACCCCTAAATTCTTCTAAGCATATGTTCAGACTTAATTTCACTATTATTTAATTTTTAAAAATTTCAAATATCTATTTTTTAGATTAATAATGCAATTAGAGTTGTAGACAAACAAGGTTGTTTAAAATAGTTACAGATTTATAAGGTTGTTTAATTGATTTTTTAAGAGAAATTTAATAAGGTTATTTTTTTTTTTTTTAAGAGAAGATTAATGTATAATGCCTCTATGCTAGTTTCCATTTAATTTTTATTTCTTGAATTCATAAGATAGACTGATGCTTTTCCACTTGATTGCAACCCTTTTATATGTCAAATTGACAAAACTTGTGCTAAGACATCTACATCTTCCTCCTACCCCACCATAGGTAGGGACTCGAGTTGCATGCAACACTTGTTGGTACTATAGTTTTTTAATAGATTTTGATGTACTTGAAAGTAGTGAGATGTAAATTATGTGATCTTCTCAATGGAATAATCAAATAAAAAGAAATAAGAAAATGATTTTTCTTCCATGCCTTTTCATTTAATCATTTTTTTAGTTCTTCCTCTTTCTATATCTAGCTAGTATATCATGGCAATTTTATCTTAAAGTGAAGTTGAATTTTTTTTCGAATTTTCATATTTGATTGTTTTGTTAGAAGGGCTTGGACAAACTTATCATTATGTATCATAAGAGCAATATTTTTTTTTTTTCACATATTCCTTTATTTCATATAATACCGTGTAGTTATTTTAATCTTTTTTCTCTTCCCATCTTCCTCCATTTTTCTCTAATGGAGACTTACTATGATCATGAAGTTATGGATCATTGTAATGGAATTTCATTATTGAACTATAGATTGGATGAATGAATGTTGGATTTTGATTCAAGTCTGATCGAATGGTCTTTTTGGAGAAACCCATTTGTTCAGGACAATATATCACTGATACCACAACTTGTTAGGGTGGATGGGAACTTCACTAACCATAAAGAGCTTCCAAGTACCAATTAGTCAAATGAAATTTAATGCAATGGTCTTTTTTCACTTGAATACTCTTTTCTGCAAGAGGATTTAATGGAGAAATTAATGAGTGAGGAGATATTTAGAAGCGCTCAAGGCAGCTGTTGTTATGATAAGGATGTTATGAGAATTGGAGCTGAAAAAGTCTATAGTGTAGATCACTACCCTCCAATGGTATTTTCGTGATAATGAAAATAATGATGAGCTCTTAATATGTACAACTACAGAAACTGGAAAAATGTAGTTTGAGGATGCCGCCTCTCTAGAGATTCCATTTTTTTATAAGGAGACAATTGTGGAGAATTTGAAGAGGGAAAATGATGAGGTTTTTATAGCTGTGAATTGTATGTGGGAATTTTTGTATATGTGTGAGAGAAGAAAAATCTCCAATTTCACTAAGGGGGCACGCTAGCTTGATCCAATGATACTAACCACTAGAGCAAGACCTCTTGATGGGCCCAATAAAAATAATAAATTCTTGGACAATTTTGATGAATGCCTATGAAATCTTTGTGCAATATTTGATTTTTCTAAAGTAGGTTTGCCTAAACAATATGCCTTTTTTCGACTAAAGGTGGAGTTTCTATTTTTGGCTCCAATGATATGTGGACCATTAAATTATACTAGATATTCATAGTCAATCATTAAAGTTCTAGAGATCCCACCCAAATGTGGCTTCATTGAAGGAGAGATTAGCAAGAAGAATGTGATGTATGTGAATTAGATTCTTGTCCATTTAGGGTTTACAATGTAGTATAAAGTGAAATGCGTGGATTCTCAGCTGCTGCTTCTCCAGTTGCATTCAACAATTTTGTCTCGCCTCTGCATTTTGAAACTACTTACCTACTACAACAATATTATTCAGGATGTTTACTTTTGGCAATTAAAATTGTAAGATTATATTGTCAATATATCCAAAAGACAAGTTTGGTGTAATACTATCTGAGTATAGTATGTAGTGTTATATATATACAAAACAAAACGGTTGAAGTCAATTGATTTCCCTTTTTTTATATGAATATGAAGTATGGTTTAAAATATTGGAGATTCACAATTTAAAAGTTATTAGTCATAAGGATAGATTGTACATTATTTATATTTTTTTTTATTAAAAATATAAATTCAAGATTTGAGAAATTATTATAATAATTAATTTAGTTAATGTTAAGGTGGGTGGAAAGCCACTAGCTAAACATCATAAATTTTCATAAGGGGATGTAGATATCAAATTGGAATATAAAAAAGAGCTAAGAACCTTGTAATGCTCAAAGCTTGTAATGACTTTGGTGTTTTTCATACTTTTCAAGAAAGGAATAGGTCCACAAATTTTTTATTTATTTTTAACCAAATCTTGGTCTCTATCAACTTAACATTTTTTTTGGGGGGATCAATGACCATGCTCATTTGAAAATTAAAAAACTTATTAATGATGACATATGTACATGTTGAAGGGAGACATTTTGGTCTGATGATGATTTCTCTGTCAAAATTCTAAGATTGATTTTGTGTAGAGGCCATTATGAGATGTAAAGTTCAGAAATACAAGTGGAAGATTTATTGTGAAAGCATTCAAGGCCAACCTTGTGATGACACAATTTTTGAGCATTTTCTCCTTCACTTTTCCCTAGTTCTTTACTGACTTTGTGTTTTCATTTGGCATCTATTACCATTTTAGTAGGAGGAGACAAGATTGGTAACTTTCTCATTTCTTTTAAAAAATTTACAAAGTTTGAATTTTCCTATTGGCATATATGTTTCTACCAGTTAGGATAAATTTTTGACTCTAGGTCTTTGTTTTCTACATGGCTGTGCAATATCCAATGCTCAATAGGTGAAAGCCTTAATTTCTACCACTGAAAATAAATTTTTGACTCTAGGTCTATGTTTTCCACACGCTGAATAAGTGAAAGCCTTAAGTAAATATTTAATCAAGAATAAATATTTTCATGATTCACATCTTTTGGTTATTTTTCAAGGTAGGTTGTCATCTCCAATTAGATTATCAATCTTCTCTACTTATGACATTGATGTTGTCCAATATTTTTTATAGTCCAAAACCAATGAGCAAACTTTACTCGAGTTTTATGGGAATTTTTTGTGACCCCTAAATTCTTCTAAGCATATGTTCAGACTTAATTTCACTATTATTTATAGCTGTGAATTGTATGTGGGAATTTTTGTATATGTGTGAGAGAAGAAAAATCTCCAATTTCACTAAGGGGGCACGCTAGCTTGATCCAATGATACTAACCACTAGAGCAAGACCTCTTGATGGGCCCAATAAAAATAATAAATTCTTGGACAATTTTGATGAATGTCTATGAAATCTTTGTGCAATATTTGATTTTTCTAAAGTAGGTTTGCCTAAACAATATGCCTTTTTTCGACTAAAGGTGGAGTTTCTATTTTTGGCTCCAATGATATGTGGACCATTAAATTATACTAGGTATTCATAGTCAATCATTAAAGTTCTAGAGATCCCACCCAAATGCGGCTTCATTGAAGGAGAGATTAGCAAGAAGAATGTGATGTATGTGAATTAGATGCTTTTCCATTTAGGGTTTCCAATGTAGTACAGAGTGAAATGCATGGATTCTCAGCTGCTGCTTCTCCAATTGTATTCAACAATTTTTTCTTGCCTCTGCATTTCAAAACTACTTACCTACTACAAAAATATTATTTTGGATGTTTACTTTTGGAAATAAAAATTGTAAGATTATATTGTCAAAAATCCAAAATAATAGTTTGGTGTAATAGTATCTGAGTATAGTATGTAGTGTTATATATATACAAAACAAAACGATTGAAGTCAATTGGTTTCCCTTTTTTTATATGAATATGAAGTATGGTTAAAAATATGGGAGATTGACAATTTAAAAGTTATTAGTCATAAGGATAGATTGCACATTATTTATATTTTTCTATTAAAAATATAAATTCAAGATTTGAGAAATTGTTATAATAATTAATTTAGTTAATGTTAAAATGGGCGGAAAGCCACTAGCTAAACATCATAAATTTTCATAAGGGGATGTAGATATCAAATTGGAATATAAAAACGAGCTAAGAATCTTGTAATGCTTAAAGCTTGTAATGACTTTGGTGTTTTTCATACTTTTCAAGAAAGGAAAAGGTCCACTAATTTTTTAATTTTTTTAAACAAATCTTGGTCTTCATCAACTTAAATTTTTTTGTGGGGGGAATCAATGACCATGCTCATGTGAAAATTCAAAAAACTTATTAATGATGACATATGTACATGTTGAAGGGAGACATTTTGGTCTGATGATGATTTCTTTGTCAAAATTTTGAGATTGATTTGTGTAGAGGTCATTATGAGATGTAAAGTTTCGAAATACAAGTAGAGAATTTATTGTGAAAGCATTCAAGGCCAACCTTGTGATGACATAATTTTTGAGCATTTTCTCCTTCACTTTTCCCTAGTTCTTTACTGACTTTGTGTTTTCATTTGGCATTTATTACCATTTTAGTAGGAGGAGACAAGATTGGCAACTTTCTCGTTTCTTTTAAACAATTTACAATGTTTGAATTTTCCTATTAGCATATATGTTTCTACCAGTTACGATAAATTTTTGACTCTTGGTCTGTGTTTTCTACATGGCTATGCAATATCCAATGCTCAATAGGTGAAAGCCTTAATTTCTACCACTCAAAATAAATTTTTGACTCTAGATCTGTGTTTTCCACATGCTCAATAAGTGAAAGCCTTAATTAAATATTTAATCAAGAATACATATTTTCATGATTCACATCTTTTTGTTATTTTTCAAGGTAGGTTGTCATCTCCAATTAGATTATCAATCTTCTCTACTTATGACATTAATGGTGTCCAGTATTTTTTATAGTCCAAAACCAATGAGAAAACTTTACTTGAGTTTTATGGAAATTTTTTCTGACCCCTAAATTCTTCTGAGCATATGTTCAGACTTAATTTCACTATTATTTAATTTTAAAAATTTTCACATCTTTATTTTTTAGATTAATAATGCAATTGGAGTTGTAGACAAACAAGGTTGTTTAAAACAGTTGCAGATTTATAAGGTTGTTTAATTGATTTTTTAAGAGAAGTTTAATAAGGTTATTTATTTATTTTTTAAGAGAAGATTAATGTACAATGCCTCTATGCTAGTTTTCATTTAATTTTTATTTCTTGAATTCATAAGAAAGACCGATGCTTTTCCACTTGATTGCAACCCTTTTATATGTCAAAGTGACAGAACTTGTGCTAAGACATATACATCTTCCTCCTACCCCACCATAGGTAGGGACTCGAGTTGCACGCAACACTTGTCGGTACTATAGTTTTTTTAATAGATTTTGATGTACTTGAAAGTAGCGAGATGTAAATTATGTGATCTTCTCAATGGAATAATCAAATAAAAAGAAATAAGAAAATGATTTTTCTTCCAGGCCTTTTCATTTAATCATTTTTTTATTATATGAGTAGTATTTTATCAATGTCATTTTATTATAAATAATATTTATCAGACTACATAAATTATTCCATAATAAAAAAAATGATACAATTATTATTTATTTATTTGTATTTAAATTTTTCAATTCACTAAGAAGAACCAAACATAATTTTGCAATCTTATATCTTCATAAGAATCTTATAATCATATAATTTGAATTCTCTCCTATGGTTTATATTTGTGGCTTGCATTTCTTAATTTTATGTCTCTTATTTTGGTTAAAGAACTATTATTTTATTTTATTTTATTTTATTTGGAGTATCATTCACCATAGAGTATCTTTGATATTTTTCAATACAATTTAGAAGCACAGATAGGATGAGATTTTTGAAAAAATAGGAATATGAGTTAAACTAAAAAAATTAGAACATAATAGCTTCATAGTTTTTATAACAAGATAGATTAATATAATCTCAAGACACATTTAACCTTTACGGACTTTTTGATTTTTCAACGTTTTAAAACGTGTGAGGCTTTATCGTTGAATGTTCCAGACAATTCCACGGATACATCTCAATTATTTGCATAAGTATCTTCTTCACATTTGTCGTTATTGTCTATTCCAGGCTTGGAAGTATTGTTCGTAAGCTATTCGACTTTGTCATATTCGGTTGAGCCATTGTATAACGTAATTCATTGAATAGATATATAACAAGGCCCGCAAACCAAACAATTTAGTGCTACAATATATGTTTGAACAGGATCTGTTCATTGGTGGGATGGAGACAACGGCAACTAGCATGGAATGGGCAATCACTGCTCTGCTCAGGCATCCCCGGGTGGCCAAGAAACTGCAGGAGGAAATTGACTCTATTGTAGGTGAAGATCGCATGGTAACTGAATCTGACCTTCCCAAGATGCCAGGACCGTTGTTGCTCCCCCATGAGAATAGCGAAGCTGTGACTGTAGGACCGCAGGGCTATGTCATACCCAAGAAAACAAAGCTCTTTGTGAATGCGTGGGCCATTTCGAGAGACCCAAATGTGTGGGAAGATCCGGAGGAGTTCAAGCCCGAGAGATTCGAGGGAAACAAGAGCTTTGAGTACCAGGGGCAGGAGTATGATATGCTGCCGTTTGGGACAGGGAGGAGGGGCTGCCCGGGTTGGCACATGGCAATCTGGCAGATGTCCTTTGTTTTGGCTCAGTTCTGGCACTGCTTTGACTGGAGGGTCGAAGGTGATCCTACTGACTTGGATATGGAAGAAGAGTTCGGAGCCACCGTGTCAAGGAAAAACCATCTCTATGCCATCCCTTCCTTAAAAGTTGACCCCAAGCTTCTAGCTTAGAATCTTTTTAATAAGAAATGTATTGTTTTATTCGTTGTAGCTCCCGCTGTCCAACCAACTGATAAGATAGCAATTCATCAAACTTGCAATAATGGTGGTTTTTTACATAAATAAGTTAAATATGAACTCAGCTTCCCTACACGGGCCACTTAAAATTTCTTTGATGACTGGAACAGAAGTTCTGGGAAAATAGGAAAATGTTGAGATAGTAATTAAAAGGTTTTATATCTACTTTTGTTTTAATTTTTCTTATTATGCTAAAATGGTCAACTTATTGATAAACATTTTAAAAGCCAAAAGCTTTTTGCTTGTTCATGCGACATGATTGAAGATACTCTATTGAAGTTGTGAATGGTAAAGATACATTATATAAGTTATAAAGTAAACAAAATAACAATAGAATTATTATTTTATGATTCCACTTAGACATTGAATTACATAATATCTAAATAGTTATAATAAGCCTTATTTTTTAAAAATAAATCTTCATACAAACATTAATTCACCTTAACTAACTATAGCTAACATAATACTAATTTAATTTATTTAACCTAATCTAAAACTAGCGTACACTAATTTTAAAATTCTACCATCGCCCATTATTACATTATTTTCAACAAGAGAGGAACATACATATGGGTTTTGATTGTAATCTCTCTAGTTTGTTGAAGTGCCCTAACTAATCTTTTATGCTGACCCAAGAAGCATCAAATTGACTCCACTAGGGAATGTCTAAATCATAGATCCTATGATAGTTTGTAAAATGAGAGAACATAAAAATGCAAACACATCTCTCATACATAAACATACACATATCCTTTGAAATTTCCCATCTCCTCCATGTGTGTCTAGTTACCCTTTTAATGGAGTACCCTAGCTTCCTTTCCCATAGAAGTCCACATCTTTCCTAAGTGTATCCAACACCTTGTCAAGTGTTGCAATAATAATCTCTCCTCTACTACAAATAAAAACTCCAAACATATGCACATGGGAAGACCTTTATTTTAGGATTCCACATCTTCTCCAAATATAACTAATATATCTTCAGGTGTGCAAAAAAACTTCATCCTTGCTCTTTGAATGGACAAATATAGTTTCGTATACCACATTTTCTTTGCCCATTCAAAATAAGTTCTTTTACTTGCAATGAATCCTCCTTGAAGAAGAAGCTAACTTGGAATTATAACCATTCTCCTTCCTCTATTGGCCCCAATTTTTAACGATCATATTATTCCTTGCACGTTAAAAATAGTATGAAAAGAAATAGCAACTTTCGTGACCAACATTCTTACATTCTTCTTGTCAATGAGAATCCCTTATGCTCTATGCTTAAATTGGCTTTGACCTACTATGATACATAAGAAAATCAATCTATATGCCAAAATTTAATCTTTCCTTTTAAGAAACATTTATAAAATATCTAAATATTAGATTTGTGTTAGGATTAACAAGCTAATTTATTATTTAGCAATAGCATTCAACTCAAACAAAATCAATGTCTCTTAAGGTTGTTGAATGCTATTTAAAGAAGCATCTCTGGCCATTTTCACCAAGGCATAATGCCTACTTTAAAAATTAAGCACCCAACATTTGCCATAATAGCTCTCACATAAACAAATTCAACATTGAACATTATAATCTTTGTCAAAGAGTGTCATGAGCCAAATTAATAGCTTGTATAACTAAATATGGTAGTGAAATAGTGATTAATAAATCTCATTTAGAATAACTAATACACTATCCACATTACTTGTCAAAGTAGAAATTTCTTGAACAACTCAACTATGACCATGTTTTGCCTCTCCACTTCAATTATCTATATTGTTGCATATAAACATTGATCACCTATTGAAGATAAAAATGTCTCTATCAAAAAGATTGTGTTAGAAAACTATGGGTTAGTATTTTCTTTTGTGTATTGTTATTGTAATTAACAACAATGACTTCAAACATTAATTACACAAAAAATTCTCCCAATAAACTATGCTTGACTAGCCATTGTATCTGTTTTGTTTATCCACTCACCATTCACATCCAATTAACAACCACATGCATTGTGGTTGTCCTCTCATATATCTTTTTTTAAAGGCAAAAGTGGACTGGGCACTATATATTTTATTAATAAAAACTAATTAAAAGTCTTAACTAGGAAAGAATGAGGAAAGAAAACCCAACATCATTGATGTTACATTAAAAGAGTTAGAAAGTATTCATCTATTACAATATTGGTTGCAAGAAAGCCAACAACATCTCAAACAAAATACCCCAGACCTATACACCAATGCCCTTTTAATATAGTCATACACCATTATAAATTCATGTTTTTTGAGAAGAAAATGATAGGAAAAGAAACCCCCTACAAAAGAATTCCCATGAGATAAATCATACTTATGAACCTTAAGCATTAATTTATTATCTGCAATGAACTGAGAGGGAACAACCTCATTTGTAATTAAAAGGAGTAACTCCACGGATTGCAGCAAGTCCATAACATTAGATAGGAAAATAGAGACCATATACAAGGGGGAAAAAATTTATTTTGATCTTGGTGAGAGGATATGCTCACCAATTAATCTTTGGATTCTCATGTATCTTACAATCGTAAGTCACAAGAAATTATGAGTACATCTCTCCTAGTTGTGTAGAATACAACCTTACTATCGTCCACACTATTTGTGTTCCCTATACAACCTTTCCCAAGTATCTCAAGTGCATTTAAAATCAAACTAGTTACAATGCAAACTACTTCATTGTAAGGTATATTTATGTTGACAACACTCTTCATAGACAATTTAGGTTTCCAATCTCTTTTCTCTCCCTAGTAGCCATATTTTTCAATCAAGAGAATAAAAATAATTAGGGTTTTGATATTATTTGTGAATGCTAAATCTAAATTAAAAAAACCATGAAGCATAGGAAATGGTAAAAAAAAAAAATGTTCAATGACTCAACACTACATATATTTACATTGGTATCTAAATGACTTTATATTTCCTTGTACAAACTATTTAATAATATACAATCATTGTTAACTAATTACAACCAATTAACTTGTTGGAAACCAAAATTTTGCAAAAAAATTAGAGTTCCAAATGGTATGCCAAAGGAAGAATATCACTATGAGATAGGTCTTGATACATATAAAAGGTACTTGATGTCTAGGTATGTATGTGTTCATAATAACTTAAGGTATGATTCTCTTGGAACCCTTTATATTTCACTATAATTCTTGCATATTTTCTCAAAATATCATTTTCCTTATTCAAAGCTTTGTCAAAGTGATCATCAATATATTTTCCCAATCGATTTTATCCTTTATGATCAAATCTAACAATATCCTTTTTATTTAGGGAAAGAATATTAGTAAGCATACATAGTATACTATTTGATTATTAATGCATTCATGACTTACAAATACACATTTTTAGTACTGTCGGTCTAATACTATTGTAATCAGTTTCCTATAACTAGTGATTAAAATTTATGATTTGCACAAATCAAAATTAAGTAATTTTAAATATTACTATATTGTAAATATTTTTTATAGTTAAAATGTACATTTCTTACATTTCTAAATTAAGAAAACTAATTTTTAGCTATCTCATTGGCTTGAACAATTTGGTATTATACACGAACTTTCAACATTTCTCTTCAAATTTTTAGCCAACTTTTAAGGATACGTTGTCCAATATTTATGTAAAGTAAGACATACAATAATGAAATTATACAAAATTATAAAACTTATTTATTTCTATTTCTTAAATTAATTGCACAATTTTCGCTTCATACCAAAATTCTTAATGCGGGAACACTTTCAATTGATGAAGGAGTATAAGGCCTTCTATTATGTACAATTGTAAATTTACCTTTCCACTATTAATAAAATGGTTATATTTTCATGCATGAACATAGTTTTGTCTAGTGAAAAAATATAAATCAATATGAAAATTATATGAATTTGTTCTAACAAATATTTGTTTCTTTTTCTCTTCTAAGTTTCCATACAAGAAATTATTATCAAGAATTTATTTTCATATCATTAAAAGTATTATAAAATTCTAATTACATTTTCTGATTAATATAAATATTTTAAAATCACTTCAATATTCTATGTGATTGTTTAATTTTAGATCTAATTCTTAACATTAATCTAAAATCTAGATTAGCAATATAAATTTATTAATAATTATGTTCCTTCACTTCTTGTTTGTGTCTTTTTATTGGCTTTCATGCTGACTTTTCTCATTGTAAATTAAAATGGTGTTCTTAAAATTTTATTCTACATTTTCTTTTTTATCACCTCTACACTAATAAAATAAATTATTAAAAATTATTATTATACCTTCTATAACAAGGAAGCACTATACCTTCTATAACAAGGAAGTACTAGCCACTACGTGGCACTTGTTGGTGATGCATTATGTATTTCAAAATATATCTAAACTATATTAAAGGGTTTTGATAAATGTTTGAAAGCAAATGAATTAGAAATAGTGCATCTCTGTCATAAAATATTTTCAAAAAGGAAATATATTTGTAATACAAAAATATAAAATCAAATTTCCATTAAAGAAGCCACGAGCGTATTCAAATCAAATTTTTATTTATGACTATATCTATTCCTCAATTTTATGATTTTAGATGCATATGAAATAAATGTCAAAATTCATCAATTATATCATCGATAGGTTCCAAATCTTTTCTAAACCTCAATATATTAATATCGCTATTTTGCAATGACTTTAAATTTGGCCAAGGGAATGGAAAATAAGGTCAAGCATTCAGATACTGAACAAATCTAAGGATCTTATAATAAGAATCAAATTATCCAATGCGTGAGAAGATCACTGCACATGATACTCAGAGACCTGAACTAAACAACAGATTAGATGGAGGTTATCAAAGATCATTGCATGATTGTTATGAAAGCTAGAGAGTATGATAACAATCTGGATTAGTAGTTCACTGTACTCATGAAATTTTAATCAGGATTGGATTAAAGTGCCAATACAGATGATGAGAATGTAGAGAGTCCCTTTGACATTTGTTCAAACATGGTAGGAAAATAGCTTAAGGAAAAATCCTAGAGTGTGTGTTCTAAATATTTTTTGTTCAAATTGGATGAAAAAGCAATGAATATGTGTAATGATCAGAACACATCTTCTATGGATTCAATTTCAATGTTATATTTATTGAATTATTAAATGTGATTGAGGAAATTTATAGTACAATTCAAGTATGTGGGCGATTAGGTTTATTAACTTACCAAGTGTAACAATCACACTGAACACTTATAATTTTGGTCACATTGTACTAGTGTCATGGAAAGTTTTCTTATAACATTTTGTGTACACAATAAATTAACGTAAAGATAATTTTTATTCTTATTATTTTCTCTTTCTTGGCACCCATTAAATACACTTTGTTAGACTCTTTCTTTCTCAAAGTTTATCCTAACCTTTGAGAAAGTTATCTTCTTCACAAGTTCTACAAGTATTGTTGCACCCTTTTACATCTATAACGAGCTTTATAGGCTCTTGGTTAGAATGACTTTCAGTTTGATTATCCCCCTCCAACAGAATGGGTGCTACAAAAGCAATGAAATTGTTATGAATGAAGTATAAACTATTGTAGTGGTTTCCATCATGATATGAGATATGGAGTGTGGGAGTATTTAAGCTATCAAAATTGAAGATTTGGAATACTTGGCCATTCAAGTGGTGCACATGAATGTTAGGTTCAAGTCACCATAGAGGCTACATAAATTTTGAAAATGTTTGCAAAAATTAAAACATTTTTATATTTTTTCATAGTATTCTTCAAAATGCATGTCATCTTTTTGAGAAAAAAAAAAACTCAATGTCTGCACAATGCTTCATAATGTACTCTACTATCATATTTTGATACTTTTAGTATTCATCTTGGTTACCTTCAAGTTGATATGTTACAACCCTAAAAATCTATTTCCATCTAGTAGCATTTACACCATTCTCAGCTGCAGTATGTTATGTTAAGCCTTAATTTCTTCTTGTCTCTCCTCCTATATTTTGCATCACCCATTGGGATGCTTAATTGAGAATGCTTTTCTTCTTCTTTGATGGGCATTTCAAACTGAGGAACAAATGGTTTTCGAAAATGAGTTGTTTAACATGCAATTCAAGTAGATAATGATATGTATAATTAAAATGACATATAAATCATAAGAATTATGTTTCAAAACAACATAATTTTATATGTTCAATAATTTTGTAATGGTCTCAACCTCTAAATAAATTATCAAATTCATTCATTTGTAATCTAACAAAACATCAAGATTAGAAATAGTGAATTACTTTCAATGCAACCCTACATAATATAAATTATATACATTTAAGGTCATTAACATGTAGACAATAAATCACCTATAAAGGTGTAGGAGACAAATACTCACAATCATAAGTTATGGGAGAACGAAAGCTAAGGATAGTACATCATTTGTAAAATGTGAGAATCAAGTAACAGTTTATCTTCATTATATAAAAACCACTTATATGTCCTTGGAATAGAGTGAGGAGCATGTAATTTCATGTCTATGATATATAGACATGATTTTACTTGAGACACATATAGATACTATTTTTGAGCTTTATCATGTTCACGTGCATAGTTGGTTAAATGGATGCATTGACACATTTATTGTCCTTGTCATGAGATTTTACCATACAATGTTAATGATGCATTGTAAAAGACCACCAAACCTTTGAGATCTACAATTTTAATTAATTAAAACATATATGATTTAGACCTTAGGTTCTAAAAATATTCACACATACAAAAATAATATTATCAACAATTAGTTCTATGCTCTTTTTAATTCAATATTGGTTCATGAACTAAAAAGATTCTTGTAATATGAAAAATACAAATAAAATTAATAATAATTACAACATAGTTTATAACATTACAGATAAACTTGAAAATTTGGATGAAAAAATAATCACATTTATAACACAATGTTTACAACAATCAATATTTTTTTCAATAGAAACAATATAAATATAACTATTAAGATACATTTGGTATGCTTTAAAATATATTATAATTTTAGATCTTAATGAAATAAATAAACAACATAACATCATATAGACACTTGAGTTATATAAGACAACAATAGTTAGGCCAAAACCAACAAGATAAAAAAAAATGAATTTCTCATACTCAAGAATTTCAAGAAGAGGATAATCTTTTAAAATTGGTTAACAAAATATCCATTAATACATTTTAAAATCTCACCAATATTTTAAGATCCATACATATTCATAAAGTCAACCCAACGCTACAATTTTTTTTGGACATAAATCATTTAATTTCCTTTTTATTAGAGTGACACTCTTTTAAGATTGATTCCAAAATATTCAATCATGCATTGTAAAAGGTCACAAAATCTTTAAGAACTATAAATTTGACTAAATAAATAAATATAATTCTGATTCATCAATAATCTTAATTAAGTTAAAAATAAAAATACTTTAAACTTGTGTTAAAAATCAATTCACACTTCAAATAATATTATTAATATACTTAATTTCATAATTACTATGTTCTTCTTTTAATTTTTTTTCATTTCATAAATGTGTGTCCAAAAAAGATTGTAAAATTGGATATCTCTAATCCTTTGTACACACAATTTATACATACATTTTTTAAATCATTGATATTGTTGCTTTTCCACCTACTTAATTACATGAAAATACTATTTTTTTCCCGCTCAAGTCAAGATCACCTAACCCTTAACAACTGAAGAAAATTTAACACACAATAGTTGAAGAATTGTGAGATAGCACAAATTTTGAAACGTGTTAACATTTAAATTGTATGTGTGTGTTACAAAGTATTATTTTTCAAGTTCTAATTTAGATTGTCTTGACTTTGGAAAACATATATTAATCACAAAATTATTAAGAAATTCCTCAAAGGTTTGTGAATGGATATCTAAATATATAACATTCCACGATGCTAGGAGTTCAATCTCGTCATAGCTTAAATCTCTTATTTTTAAAAAATTATGACATACTTTTGGGTTTCTCTTTTACTTTTAATTTTCTCCACAATAACTTCAAATTGAGAGCAATTGCATTATTTCTGCATACAAGTACTTCTTCCATAGATTCTATCAATGACCTGCCTTATATAAATCCCACAACGATTTCTACAACGCACTTCCCTACATCTATTGTGTCTACTTGCTTTAATTATATGAAAACACTATTTTTTTGTCTAGCCAAGTCAAGATCACCTCACCCTTCATAATTGAAGGAATTTTAATGCACGATAGCTGAAGAATTGAGACAAGGCATGAATTTTGGAACATGTAACATATAAATTAAATTATTATATTTATATTAATTGTACAGAGTATTGTTATTGAAGTTCTAGTTTAGATAACCTGAACTTTATTATTAACAACTTCTTCAAAAGTTTGTGAATCGATCTCCAAATATAGAACATTCCATGATGCTAGAAGCTCAATCTTGTATTCTTCTCTTTTAAACATTACAATATACCATTTATTTTTGCTTCTTTTCATTTTACTTTTGTCCAAAATAAGTGCAAATTGACACCAATTGCATGATTTCTACATAACAACTGCTTCTTCCACAGTTTTTATGAGTAGCATGCCTTGTATAAATCCCATAATGGATTCTGAAATGCACTTCACTACATATGTTATGAACATCAAGGGAAACACATCAATTAGTTCAAGAATGAGTGTGATTGACACAATGACAGATGTTCTACCACGCACATACACATTAGTGTTAATAATAGGTTATGTAGTTTCTTAGGTGTGTGTGACTTTACATGTGAAGATGTTACTCTAGCATTTTGACATGTTGAAGAGAGACTCAGTATAATCCCAATCCCCTACTATTTTAATTGAAAAAAACAATTGAAAATCTTATTACAATATAATAAACACCGTAACTATAACTATAGATCATACATTGTATATTAGACAATGATAAGTTGTAGGGCCAAATCCATGAATGTTGACTAAAAAATTTAAAGCTTATCAACTAATCATTTCAATTGTATTTTTAACAATAAATTAACTACATGAAAATTATAGAGAACTTTTGCATTAAGAAAACAAAAAACTATGTGAACCATTGTAGAGATTGGGGTACATTGACTAATGGTGGACATAAGTAACACAACTCCAAAAGATTGTTCAACATTTAATCAAATATGGTATACAACTACAAGTTTGATTTCAATTTGTGGTGGACATTCTTAAGAATCTAACTCGCACATATATGTCAGTGTCATTCTAATACCTCTCCCATGAATAGAGGAAGGATCTCAAACACCATTCACAACACTTTTATCAACCTCACGCTCGATGAAATATTGTATGCACAGTTTTTCTTTCATTTGTAACCATGTCATGAGAAAAAAAAAAAATCAAGACTTGGTTGAAATTATTATATTTCCTTCTCTTATAGCCTCCATAAACAAGGTTATTTGTACAGTACATTTCCGACAAAATGGTTTATTGACATATTTTCATTTACATACTCCATAAATTTTTGATCATCGCAAAAAGATTTGACTGCAGCTTTCAGTACTCCTCCCTTACAATGCTCAATACATTTTAAGAACGACCATATAGATGACAAATCAAATGAACATAATGCACGTGAAGATCGTATTTCAAAATCCCTATTGCTACTAACCAAAATAATCACAACCTTGTGCAAAAAAGATATCAAAATTTCACATGAATCCAACAAAAATGAGAGACCCAACCTGAACAAAATAGTCATGAAAGTGAAGACACAAAAAACCAGTGGCCTGAGTAACATCCTTGTTAAGTTAAAAATTAATTCTGTTATGCATAATGGATTCTGTTATGCATAATGGATAGCCAATGATCATGTTTACACACTCTTCCCCCCCACCCAACTAGCTGACACCTATTTCAATATTGTCCTATTTCTATCGTTTCATACCGTGTAAACTTCCCCTAGCTTAAGACTCCCAAATTTTTCGAACAATCTGGTTAAAGTCTTTCGAGGAGAATAACCTATCGACTTAAGATGTATGTGTGCCATTAGGTTCCTAAAATGATTGCATCTGCATGAGAACTAAATAGATTGGTATCATTCCAATGCTAGTATGAGGTTTCTATCACAAGATCAATCCTAAGAGTAAGAATGCCATGGGCATTGTGATCCAATAAGAAAGACAACCTCTCTCATTTTGGATTAGAGGTTATTAGATTCTATTGGCTATGTACTGGCCAGTTATGTGCAAAAAACTATATAACCTTGAAAGTAAAGAAAACTGTATAATAAAAATGCTATTTAATGATGCTGACCATATTGATTTATATTTATAACTAAATGGCAATATTAATGCTTATATTATGTTTAGAAACTACCTTATGGAAAATAATTCCCCCCAACTGATGAAATTCACCAAAAAATTTATTATATTTATTTAATCTAATATAAATCTATTCTATACTAATATTCAAACTCAAACATTTCAATCTTATTACATTAATTTGAACAAGAGTGGAACACTGCAACACTTTTGGTCCTCCATCCTTGATGAGTTAAATTTAGTTTTGATTGTGCATCAATTAGGAAATTTTATAAATTGTGAGAAATTGTTCTAATTAGATATAGATAAGGAAAAATCCTTTATACTATATGATTGAGTTGGGGTTACTAATTTCCCATATAGAAGAGTTAACAACGTATTGTATTGACATTAAGTTGTTAGTTAATCATGGTCCCAAAAAATAAAAAATAAAAATCTTTGAGGATGATGCCCTCAATGCCATCATGACACACCTAGAAGAAATTCAAATGAGATGTGAAATGTGAGATTTAATTACCAAATGTGAAGCCTTTATGTACACATCATATACTATCATATGCCAACACACTTATGACAAAGGTAATGAAGTGACTGTTAGGTTAGATACCATGAGTTGTTTACTCATACCTTACCTCCTATTATTTTAGTATCTTCTATCGTTTTCATATCTAATTATGCTATCTCTATCAAGAATTGATACCATGAAGGCAGTGGAGGAGACTTCATTCATAGAAATACATATAACTATGGAATGCTCACTTTCTATGAAAATCACATTTTGAACTTGACAAGTCAAATCGAAGAGCGAAAATAGTTCAACCACACATTCTCATTTCAAATAGTTCGACCACATTTCCAATATTTCATGCATAATTCAAGAAAACATGCTTGTCTATATTGCAAGTTGTTTCTATCTGATATCAAGTGGGTCAATTTATTGTGGGATAAGATGTAATACTTTCTCATGATCATCAATATCGAGCCTCCACCTACACATTCTAGGTCCTTTGACTAGATAAAGAGTTACACGAGTGACATTTAGATGGCTACTATACTGATAAAGCTTTTTGTTAGGTTGATAATCGGTGAAATGAATCCCATTTTAAGAACCCTTCTTTGCTTCAAATATGTTCCCTATACAACAAGTGAACCTGCATACACATTTAAAAATATCATAGATTAATTACTTACTATATATATGTATACATATCCATGTACATCAATAAAACAAGTCAATCAATTTGTAATAATAAGAAACATAGATGTCTATATTCAACTATACTAACCTAAAAAAAGGTATAATTCCATTAATTATTTTAGTCTTTGTTAGCTTCTCTCTTTCCATTGTGTAATGTAATATATAATAGATAACACCTTCTACATTTTCAGACTCTTCCATGACCACAAAAAAATTGCCTACACAAATTATATGTATGAAATCCATGTACATGAGTATAAATCAATAAATCAAGAAAATTTATTTTAAAAAAAATTATATGTACATACTAAGTCTAATCAATCCTAAAATATGCTTATAATCACTCGAAATCAATGGAATATCATCAAAGTTTTCATCGTAAAACCCATTCATATTAATAACATCTACTTGCACCAAAGTACATTCAGCCACATATGCACATTCTTTATTAATGCAACCACCATAGTTTTTTTCAACACAACCAAGATAAAAATGTAAGTATTTTCTATCATACAATGACCACACATTACTTTCTATACTTATAACTAAATGCAAAGATCATGTCTATAGTACTCTATTGTATAAATTTGCAATGATCTTATATCGACACCTAAATATAAAGTCCATCTATATATATATATATATATATATATATATATATATATATATATATATATATATATATATATATATATATATATATATATATATATATATATATATATATATATATATAAAGTAATTTATTACCTAAAATTTTAAATTCAACATTCTAACATGTCTTACATCTATACGTAATACCTCCGAAAACACTTTGAACAATATGACTCGATCTGCTCGTGATGACGTGTTACTTGTATTTTCCACCATAAAATGTATTTTTCACCACTGAACCACACCATGAGCATTATTAATGTGATATCCTTTATAGTCAATTTGATACTTTCTTAAAGCATGTTTGATACAAGCTCTTGCACCATCATTCTCACCCTTTCCAATACCATTCTAAAAAAACTCCAAATATGTGATATATTTTAGTATTGAGGATGTCTACATAATGCATAAAATAGCCTAGATAACTTTAAATTGTGTTGCAGATCTATTTGACCCTACAAACTAGTTTTCTATTTGTATGCCTTTGTTTTTCAAATATTCAAAAAATGTCTAAAAATAATATTCCACAAAATGTGTGGCATGCTATTTAACATCACTAATGTAGAACTGCTACTATTTTTTAATGACTTGTGCTTGATGTATAATTTCAGCACCATCCAAATCAAAATTTGAATGTCAATAAGACACATGGACCATAATAATAACCTTCTATGTAAAGTAGTATTCTGCTTGACATTTTATTTGTGAGATAAAAGAGTAATTCTCTACAATGTCAACAATAGATAGAATGGTTCCAACTGGAAAGGTTTCTCTTAGTATTTGAACCTTCTTTTCTTATCGCATGGAAAAAAAAGGCATGACGTATATATGGTTGAAATAATTTACAAAAATTTGACATAATTCCTTCAATAGTTATCTCATCCTCTACATATGCCGACCTTGTTAATGCTTTTCCAAATTTTGTTTCAGACTTTATGTACTTATATCTCTTAAATTTGATCATCCTCATCATATCAGTATTTTCATTTCTCAAAGCAAATTTTGTCAAGTTACTACATATTTCACAAGTTCCTCTTATGCAATATATTTCACCTATTGCACAATCATTTGATTTCTCACATAAGATAGACATTATGAATTGGCTTTGTCATTTAGGAAAAGAATTTGGTGAACCACCACTTTCTTCTATCATCTTTTAGAACCCTTGATAGTACAAATAAAATTCAGCATGATATCAGCAATAAAAAGTTTCAAAATAAATTTTTATCCTCACAAAATTGGACTTTAATCTTTCAAATATTGTTTGTCCAATCTTTATGTCACAATTTAAATTATAGAATGAAATATACAATTGATGTTATGTGACATCCAATGAATGTTTTCTATGTTGCACATATTCCAAGTTAGGCTCAATCCTCTTCTTTATGATGTCTCTTCTATTTGGTAAAGGATGAGTGTTATCAACCCAAAGTTGAATAACTAAGTTCTTAACCATTTCCTCAATCCTATTAGATAGAGGACCTCTACACATTAGTACCCAATTTATTTCTAATGCACTATCATCCAAATTGTTTCTCCCTTTTAGATAATTTAATATTTTCTTCTGGATACATACCCAATATCAGATGTAAGTGAACATATCTTTGTTGTGGGGACATTTTCTTTTTTAAAATAGATTTTATTATCACTCCTCATGTAATGAATCTATCTGCAAATCTTGTTATTTTCTCAATGGAATGCAATATTTCCTTAAGACTCTCAAGAATATTTTTTTGTAGTTGAGAAGTCCTCATCTTTTTCATACTTTTATCTATACCCAACAGTTTTAATGCCTCTATTAATTCATCTTTAAGAAGTTAAATTAATAACAATTGAGTTTTCTCCATTGTATCAAGATTATCATATTATACAAGTATTTCCTTATACTTTTTATTCAATTTCCTCTTCGTAGTATGTGTAGGTTGAATAGAAAGTTCTCTAATTTTTTCCACAACCATTTCAACTAAATGATATATGTTTCTATGATTAATTTTCCTCTTCAATCTTTAAGCTAGACTAACATTCTCATCTATTGCTTGATCTTGGGCTACAGGATTTATTAATTATAAATGTCTTAAGATACAATCTTCTTTGCAAACATATGTGTACACATACCTAACTTGAAATATTATATCATTTTATCTAAATACAACATCTACAAATATAATAAATTTAATTTTTAATGAACTAAAGAGCTCAATGAACAACATTCTTTGACCTTGTGATGAACCTTCTTCAATATCCATTTCTTCAACTTCAATTTCCTATTATCCAACATTTACATCATTGACTAATTCACGCGCTATAACAAATAAAATCAAGTACTTATAAGGGGAAAGTTGTTTAGAAAAATTATACTCGCAAGAGATGAGTGTACTTGTTTGAGCTTAGGATGACCCTTCTCAAACCTTGAGAATTTGTCCTTGTTGAGTACATTTTAAACATGTACATGTTTAAATATAAGTATACTAGCCATTAAATAGCTTTCAATCTTAACTCTATACATTAAATTAAACTATGTCCTAACATTTTTAATCAAATTATCTAGCCTCACATAAATTAAGTGGACCCCTAACCATCACTCTTAGGTCATTTACTACAAATATAATTAAACATATATATCTAAAATAATAAACTTGTGATAATTATTTAGATTAACTAAGAGGGGTGGCGTGTGTGGTGTGGGGGAGGGAGGGGTTAATCAATTATCCTTAGGCCTAGATATACCAATTCAACTTTTAATCATTTCAAACAAATTAATCAATCTCAAATACCCACTCGTTCTCTATAGCATATCATCAAAATTTTAACATTTCATGTAATATCTTAACTCCTTATCTCTATAGGTGTTGACTGTGAGTATATAGGCTACAAACTGTAAAACATTACAATTTTAGGGCTTGAGAGCCAAGAAATTAGGATCAATCTGTATAGTTTTTGTGGTCTAATTTCCACATCTTGTATGCTTTACCAAATCTTTAGAAATGGGTAATTTTTTAAGTTGTGAGATCCTCTTTCTATATCCAGCCAGTATATCATGGCAATTTTATCTTAAAGTGAAGTTGAATTTTATTTTGAATTTTCATATTTGATTTTTTTGTTAGAAGGGATTGGAAAAACTTATCATTTTGTATCATAAGAGCAATAGATTTTTTTTTTGATATCTTCGTTCATTTCATATAGTACTGCGTAGTTACTTTAATCTCTTTTCTCTTCCGATTTTCTTCCATTTTTCTTTGATGGAGACTTACTATGCTCATCAAGTTATGGATCATTGTAACGACATTTCATTATTGAACTATAGATTCGATGAATGAATGTTGGATTTTGATTCAAGTCTGGGCGAATGGTCTTTTTGGAGAAATCCCTTCATTCAAGAAAATAGATCACTTATACCACAACTTGTTATGGTGGATGGGAACATCACTAAACATAAAGAGCTTCCAAGTACCAATCAATCAAATGAAATTCAATGCAATGGTCCTTTTTCACTTGAATGCTCTTTAGTGCAAGAGGATTTAATGGAGAAACTAATGAGCGAGGAGATATTTAGAAGCACTGAAGGTAGTTGTTGTTATGATAAGGATGTTATGAGAATTGGAGCTGAACAAGTCTGTAGTGTAGATCACTACCCTCCAATGGGATTCTTGTCATGATGAAAATAATGATGAGTTCTTAATGTGTACAACTACACAAACTGGAAAAATGTAGTTTGAGTATCTGGCCTCTGTAGAGGTTCCATTTTCTTATGAGGAGACAATTGTGGAGAATTTGAAGAGGGACAATGAGGTGGTTTTTATAGCTATGAATTGTATCTGGATAGTTTATTATATGTGTGAGAGAAACAAAATCTCCAATTTCCCTAAGGGGGCACACTAGATTGATCCAATAATCCTAACCATTAGAGCAAGACCTCTTGATGGGCCCAATCAAAATAATAAATTCTTGGACAATTTTGATGAATGTCTATGAAATCTTTGTGCAATATTTTATTTTTCTAAAGTAGGTTTGCCTAAACAATATGCCTTTTCTCAACTAAAGGCAGAGTTTCTATTTTTGGCTCCAATGATATGTGGACCATTAAATTATACTAGGCAATCATAGTCAATCATTAAAGCTCTAGAAATCCCACCCAAATGCGGCTTCATTGAAGGAATGTTTAGCAAGAAGAATGTGATGTATGTGAATTAGATGCTAGTCCATTTAGGGTTTCCAATGTAGTACAAAGTAAAATGTGTGGATTCTCAACTACTGCTTCTCCAATTACATTAAACTATTTTATCTCATGTCTGCATTTCTAAACTACTTACCTACTACAATGATATTACTCTGGATGTTTACTTTTGGCAATAAAAATTGTAAGATTATATTGTAAATATATCCAAAATACAAGTTTGGTGTAATAGTATCTGAGTATAGTATGTAGTGTTATATATATACAAAACAAAATAGTTGAAGTCAATTGGTTTCCCTTTTTTTATATGAATATGAAGCATGGTTTAAAATATTAGAGATTCACAATTTAAAAGTTATTAGTCATAAGGATAGATTGTACATTTTTTTTTTATTTTTTTATTGAAAATATAAATTCAAGATTTGAGAAATTTTAATAATAATTAATTTAGTTAATGTTAAGGTGGGAGGAAAGCCACTAGCTAAACATCATAAATTTTCATAAGGGGATGTAGATATCAAATTGGAATATAAAAAAGAGCTAAGAACCTTGTAATGCTAAAAGCTTGTAATGACTTTGTTCTTTTTCATACTTTTCAAGAAAGGAATAGGTCTACTAATTTTCTAATTTTTTTAAACAAATCTTGGTCTTTATCAACTTAACATTTTTTTGGGGGGGATCAATGACCATGCTCATGTGAAAATTAAAAAACTTATTAATGATGACATATGTACATGTTGAAGGGAGACATTTTGGTCTAATGATGATTTCTCTATCAAAATTCTGAGATTGATTTGTGTAGAGGCCATTATGAGATGTAAAGTTCAGAAATACAAGTGGAAGATTTATTATGAAAGCATTCAAGGCCAACCTTGTGATGACACAATTTTTGAGCATTTTCTCCTTCACTTTTCCCTAGTTCTTTACTGACTTTGTGTTTTCATTTGGCATCTATTACCATTTTAGTAGGAGGAGACAAGATTGGCAACATTCTCATTTCTTTTAAACAATTTACAATGTTTGAATTTTCGTATTGGCATATATGTTTCTACCAGTTAGGATAAATTTTCGACTCTAGGTCTTTGTTTCCTATATGACTATGATATATCCAATGCTCAATAGGGGAAAGCCTTAATTTCTACCACTCAAAATAAATTTTTGACTCTAGGTCTGTGTTTTCCACATGCTCAATAAGTGAAAGCCTTAATTAAATATTTAATCAAGAATACATATTTTCATGATTCACATCTTTTGGATATTTTTCAAGGTAGGTTGTCATCTCCAATTAGATTGTCAATCTTCTCTACTTATGACATTGATGGTGTCCAATGTTTTTTATAGTCCAAAACCAATGAGCAAACTTTACTTGAGTTTTATGGAAATTTTTTGTGACCCCTAAATTCTTCTGAGCATATGTTCGGACTTAATTGCACTATTATTTAATTTTTTAAAAAACTGAATATTTATTTTTTAGATTAATAATGCAATTAGAGTTCTAGACAAACAAGGTTGTTTAAAACAGCTGCAGATTTATAAGGTTGTTTAATTGATTTTTTACGAGAAGTGTAATAAGGTTATTTATTTATTTTTTAAGAGAAGATTAATGTACAATGCCTCTATGCTAGTTTTCATTTAATTTTTATTTCTTGAATTCATAAGACAGACTGATGCATTTCCACTTGATTGCAACCCTTTTATATGTCAAAGTGATAGAACTTGTGCTAAGACATCTACATCTTCCTCCTACACCACCATAGGTAGGGATTTGAGTTGCACGCAACACTTGTTGGTACTATAGTTTTTTTAATAGATTTTGATGTACTTGAAAGTAGTGAGATGTAAAATATGTGATCTTCTCAATGGAATAATCAAATAAAAAGAAATAAGAAAATGATTTTTCTTCCATGCCTTTTCATTTAATCATTTTTTTATTATATGAGTAATATTTTATCAACGTTATTTTATTATAAATAATATTTATCAGACTAAATAAAGGTCTTTGTTTCCTACATGACTATGATATATCCAATGCTCAATAGGTGAAAGCCTTAATTTCTACCACTCAAAATAAATTTTTGACTCTAGGTCTGTGTTTTCCACATGCTCAATAAGTGAAAGCCTTAATTAAATATTTAATCAAGAATACATATTTTCATGATTCACATCTTTTGGTTATTTTTCAAGGTAGGTTTTCATCTCCAATTAGATTATCAATCTTCTCTACTTATGACATTGATTGTGTCCAATGTTTTTTATAGTCCAAAACCAATGAGCAAACTTTACTCGAGTTTTATGGAAATTTTTTGTGACCCCTAAATTCTTCTGAGCATATGTTCGGACTTAATTGCACTATTATTTAATTTAAAAAAAAATTGAATATTTATTTTTTAGATTAATAATGCAATTAGAGTTCTAGAAAAACAAGGTTGTTTAAAACAGCTGCAGATTTATAAGGTTGTTTAATTGATTTGTTAAGAGAAGTGTAATAAGGTTATTTATTTATTTTTTAAGAGAAGATTAATGTACAATGCCTCTATGCTAGTTTTCATTTAATTTTTATTTCTTGAATTCGTAAGACAGACTAATGCTTTTCCACTTGATTGCAACCCTTTTATATGTCAAAGTGACAGAACTTGTGCTAAGTCATCTACATCTTCCTCCTACCCCACCATAGGTAGGGACTTGAGTTGCACGCAACACTTGTTGGTACTATAGTTTTCTTAATAGATTTTGATGTACTTGAAAGTAGTGAGATGTAAAATATGTGATCTTCTCAATGAAATAATCGAATAAAAAGAAATAAGAAAATGATTTTTCTTCCATGCCTTTTCATTTAATCATTTTTTTATTATATGAGTAATATTTTATCAATGTTATTTTATTATAAATAATATTTATCAGACTACATAAAGGTCTTTGTTTCCTACATGACTATGATATATCCAATGCTCAATAGGTGAAAGCCTTAATTTATACCACTCAAAATAAATTTTTGACTATAGGTCTGTGTTTTTCACATGCTCAATAAGTGAAAGCCTTAATTAAATATTTAATCAAGAATACATATTTTCATGATTCACATCTTTTGGTTATTTTTCAAGGTAGGTTGTCATCTCCAATTAGATTATTAATCTTCTCTACTTATGACATTGATGGTGTCCAATGTTTTTTATAGTCCAAAACCAATGAGCAAACTTTACTCGAGTTTTATGGAATTTTTTTGTGACCCCTAAATTCTTCTGAGCATATGTTCGGACTTAATTGCACTATTATTTAATTTTTAAAAAAATTGAATATTTATTTTTTAGATTAATAATGCGATTAGAGTTGTAGACAAACAAGCTTGTTTAAAACAGTTGCAGATTTATAAGGTTGTTTAATTGATTTTTTAAGAGAAGTGTAATAAGGTTATTTATTTATTTTTTAAGAGAAGATTAATGTACAATGCCTCTATGCTAGTTTTCATTTAATTTTTATTTCTTGAATTCGTAAGATAGGCTGATGCTTTTCCAATTGATTGCAACCCTTTTATATGTCAAAGTAACAGAACTTGTGCTAAGACATCTACATCTTCCTCCTACCCCACCATAGGTAGGGACTCGAGTTGCACGCAACACTTGTTGGTACTATAGTTTTTTTAATAGATTTTGATGTACTTGAAAGTAGTGAGATGTAAAATATGTGATCTTCTCAATGGAATAATCAAATAAAAAGAAATAAGAAAATGATTTTTCTTCCATGCCTTTTCATTTAATCATTTTTTTATTATATGAGTAATATTTTATCAACGTTATTTTATTATAAATAATATTTATCAGACTACATAAAGGTCTTTGTTTCCTACATGACTATGATATATCCAATGCTCAATAGGGGAAAGCCTTAATTTCTACCACTCAAAATAAATTTTTGACTCTAGGTCTGTGTTTTCCACATGCTCAATAAGTGAAAGCCTTAATTAAATATTTAATCAAGAATACATATTTTCATGATTCACATCTTTTGGTTATTTTTCAAGGTAGGTTGTCATCTCCAATTAGATTATCAATCTTCTCTACTTATGACATTGATGGTGTCCAATGTTTTTTATAGTCCAAAACCAATGAGCAAACTTTACTCGAGTTTTATGGAAATTTTTTGTGACCCCTAAATTCTTCTGAGCATATGTTCGGACTTAATTGCACTATTATTTAATTTTAAAAAAATTTGAATATTTATTTTTTAGATTAATAATGCAATTAGAGTTGTAGACAAACAAGGTTGTTTAAAACAGTTGCTGATTTATAAGGTTGTTTAATTGATTTTTTAAGAGAAGTGTAATAAGGTTATTTATTTATTTTTTAAGAGAAGATTAATGTACAATGCCTCTATGGTAGTTTTCATTTAATTTTTATTTCTTTAATTCGTAAGACAGGCTGATGCTTTTCCACTTGATTGCAACCCTTTTATATGTCAAAGTGACAGAACTTGTGCTAAGACATCTACATCTTCCTCCTACCTCACTATAGGTAGGGACTCGAGTTGCATGCAACACTTGTTGGTACTATAGTTTTTTTAATAGATTTTGATGTACTTGAAAGTAGTGAGATGTAAAATATGTGATCTTCTCAATGGAATAATCAAATAAAAAGAAATAAGAAAATGATTTTTCTTCCATGCCTTTTCATTTAATCATTTTTTTATTATATGAGTAATATTTTATCAACGTTATTTTATTATAAATAATATTTATCAGACTACATAAAGTATTCCATAATAAAATAAATGATACAATTATTATTTATTTATTTGCATTTAAATTTTTCACTTCACTAAGAAGAACCAAACATAATTTTGCAATCTTATATCCTCATAAGAATCTTATAATCATATAATTTAAATTCTCTCCTATGGTTTATATTTGTCACTTCGATTTCTTAATTTTATGTCTCTTATTTTGGTTAAAGAACTACTATTTTATTTTATTTTATTTTATTTGAAGTATCATTCACCATAGAATATCTTTGATCATTTTTCATTACAATATAGAAGCACAGATAGGATGAGATTTTAAAAAAATAGGAATATGAGTTAAACTTAAAAAATTAGAACATGATAGCTTCATAGCTTTTATAACAAGATAGATTAATATAATCTCAATACACATTTAACCTTTACGGACTTTATAATCTCAATTATTTGCATAAGTATCTTCTTCATATTTGTCGTTATTGTCTATTCCAGGCTTGGAAGTATTGTTCGTAAGCTATTCGACTTTGTCATATTCGGTTGAGCCATTGTATAACGTAATTCCTTGAATAGATATATAACAAGGCCCGCAAACCTTGACTATTGACTATGAGGAGCAATACAGGCATCTGTCCCTAGCTATAAATAGAAGCCCGCCAGCAGAGCAGTATTCAAAGAAAAGCTTGTGTGTTTGCGTGTCTGCTAAGTTCAGTTGACAATGGCAGCTTCCTTTGAATTTCTAGAACAACTTTGTGGCCAAATGATCACTGCTCTAGGGTTGGCATTTGTAGTCCTCGTGTGGGTATTATTCAAGCAGTTGAAGAGGGATCCTAAGTTGCCTCCGGGGCCATCCCCATTGCCCATCATAGGAAACATCCATCAGCTTGGGAAGCTTCCACACCGTAGTTTTCATCAGCTCTCAAAGAAATATGGGCCTGTGATGTACTTGAGATTGGGTTTTCTGCCCTGCGTGGTGGTCTCTTCTTCTGAGATGGCGAGGGAGTTTCTGAAGACACACGATTTAGTGTTCGCCAACAGACCCTCTACTGCTGCTGGAAAACACATCGCTTACAACAACAAGAAGATGGGCCTGGCTTCTTATGGTCCTTACTGGAGACACATGAGAAAGGTCTGTGTCATGGAGTTTCTCAGTGCAAAGAGAGTTGAGTCCTTTCGGTCCCTCAGAGCAGAGGAGGTTTCTCTCGCTATGAAATCCATGTGGGAGAGAAGCGAGCAGGGGACTGTTGCTGTGAATGTCAGCAAGTCTCTGCTGGATATCACCTCGGCCATTATTTGGAGGATGCTGACTGGGACGAGATTCGACGTTGATGATGTGACTGGGAAAGGGGGTGAGCTCAAAGACATGGTGAGGGAGATTATCAGCACCCTTTCTGCTGTTAACATTGGGGACTTCTTTCCTTCCATAGATTGGATGGACCTGCAAGGCCTCAAGAAACGCATGGTGAATGCCCACAACTTCTTCGACAGGATTGTTGGGAGAATTATTGACGACCATATTGAGCACAAGAGAAGGGCTCTGGAGGAGAAAAAGGAGTGGAGTAAGGACATTCTGGATGTGCTGCTCGACGTGGAAGAATCCCAGTCTCTCGACGTGGAGTTCACTAAAGATAATATCAAAGCAGTGCTCTTCGTACGTCGCTTTCTCTGCCCCCTCTCTCTTGATCTTTGCTCGATTCTGTTTTAGGGTAGAAGTTTTGTAAAATAGTTTGTCTAGATAAGATGATGATCACAACCCAATTGGAGAATAGGAAAAATAGATCATAGAGTTAATGTCAAGAATCAAGTGAATATTCATTTTATTTGTACTTCCTTAGATTTGTTTAATGTTCTTCTAACAATTTAGTCCTACAATATATGTTTGAACAGGATCTGTTCATTGGTGGGATGGAGACAACAGCAACTAGCATGGAATGGGCAATCACTGCTCTGCTCAGGCATCCCCGGGTGGCCAAGAAACTGCAGGAGGAAATTGACTCTATTGTAGGTGAAGATCGCATGGTAACTGAATCTGACCTTCCCAAGATGCACTATCTGCAATGTGTGATTAAAGAGTCGCTGAGGCTATACATGCCAGGACCGTTGTTGCTCCCCCATGAGAATAGCGAAGCTGTGACTGTAGGACCGCAGGGCTATGTCATACCCAAGAAAACAAAGCTCTTTGTGAATGCGTGGGCCATTTCAAGAGACCCAAATGTGTGGGAAGATCCGGAGGAGTTCAAGCCCGAGAGATTCGAGGGAAACAAGAGCTTTGAGTACCAGGGGCAGGAGTATGATATGCTGCCGTTTGGGACAGGGAGGAGGGGCTGCCCGGGTTGGCACATGGCAATCGGGCAGATGTCCTTTGTTTTGGCTCAGTTCTGGCACTGCTTTGACTGGAGGCTCGAAGGTGATCCTGCTGACTTGGATATGGAAGAAGAGTTCGGAGCCACCGTGTCAAGGAAAAACCATCTCTATGCCATCCCTTCCTTAAAAGTTGACCCCAAGCTTCTAGCTTAGACTCTTTTTAATAAGAATTGTATTGTTTTATTCGTTGTAGCTCCCGCTGTCCAACCACCTGATAAGATAGCAATTCATCAAACTTGCAATAATGGTGGTTTTTTACATAAATAAGTTAAATATGAACTCAGCTTCCCTACATGGGCCACTTAAAATTTCTTTGATGACTGGAACAGAAGTTGTGGGAAAATAAGAAAATGTAGAGATAGTAATTAAAAGGTTTTGTATCTACTTTTGTTTTAATTTTTCTTATTATGCTAAAATGGTCAACTTATTCATAAACATTTTAAAAGTCAAATTTTTTTTGCTTGTTCATGCGACATGATTGAAGATACTCTATTGAAGTTGTGAATGGTAAAGATACATTATATAAGTTATAAAGTAAAGAAAATAACAATAGAATTATTATTTTATGATTCCACTTAGACATGGAATTACATAATATCTAAATAGTTATAATAAACCTTACTTTTTAAAAATAAATCTTCACACAAACATTAATTCACCTTAACTAACTATAGCTAACATAATACTAATTTAATTTATTTAACCTAATCTAAAACTAGTGTACACTAATTTTAAAATTCTACCATTCCCCATTATTACATTATTTTCGACAAGAGAGGAACATACATATGGGTTTTGATTGTAATCTCTCTAGTTTGTTGAAGTGCCCTACCTAATCTTTTATGCTGACCCAAGAAGCATCAAATTGACTCCACTAGCGAATGTCTAAATCATAGATCCTATGATAGTTTGTAAAATGAGAGAACATAAAAATGCAAACACATCTCTCATACATAAACATACAGATATCCTTTGAAATTTCCCATCTCCTCCATGTGTGTCTAGTTACCCTTTTAATGGTGTACCCTAGCTTCCTTTCCCATAGAAGTCCACATCTTTCCTAAGTGTATCCAACACCTTGTCAAGTGTTGCAATAATAATCTCTCCTCTACTACAAATAACAACTCCAAACATATGCACATGGGAAGACCTTTATTTTAGGATTCCACATCTTCTCCAAATATAACGAATATATCTTCAGGTGTACAAAAAATTCTTCATCCTTGCTCTTTGAATGGACAAATATAGTTTCCTATACCACATTTTCTTTGCCCATGCAAAATAAGTTCTTTTACTTGCAATGAATCCTCCTTGAAGAAGAAGGTAACTTGCAATTATAACCATTCTCCTTCCTCTATTGGCCCCAATTTTTAACGAGACCAAAATTCTTACCTTGTTCTTGTCAATGAGAATCCCTTATGCTCTATGCTCAAATTGGCTTTGACCTACTTTGATACATGAGAAAATCAATCTATATGCCAAAATTTCATCTTTCCTTTTAAGAAACATTTATAAAATATTTAAATATTAGATTTGTGTTAGGATTAACAAGCTAATTTATTATTTAGCAATAGCATTCAACTCAAACAATATCAATGTCTCTTAAGGTTGTTGAATGCTATTTAAAGAAGCATCTCTGGCCATTTTCACCGAGGCATAATGCCTACATTAAAAAATAAGAACCCAACATTTGCCATAATAGCTCTCACATAAACAAATTCAACATTGAGCATTGTAATCTTTGTTAAAGAGTGTCATGAGCCAAATTAATAGCTTGAATAACTAGTGTTGGTAGTGAAATAATCATTAATAAACTTCATTTAGAATAACTAATACACTATCCACGTTACTTGTCAAATTAGAAATTCCTTGAACAACTCAACTATGACCATGTGTTGGCTATCCACTTCAATTATCTATATTGTTGCATATAAACAATGATCACCTATTGAGGATAAAAATGTCTCTATCATAAAGTTTGTGTTAGAAATGTATGGATTAAAATTTTCTTTTGTGTATTGTTATTGTAATTAACAACAATGACTTCAAACATTCATTACACAAAAAATTCTCCCAATAAACTATGCTTGACTAGCCATTGTATTTGTTTTATTTATCTACACACCATTCAAATCCAATTAACAACCACATACATTGCGGTTGTCCTCTCATGTATCTCTTTTTAAAGGCAAAAGTGGACTGCTCACTATATATTTTATTAATAAAACCTGATTCAAAGTCTTAACTAGGAAAGAATGAGGAAAGAAAACCCAACATCATTGAGGTTATATAAAAAGAGTTAGAAAGTATTCATCTATTACAATATTGGCTACAAGAAAGCCAACAACATCATCTCAAAACAAAATCCCCCAGACCTATACACCAATGCCCTTTTAATATAGTCATACACCATTATAAATTCATGTTTTTTGAGAAGAAAATGAGAGGAAAACAAACCCCCTACAAAAGAATTCCCATGCCATAAATCATACTTATGAACCTCAAGCATTAATTTATTATCCGCAATGAACTGAGAGGGAACAACCTCAGTTGCAATTAAAAGGAGTAACTCCATGGATTGCAGCAAGTCGATAACATTAGATAGGAAAATAGAGACCATATACAAGGGGGAAAAAAATTGTTTTGATATTGATGAGAGGATATGCTCACCAATTAATCTCTTGATTCTCATGTATCTTTCAATTGTAAGTCGCAAGAAATTACGAGTACATCTCTCCTAGTTGTGTAGAATACAACCTTACTATCTTCCACACTATTTTTGTTCACTACACCACCTTTCCCAAGTATCTCAAGTGCATTTAAAATCACACTAGTCACAATCCAAACTACTTCATTGTAAGCTATATTTACTTTGAGAACACTCTTCATAGATAGTTTAGTTTTCCTATCTCTTTTCTCTCCCTCGTAGCCATATTTTTCAATCAAGAGAATTAAAATAATTAGGGTTTTGATATTATTTGTGAATGCTAAAGCTAAATTAAAAAAACCATGAAGCATAGGAAATGGTAAAAAAAATTAAAAATGTTCAATGTTACTACATACACTAATAGATTTGGCATTGATTTGCGATGGCTATGTGTCACCACTACGACAGACATACACGTCATAGTTATTTAGTCGCAAATTATGACGTCTATTCTTTGCCGTCTCAATTACGATGCCTATCCGTCGCTATGCAACCACTTATATTGACATCAATCCCATTACAATTCTTGTGCTTCCCGTCGCAATTGCGATGGGGTTGCCATCGCATCTATAGTAACCTTGTCGTAATACTTGACCAAGTCATTGCCATTGTGACACCAACCCCAGCAATTGCAACAGGGTTGCTGTGGATGCGACAGAAATCATGTCGTAATTTCTAGGATTGGTGTTGCAATTGCGACAGTAAGAGAAGTAAAACAAAAAGAAAATATTTCATTTCTCATTAAGCCCACACCACTCCTTCGATTGGTCTTGATCTTCTATTCACTCCTTCTCTCTTCCCTATGTCACTATCCTCATGATGGATCATGGCATACAATTAGGAAGCAAAGAGTGCACATACTTTCAAATAGGTTCATAAACTTACATGCTAGTCTATATGGAAAATATTAACAGCCTTTGCACCTCAAAATTGGGCTTGATGACAAATCATCATATTTTAGGAGGCCAAGGTAGGCCAGGCAATTGATGTTAGCTAATGTAAATGTTCCACAAGGAACCAGTCAAAAACATTCTTCAAGCTCTAGAGGTGCACAGTTATTTTTAGATTGTGTGATTCAAATATGCACTCCTAATTTTTGGGCCATTTCATTGGAAGGGAACCATGAGATATCTATAGATGACTAGGCATCTTGTTCAAATACTATTAAATTAGCAGCATTTATGTGTATGCCTGGAAACAAAGATGGAAGATAGCCTTGGTGATGCTTTTGATGTTAAACTGGGATTATTGAGAACTTTAACAGCAAACCCAACAACTAAATTATTCACTATCAAAAATCTAAATTGCCTTCAATAAATATAAAGAACTACTGTAATGTAAAAAATAGTACAATTATAGCACTGCCACCCTAGTTGATAATAGAATTACAATTTAACAACTCCATCTGATAGAATATTTACTGGCAGACCTAAAAATATTTCACACTCTAAAATAACCTTTAGAAAGGTGAGCATGCAATCTTTGCATGAAAAGTGAAAATGCATGTTGAGAGATCTACCTCTAAATTCCCTAGCAGTGTGCTATGCATACAAAGTACAAATGCTGTATCATATGATCTTAACGAAGTAGATCTAGTTGAAGGTGCAGACTGTAATAATTGCTGATAGGAAAATATAGTGATAAAATAGAATATGTCAAACATAATCTTGCAGATCTAACTCCCAAAGTTTCACTTTTGAAATATAAGCTCTTCACAGCTACAAAAATACACAGAATCATGGACACATCTACCAGACATTTAAATGCATGTAGTTCCACCAACGGATAAAAGTGGCAACACATAATATCCATGTAAGGATGTCATGGTGTTTACATGTAGACAAGCTTGCTCGACAATGAATGCCACAAAAAATGATAGGCAATACCCCAAGTACAAGATATGAAAATTGAGCTTAATTCAGAAAAATATTTAATTAGAGCATACAGCTGATGAACCAAATCTAAACTAACTTAAAGTATAAATAAAAATGAGGGTATAGAATAT
Organism: Cupressus sempervirens; assembly: GCA_028749045.1. NCBI lineage: Eukaryota > Viridiplantae > Streptophyta > Pinopsida > Cupressales > Cupressaceae > Cupressus > Cupressus sempervirens. The sequence continues at coordinate 93,621,928 of CM053786.1, forward strand.
GATGAATGTGTGCATGTTTGCTGACAAATAACATAAACACTATTAAATAATCCCATGTTTAAAAATGATTGACCTATAAGAAAACATATACACCAAAAGAATAGGTAATTGAACCAAGTTATATATAATAGTAAAGTGGATTACAATCTCACGAGGACAGATGTCATCAGACCAAGAGATCCAAATCCTGAAAATAGAAAATCCAGTCAGGTTTGCTTCTAAAGAAAGTAATCATGTTTCCTTCCTTACAAAAATAATAGATATATGTAAGATTAGATATAATGATCAGTTCAAAGCCAGATTCAATGAAAAATAGTATTTTGCACCACTAACCCTATGCAAGGAAATCACTTTGCACATCACCATCATAATTTTTGCATGCCCAAACATAGGCACCATCACTCTTCAAAGCATAGGCTACCATGTCATCAATAAGCCTATGCTCATACCTATTCATGAATCAATCATTGAAAGAAGTTATTGTGTGCCCGACAGACTCAAGATAATCAACATTGCAATCTTCATATTATTGTGCCAAGAAACAAAACCAACTAGATTCCTATTGCATCATATTTAGCTTTCCAACTAGCCTCGTATACCTCCTAGAAGATATCTTTAAACCTACCAATTTAAGTCACATATAAGAAGAATCTCAAAGAATATGAGGATCATTAAGCTAGAGAATCATAAAGAATGATAACATGGGAAGTAAGGTGTGTTAGAGAAAAAGGTAAAAATAAGATCATCAATCCTTGTATTGATTTGAAAACATAGCTTCCATCATATTTTCTTAAAATTGTGTCTTTAGTACTCAGGTAAAGTGGCCATTTCTTCTCATAAGCTGTTGCCATTGATGCATCAGCAAATGCACAAATAGAATGCACATAAATAATTAATCATAATTGAATATTTGAGATTTGCTCAATTAGAATTAGAACAGGAAATTATATTTGTCATAAAAGAGAGGACTACATACCTCATCAGTATTGTACATAGCTAATGTTATTCCTCCATCTCCTTTAAAGTCATATACCTCCAACTCTATAGTTTCACCTCCATTCTTTGGAACTACATCAATTGACAAAAATCATTGTTCAATGCTACAAAGAATACTAATGAAACAAAAAATAGATGCTTTCTGATCTCTGACAGTGAAACCATAATGATGTTCACTAAGCTGAAAGACAATAATATTATAATTCAATGTGTTCACAAGTTGTCAAATATGGAAATAATCCAAGTATCCTTAGAAGTGGAGTTCAAAAAGCAACAAGCTCTTCACTTTTAGTGATAAAAACCTGATTACCTTTGATTATCTTTTGTGACCTTTTCTCGGCTAAAGACTTATGAAAACTATAATGTCATTCCTAAATGACTCTAAAAGACCTTTTAAAACACGCTTCACACACCTATAACCTTAACTAACCCCATTCAAGCCTAAGTTGGCTTATGTTGCCAATGTTGGCAATTTTACAAGATCTTGCACTTTGAGTGCATTTAACATCATTTAGGGGCTTTAATAGCCTATTACATCATGTAAACACTACTATCCACCCATAATTCTTCCTAGGACACCCTAGGACTTCAAATGACCCCTTACATCATATTGACTCCCTATTTGTGCCAATTTGAGCTTCACTTTGTGTCAAGAATAGTTTAATATTCTCTACTAAACAGGGCCAACCACGTGAAGGTGGAAGCTCATTTGGCCCCAACTCCCCTCCCGCTAAAAACACTTTACATTCCCCATTAACATATAACATTCATTCATTCTTTCAACCATTAATAAAATGTAACATTCAATCAATATCACATGATAACATTCATTAACACATTAGATTCATAAACATGCAACATTCATCAATATATTGCATTAACACATAATTCATGAACATTCATTAGCACAATTAAATTCATTGAGACATGAAATTCACTCATTATCAATTAAGGTATGTATATGACAATCATTTCTTTTTTTTCTTTCTATTTTTTTTTTCTATGTAAGCTCTAAGAGGAGCATCAGTGTCATCATCAATTCCCCCCTCATCAGTTCTTTTCTCTATCCTTGATGATCTCAAATTCCTATGCTGTTGCAAAGGGGGGTCCTCTGCAATAACAAATAAAAGAGTTAAATTAAAAATAATTTATTATAATTGTTAAAAGTATTTAATTATTTTAAATAACATAACTATGGTGCACTTTACCTAATCTGACCACATCATTTTGTCTAGACTCAACGTCAACACGCTCATGAACATCAACCCCTCAATCCTCTATAGATGCTATACAAAATGTTACGTTAATCCAAACACCAATTGCAATTACATATAAAAAATTTAATAGCAAATGTATACCTCCACCAATGGGATGCACATCATGCAAACCTTCAACATTCACAGATTGTGTAGAAGGATTCTCAGGCTGCATTCCAACATCCTATGCATTGTTATCATTGCTTGCTTAAAAAAGATATACTCACTTTATATTGGAATTTAACATCAAATAGACTAATTGGTAAAGTATTCAATTTGAAATAAATTTCATTTAGCTTATTTACCTATGGCTCAGATGCATCATTATTAGAACCTTTCACATTTATTTCAGCTCGTAGCCATTCAACCATGGCTCTATAGCCTTGTTGGAAGCCAAGTCTCTTATCCTCTTCTGTGAGGCATCTCTTAAACTCTAAGCCCTGCATTTTTGCGTGGTATGGTGAATTTTACTTGCATTTTTTCATCAACCAATGGAGGGTAGTTAAAATATCAAAAGGAAATAAAAAAGTTGCAAAACTTGAGGATCGGGAATACCTACAACTTGTGCTTGAAGAAGTTTCGAAAAACCACCAAAGCCGAGCTTGTGTGTCCTATGCTTTTCTAGTCTTTCCTTTGTTGCCTTTGATGTGTCAGGTGATCTATGAAAAGTTTGAAATATGTTAGATAGTATAAATGTAGAAGTTAATTAGTACATAATTACATTCTCAATAGTATCACATACCTTGGTGTACTCTCTACTAGTGTAATTGTATTTTTCTTGTCAGCTTTATACTTTCCATCCAAAATCAGAGCCTTCCACTCAACCTCAGGAGCATAGGGCGGATGCTCGTACCTAGGGTTATCCCATAATTTTTTTCTATATTGGTCCCTAATATACTTCAAACGTAAACCAACTTTTTCAAGGAGCTTGTTACTCTCAAATGCATGAGGTCCAAAGAGTTGGGTCATGCTCTCTATAAGATCATCCTTCAACTTTTTGTCTTGGTGATTCCACCTTTTAAGTAAAGAAAAACATGTTAGACTCATAAATGAGGTGAAGCTACCTTTAATATAGTTCAAGAAATGGATGAAAAGGAAAACTATTCTATCGATGATATCAAATCAAAATAGTGGTTTGGGGTTTTAGTTAGGATATGATGTTCCACCAAGTACGCATGGTGGGCTCGAATATTCACAAACACTCATCACCAAGTTTTTTACGAAAAACATCATTCTCTACAACACAATCATGGGATCATTAGTCGATGAAGAGTGATCAAAAACTAAATTACTATTATATCAATATAGAATAATAACTTTAAAGTACCTGAAACTTTGGCTACTTTTAATGGAATGCCTTCATCGTCGTTGATGATCAATATGACATTCTTCATTGTTCCTGTACTAGGACCATAGGAACATCCAGGGAATGATGATGCAGCTCCTATTGCAAAAAATTTCATAAGTTTCATAAGTTCAGATAAATTAACCTATTTCAGATAAATTAACAGTTCGGTCTACTCTGTTTAGAGGAAATTGCCATTAGCATTTTTGTACATGCATATATTGGCAAATTAGAGATGCATCTAAGAATTGCATAGACTAAGGATAATAGATAAGACATGGCATCCATCATTGATTGCATGTAATAGATACACATACAAAACAACATCAAATTAACTTTACAAGAATATATATATCCATATTTGACACTGCAACTCAATCTCTATATCAGACATTGCAAGTACAAAACTCTATATCTAAAAGAGCAATATCATTTTTATAAGCAACATATCACACTTCATTACATAAACTACAAAGATAAGATAAGATATAGAAATTATATCACCATAGGCAACATCATCTCATCAATTTTTGGGTATATACTTTGTCCTATTAGATATCACATCCATTGCTGAAAGCAATAAATCATTTGCATAAGATTGTTAGCTATATCAGATACAACAACACATTCATATCAATAAAGTGATAAAGCATATCCATAAGGATAAAACACTTTTATATCAGTTATCGCATTTATTTCAATTTGTATATAGAAGTTTATCTAAGTGTAACTTTCATTACTTGCTTATTTTGCATTTATTTGGCATAGTGAAAAAGGAAGTAGAGGTAATTATCCCTATTTCCTTGCTTATCCAAAAATGGGATATTACATTATTAATTAATCAATAAATATGAGTGTCCATATTTTCAGAATTCCCAAAAAATCTTTGCATAATGTGTCCAGTGCCTATTTCAGGCCACTATATTGGTGTCCATATGTGCATTCATCATCTTTTGATGAATAATTTGTGTAGACCTAGTGGTTAGTGTAAATCTATTCAGGCTGCATTAAACAAGTATAATTTGTGTAGGCTTGGTGTACTCATTGAAATAGCAACTAAACAGGAGTCGGCAATTGTAACAATCAAAAGAAGGTGATGGTTCATGCAAGAAGATGTGAAAAATACACGAAAAAGTAATGTTTGAGTTGAAAGATAGTAGACATGTGAGTCTAGTTAATCATTCACATGATTTATAAAAACCGAAGGCGTATCAAATAAATAGTTGTAAAAAAATTGTGAAAATTTTTAAACATTGAGTGACTACCAAAGGGGGGTCATTACAATCTACATCGTAAACACATAACACTTAAACACATAACAAAAGAGAGAAAAAGAGGGATTTGTGTACTGGTAGATGGTGCAACAGTTGATGCCTGTAAGCTACGTGTTGTCGACTCAGCAGTCGAAAAGAGATTTGTGGTTGTCCTGGATGGAGGCAGCATCATCATAGGATCTAAAGCTAAAGAATAAAATTGTTAGAGCATGCATAAATATAGAACGCGTGCATAAATTTAGTCTTAATTGCATGTATTGTCAATGATTATGATAATTCCTATCTATATTCAATGGAAAACACAAGTGGGGAATGGAACATGCGATCTACCTGAACCACCTACAGCACCCTCATCATGGGAATGGGGCTCAAAATCATGCAAAAAACTCTGTAAAGACAACACATCCATATTTTAATTAATGTCATAAAAGAGCATAACATAAAAACCATTATTGAACTCTTGTTATAATTAAAAATTTCATTAATACTTACTTTTAAGGTTTTAGAGGTGTGCAACAATTCAGATGCCCTATTTTTTATTTCCTCAGTAGTAGGCTTAATGGTTGCCAAACGTATAATTTTTCTGCCAATTTTCTTTAGCAACTTTTTAATCAAACTGATCGAGTCATCGGTCTTTGCTAAATCAATATAAAACGGGTCCTCCTTAGGGGCCGACTATTGAGGGAGTGTAGATTCCTTTCCCTCCCTCCGACCACTGGCTCTCTATGACAAAAATAGTATTAGTATTATCAAAATTACTCCAAAACAATGAAGAAAACAACATTAAAAAAATAACATTTTGCTTCTGTCTAGTTTGCACAATTACAATGAGTTTTACCTGCTCATGTGTAGATGATCCGGGAACATCGCTAGCATCCTCTCCGAGCGGTTGCTCCATATTGTGCCCTTGTGTCAAAGATCAAGTATAAAAATGTTAGCCAAAAATTTATTGACTAAATGGTATGTTGGAATCATTGATTAGAAGTTGGTTTAATAGTATGTGCCACCCCCATGATAGTAGTCTCATTTGTATCTATACGGTTCAAATTGTAATCAATAAGAAGCTCTTCCCCTACACATATTGATTTTATCTTACAGATGAATACAAAATTTTCCTCGCACACCTCAAATATGCAATTAGGTTGCTTTATAGTTGACCTGGGTCGTGTACTATTTATAAAACCCATAATATTCCCTGTTGCTTTTGGCCTTCCATCAATGTATATAGCCACACTTTTACTTTGATTATTGTCTTCTTGTTGTATATAATTTGCCGAGAGGGCATACCTATGCATACTTTTTTTATATTGAACAATATGCATCCAACTTTTGTAATCATAACATGGTCCAACATACTCCATAAATTCAGAAACTTTGTTGCAAGACACCTTTATGTCATCCATAGAAAATAGGCCCAAACCATGTAATGATGATGGTGCTATGCGATATATCCTCCCGTTAACAAAAAAATTAGTGTTTATTGGAGGAAGTTCCTTGGGAACCCAACATTTCTGTAGATGTTGGTACCTCAAGGGCACCTTGATGTTGCCTTTCGTCTCATCATCATAAGAACATGACCCCCCTTGAGCAAGGAAAAATTTCACGTGTTTATTGAATTTCTTTCTAGTCCTTTGACCTCTAGTTAATCTCCTTATTCTAGATAAACTGCATGTCTCACTTTCCTCTTCTATTCCTATATTTTCCTCACTTGAGGAAGACACTTCTGACAAATACCTATTCGCTGCTACCTACAAATGGGAGAGATCTTAGAGGACATCAATCTTACTACTGATAAGTGTATTAAATAGATACTCTATAAGGAGTATTAACTTATACCTGCTGATCCATGAGACTATGCGAGATGCTCCTGAAAGGGGTTCAATTTTTTGCAAATGTAATTCAATTATCATGAGTATAATCACATCATAATCATAATCACATCCATCATAAGCATCACATAAAAATAAAAAACATTAAAAGGTACACAATATAACACTTAAATCAGACTCACATTATAAGCCTACTAGGGAAGTAGGCATAGTGAAGGGCTAAGCACTCATATTATGTTTTCCCTATGAATTTTATTCTAGGTACAACTCCCTTTTATAGATATTTAATGAATTCCCTTTTCTAAACTACACTCTTACAAATGCTTTTGACCTGAAAGAAAATAAGGCTCAATACATTCACACATCAATATGTGTTTTAAATAGTTTTATTTATTTAATTTAGATTAGCAGTATTCTATTTCTAGTTGAAACTTGTAGCTTTTAAATAGATAATGGATAAACTATGTAACCATATAAGACAAATATATTTGTATCAAGAAATTAATATTGAATAGATTAATGATTGATGGCATACCTCTAACATTCATCATCATCATCATCGTTGTCGTCATCATCATCATCATCATCCTCCTCATCATCATCATCATCCTCATCATCATCATCATCATCATCCTCCTCATCATCATCATCGTCATCATCATCATCCTCCTCACCATCATCAACTTCGTTGTCATTTTCGTCATCATCAACATCATCATCATCATCAACATCAACATCAACATCATCTTCATCATCATCATCAGTAGCATCATCTACATCATCTTCTACTTCTTTGGTATCTTCTTCTTCCATCGCATTATACTTTATTGGCCTTCCTCTCGATTCATGTCTAACAAAAAATGACCAACCCGATTTATGTGGAACCTCTGAGCAAAATACCTACTCACATTGGCTTGGAAGAACATAGGGCTCATCCGCAACTGGCTCAAATGACCTTGTATTAACCATTGGAAATCCATTATCATGTTCAATAACAGTTCTATCAAGATCATTTGGATTAAGTCGTAGCTTGTACCATTTGACAACAAAGAGTACTAATTTGAAGGAACTAAAGTCACACTCTAGTATATCATCCAAAATTCCATAGTATCAATTTTTAGACTCTCGAGGATGTAAGTCGTTTCTAGATGAAATATTAGTCACTTGAAAGATTGTAGTTATTCCTAAATCACAAGTTTTCTTCGTGTCATCCAACACTTTGACACAAAATTTATGACAATTACATAACATAGCCTTGTGGTGTTTAACCTACAATAATATGTGAAACATGCCAAAATTGTTGTATCATGAGTTGATAAACATATGGGTGATTAATAAATTTGTACATACCTGGAAATCTATTAAACCACATGCTAAATCTATTTCCCTTTGCGTAACATTGGAATCTCCATTACGATGAGCTTCTTTAACCAATGAAGATACACCTTCCCATGTTAATGTTCGACTAGAATGTTGACATCGTTCAATCCATACCGTCATCCAATCAAGATTGTTTGCAATATACAAATGTAGTGCATCCCACTCTCGAGCACCTATACAAAAAAAAAATAGACAACTTGCAACCAATTTATTTTGAAAATTAAGAAATAATTTATTACAATAACATCTTATAATTTATTACATCTCACTTTCCTCAATGTACCTTTCCCCATTAAGTACTCTCCTTCTAATTTTTTAAAAGGCTCGAGATCCCAAATGCGATCTACACGGATATTTGATGCAAACTTAAGAAAATATTCAGTAATGTACACCATAGTCTGGTATACCATATATCTCTCTACCATAGAACCCTCAGGATGTGCTCTATGTTGAACCAAAGCTTTCAAAGATTTCAAGTGCCTCTCAACCATCCACATCGACCTAGTGTGTATAGGTCCACACAATTCAATCTCCCCAACTAGGTGTATGAGGTAGTGTTCCTATGCATTGAAAAAAGTTGGAGGTAGACACTTTTGCATTTCACACAATAAATGAGGAATTCTTCTCTTCCAATAGTTTATATCTTCTTTATGGATTTCTTTAGATGACAACCACCTACATTAAGAGATTCAAGTCACAAAAAATATATAGATACGAGACTTTACAAAATAATATACAATAGATTACATAGCAAGAAAAAAAAAATCACGAATATAATAAATATATAAAACAAATTGAACAAATATTACTGCTTACCTCATGTATTTTCCAAGATCGTATATCACTTTTTTAATGTTATTGTTGAAGGGCTCTGGGAGAGATAGAGGAAGAACGTACTACAGTAATTATAAACCAATCATTTCATTTTTCTAACATAACATAATGAATAGTACATGTAGGTTATGAATATATTGTAAATTCTACACAAGAACATAACTTACCTTGATGAAAGTATGCCAATCATGCGTTTTGAGCCCTGGCCCAAATTCACTTTTTTTTAATATGAGATTGTTTATGTTTGTAGCAAATCTTGTGAGAAATCAAATTTTTTGTATGACTTCTTTTATGGCATCACTTTGGTGCTCCGTTAATAACCAAGGAAGGGCACTTATATTAATCTGATCTCTGTTGCTATTTGAGTGAATGAAATTCTTCAATGCATGATTGGATTCATGAATGTCATTATAAATTTTGACAATTTTTTCTTTGTCATGCCTTCCATCCAATATTTTCCACAATGTCTCTGTTATATTCTTTCCAATATGCATAGAATCAAACAAATGCACAATTTGTAAGTGCTCGTAGTAGGGAAACCTGCTAAATTGTCTAGGATAGCTTTTTAGTCCCTTTGGAAGGTTTTCTGTACTACCTTGACAACCTTCACGATCATCAATTACACAATTAGTAAACAAAAATCAAAATATAAATATATAAATTACAAACATAAACCATTAGGTGGAACGACATTACCTCGATGATTAATTCTATTATATTCCAACTTCCATAGGCGAGTGTCATTCTTCGTGGCTTTGATGTAGTCTCTTCTTTCCCATTGAAATGATGTTTTTTCGTACTTCGATACTTATGATTCCTGTGGAGGAAGTGTCTACACTCATCAAACACTTGCTTTCCTAAACTTTTTGAATGACGAGATTTCATTTTTGGATCGCAAACTGGACATGCAAATTTTCCCTTTGTTTGAAGACCTACAAAATAATGATATGATTGGATTATTAAATACTTTGATTTTTACTATTAGAATTATCATGCGCAACTTGAATTCATTATAACATACCACAAAAATTTGTTAGCCCTGGGGCATCATGTATTGTCCATGCAAGTATTGCATGGAATTGAAATTGTCTTTGTCCTATTGGTCTAGACACATCATACATAGTGACACCATTCCATAACTCCACCAACTCATCGATAAGAGGCTCAATATATACATTCATATCTTTAACTTGATATTTACCTACTTGAATGAATAGTAACATTACATAATTATTGTGACCATTTTACCGCAAGATTTGTAAGTACATGTAAATTAATAACTATCAAATGTTAAGATACCTAGAACAATCGTTGCCAACATAATGTGCTCCCTCTTTATTGACATCCACGGAGGAATGTTATTGTTGATAACAAAAATAGGCCACACCGAGTAAATAGATCTCATCTCTCCAAATGGATTGACACCGTCCGCTACCAATGAAAACCTGAGATTATGAGGTTCTTCTTTGAAGTGTTGCCACTTTTCCTCTATGTGCATAAATGCCAAACCATTCGTAGGGATTCGAATAATTTCATATCTACTTCTATTGCGTGCATGATAATTCATAAATTGAGCCAAGCTACTACACCTAAATAATTTTCGCATCCGTGGAATAATGGGGATGTAACGAAGAACCTTTTGAGGAACCTTTTTTGTTAGTCGATTTGTTTGATATCATATGACATACAAGGCATTGTGTTGCAAATTTATGTTCTTTATAATATATAATATGATCATTGGGACAAGCATGTATTACTTGATACTCCATTCCAACATCTTTCATAACAGTAGATAATTTTCGATATGAGCGAGATAGAATATTTGATGATGGTAACAGAAACTTTCCTATCAATCTATAGCAAAAAATATAAGTTGTTAATATAAACAATATTAGTGGTACATTATTCACCATTTGTTAACTATAAAGACATATATGACATACCTTAACATACGTGACATTGTGATGTTGGATAAACCATTCATAACCTTCAAGTTCAACAACAACAATATAGCAGAGAGAAGAGTTGTTTGGGAGTCTTTGTATAGGGGCTCGTATGGCTTCTCAAGTAGAGGTACATCAAGGCTATCATCATCATCATGATCAGATACACTTGGACTAAATGTGTCACGGATCAATGTATTTATACCATCATCTTCAATTTTGTTTTCTGGTACATGATCATAATCTTCCATGGGATCATTATCTTCACCTTGGATATTCGCACCTCCATGTTCCTCCACTTTGAAAACCATATTCTTCAGATTGTTGTGGTTCATATCATGTACTTCCTTGGGGAGATCAACCTATATAAAATTGATCAACATATATAAACCATGATCATCAACTCATCGTCAATTCATTTTATATGTATATAAATTGTTAAAATGATATAATGAATGACTTACCAATGGATGATAGTCATGCCCCCCTTCAATGTGACCATTCTCCCTACAATGTCTCTTAGCTGTTTTGATTAGCAGTCTTCTACGGTTTAAGCCCTTACAAATTTTGCAAGGACAATAAAATTTTCCATCACCTTTTCTTTTCAAGTTAGACAATAATCTAGCGATTGTCTCCTTGTTTTGTTCTTCACTTATATTATTTGACATGATCGTTCTTCGCAGAAAGCAAAAATTGAGCTATGAAAATTTCGGTCTACAACTTTCACTAAGAAAAACTATCAAAAGTACACAAATCTTCTTAGACCTAGCTAAATACTTTAATATTTAAAAAATACTTTCTTTGACTTTATTCCTAAGACATTTAATCCAATCACCTTTTATAACATTCAGTCAATTGCTCTAGGCAAATTTTTGGATAGGATTATTTGTAAAACTTTGACCAATCACCTGAAGGTCTTATTTCAAGAGACCTTACAACATTAAGCCACTAAAAGCAATTTCAAAACATATAAGCTAAAATTCTAGTTAAAATATACATTAGATTAAAAAATATACAATTTTCATACCCGAGTGCGCGGCTATATAACTCGTGCAATGGCCTTCTTGCTTAGCTATAGAAGCTCTCCAACAATCAAATCATACAAGCTACAAGGCCTAACAACAATTTCGAAACATATAAGCTAAAAGTCTAGTTAAAATATACATTAGATTAAAAAATATGCAATTTTCATACCCGAGTGCGTGGCTAAATAACTCATGCAACAGCGTTCTTGCTTAGCTGTAGAAGCTCCCCAGCAATCAAATCATACAAGCTACAAGGCATAACAGAAATTTCAAAACATATAGGCTAAAAGTCTAGTTAAAATATACATTAGATTAAAAAATATGCAATTTTCATACCCGAGCGCGCGACTATATAACTCATGCAATGGCCTTCTTGCTTAGCTGTAGAAGCTCTCCAGCAATCAAATCATACAAGCTACAAGGCCTAACAGAAATTTAAAAAAATATAAGCTACAAGTCTAGTTAAAATATACATTAGATAAAAAAAAATATACAATTTTCATACTGGCTAAGCACACGGCTATAACTCGTGCAACGACCTTTTACCTTAGCTATAGACGCTCTCCAGCAATCAAATTATACAAGCTACAAGGCCTAACAACAATTTCAAAACATATAAGCTACAAGGCAAGACATATTACATGACATGGAAAAAGGAACAAAATTTACAAGCTTTATAGTGCTAGAGAGATCACAATTATATGAGTCAAACATAGTCATGAAAAAGCACATAAATTAGTTATTATATGCAATTAAAAGATATATAGTTAGATAGGGACATCCATAGGGCATATTGAAGAAATGAAATGGTCATATAGATTTCATATGGGATTTTGAAGATGTTAGTGTTCTAAGGCAAAGAATCCATTCATATAACCATAATGACTCTATTAAAGTTGATTCTAGTGAAACAAGGCTTGAAAATTTTGAAACTCCCATGCAACAAGATATAACTGAAGAGGTTGAGATGCACCTGGTGGAAAAGTAGGAAACTCAACCCTTACCCCAATAAAATAAAAATTGAACCCTAAAAAAAAAAACATTTTGAAGTTTGATCCCATGCCAAATCAAGAATTTTTTTAATGGTAAATAGCTGAAGTTGTGTTGTAGGCTCTTGTTGCCAAATCAAGAACGTAACATTAAACCACATTAAACTTGAAAACCAAATGAAACAATAAACTAGATTGAACCCTAATGTCACCACCAAGTCTAATTGAGTGTTGAACCATGTTGAACTCTACACTTACAACTTAACCAATATGAACTTTAACCATAAATCTTGTATTGAAACTTTGCTAACTATATATCAATAATATTTTAAATATTTTATAATATTAATTATTATCTTATCAAATGATTACATATACATCTTTATTTATTTATTTTTCCCAATAGTTAATATACATCCTTATTACATATAAACCTTACACCAAATCAAATCTCAACCCTAACACTAAACCCAATTCTATATTTCACTTGAACACTTAAAATAAACATTAAGACAAGTAGAACCACCATATGCCAAATTGAAGTTTAAAATAAATTTCAGCCTAAACCTTACAACCATCATCATCAAGCTTATCTACTATAAGGTTTAGTGTATTTGGCATTCTAAAATATATGATATTGCTTTCAGGATTTACCTATGTGATTTTGAGTCAAACTCATTGACCCATGTTTCATGAGTAGTGATTCAACATGAATCCATCTCTCATGAGAATAAATGGAACACTTATCAGTCATTGGAACAAGTATTTTTTGAAAGGTTCTAACTCATTTCATCACAAATCTTCTGATTTAAATTCCATATCCTTGATTAGTTTAGCCCAACTCTTGGTCACACCTTCACACCCTGGACAAACTCAACTACTTAGTAGGTCAAATTTTACCAAACTCATCTTTTCAACTTGGAGACTTGGAAATTGCCACCAAGACCATCTAAGACCAATTAAGAGCACTACCTCCACTGCTAAAGCAAAAAGAGGGTGGTTTCTATTTGCAATGTGGCAATGATGTGTAAATCGCACAACAGGTGTATTACATACATTATGATTATATTATTATTATCTAATTGATTACAGGTTCCAAGACAAGCTTATTTCAGCAATTAAGCATCTCTCTATCAAATTAGCATTCATTCAATCATCACTAAAAAATGTATTAGACTAGAATTTATTACATCATCACACATCAATAATCTAATCAACAATCGCTTAAATCATCACTCAGTAATAGCTCAAATGATATAATCAAGTAATTGGACTAGATCAGTACTTAGTACAGAAGGCATTATGTGTTGTAGCAATTATTAAGATATGTATGACGAAGATGCAGTCTAACTTATAATACTTATGAATTTGGTATAGTTAATGATATGAAATACTAAACAACTTAGATTCTTTATTTGTTTATCAAATTTTGATATTCTTCAACAAAAAAATCATGTATAGGTTAGGAAAGAAATACAAGGGGGGAGGGCAGATACAGGTTCCCCTTTTAAATAGACCACCCCATGTTTGATGGACGTATTCTTGCCAATCATGAACCAATGGGCATTGTATCATGCCCTTGGGCTTTGTTGTGGCAAAAGTTCCAGAGTAGCCTATTGTTCTTTCCTTTCCAATGTCTACAATGGTTACTTGTAGAAGTGAACTAAAGGTTGGAATTTATCATATATGGCTTAATAAGGAGACATGAGTAGTGAAGGCAGAGATGGGTTCCCCTTGTAAGTAGACCACACCATCTTGGGTGGATGTGTTCTTGCCATTTGTGGGCCTAGAGGTGTTGTATCCTGCCTTTGGGATTAGTTGTGGCAAATGTTCTAGGGCACTCTATTCAAACCCTAGTATGGTTGGCTATTCTAAATAAAACTATAAATTATTTCTACATATGAAATGTTAGTAATTTAGTTGTTTATTTACTTTAAGTTTCAATAGCTATCATATGTTTAATTATAGAGAACAATTTGTATACAAAGTTTGTTGTGAAATTCTTACTTTGGGTAAAAATCAGTAGGGGACACCATTACACTTTTAACATGATAGTTTTTAAATATTGCATGGGAGGATATTGCAATTACATCCAATCATTTCTTACCTAACAGAGAACTACTACGTAGACTTGTGTGTCTGTGCACACAATTATGTGTGTATGGAAATATAGGTTTTGGTACTCTGGATCTTAATATCAAAGCTAAATTTATGTTGTTAACAGCATTATCAAAAAAATTTATAGGAATTTTATGAATATGGGCTATCTATCTTATGTGAAAAACTGTCTTAAAGTTGTGCCATATTGCTTCTTTATATTTGCCTATAACATATTAGTTGTGATTGTATTGCATGTGAATTAAAATATTTTCAGTGAGTTACTCATTTTGGAAAGCTAATTCTAGTTGCTTTTCTTAGGTTTGGTCCATACTTTTGTCAGCCACTGATTGTTGGATTAGGGGATGACAACAAACCATTTATCTACACAATGGATTCTATTGGAGCTAAGTACGTATTTTTTTTCTTGTATAAAGTTCATTTAACTATTATTGAAGCTGTATTTTGCACCTTATTCATGCATAATGGAATTAATTTTTGAATAATGTTATATTTTAAAAGGTTGCATGAGCAAGATCATATGTTGGAATGTAATCTATTATATTATTGCTTTGTATGCACAAGTGTTAATGGTGACCTCCTAACATCCGACTTTCACTGTCATCAAATAGAGAAGTTGTAACATTTTAGGGTCAGGACATACTTTGTGAAAAATGAACATTGTTTTGCTATGTCTATGGATATGGTGGGGATCAAAGCTCAATTTTTTATTTACCAAAGGCTTATTAGGTCAAGATTGATTAGATTTCTTTGTACAATATTTTTTAGAGTTGGGTCTTTTTATTACTTGAAAGAGATATATAAGAGAGCTGAGATAGAATTTTTTTTTTTACCCAGGTCAAGGCTCATTTGACTAAAATTGAATGGGGCAGTATACCTTGTATTTTCTAGAAGTGTAGTTTGATTTGATCTATCTTTTTATAGAGGATGTCCTGAAAGAGGTATATGTAGAAAGGTGAGCTAAGTAGGGGTTTGCAACACAAATAGTTTATGGGAGAAATCAAATAGTTTATGGGGTTTTCCCTCATATATCTAATATATATAGGGGTGCACCATATAGAGAAGTGGGAGATCGAAGGTGCCAAGATCCTCCATTTGATCTGTTGACCTATGAAAAATATGCAAAATTCAACACAAATTTCAAAAGATTTAAACAACCTAACCTTTTTCAGATACATGACAGAGGCTTTATGCATTTTAATTGACCATAGGTGAGCAGGAAAAGATTTGAATCCTTAATTTTTTAAACTGCTACTAGATTTTGAAGAATAGCTCTTATTTCTGAGATGATTCTTTGTAGCCCACCTGCCATGGTCAATATATGATGTTTAGATTACAAATGAAATTGAGGTAGCCATAAGCTAGTCCGATTTAGGGCTTGAATCACATCTTACCTAGGATGCATAGTTGTATAGCCACTTCAAGAAAATTCCTTCAAAAATCTTTGTAAGTTTGTGAGTCTCCATTTGTTAGAACATAGATAGCTAGGTATGCTCGGCTACTAGAGTGTGCTGGTCGTAGATAACGTGAAAAAAATGTTTGAAATGTGCGCATATATTGTATGGCACATTTATATGTTTTTTTTTCAATTAGAGCCTGACGCTATCGTAATTGTGACACCTAAGTTGCCTGACGTTGCAATTGCGATGTTGTCAGGCTACATTTGAAAAAAAGAGTCAAAAAACACATTGGCATCACAAATTGGCCCCTAATGTATTAGTGATATATTTATCTTGGTATCTAAATGACTTTATATTTCCTTATATAAACTATTTGATAATATACAATCATTGTTAACTAATTACAACCAATTGAGTAACTTGTTGGAAACCAAAATTTTGCAAAAAATTAGAGTTCCAAATGGTAAGCCAAAGGAAGAATATCACTATGAGATAGTTCTTGATACATACAAAAGGTACTTGATGTCTAGGTACGTGTGTGTTCATAATAACTTAAGGTACAATCTCTTGGAACCCTTTATATTTCACTATAATTCTTGCATATTTTCTCAAAATATCATTTGCCTCATTCAAAGCTTTGTCAAAGTGATCATCAATATATTTTCCCAATCGATCTTATCCTTTATGAACAAATCTAACAATATCCTTTTTATTTAGGGAAAGAATATTAGTAACGAGACATATTATACTATTTGATTATTAGTGCATTCATGACTTAGAAGTACACTTTTTTAGTACTGTCGGCATAGTACTATTGTAATCAGTTTCCTATAACTAGTGATTAAAATTTATGATTTCCACAAATCAAAATTAAGTAATTTTAAATATTACTATATTGTAAATATTTTTTATAGTTAAAATGTACATTTCTTACATTTCTAAATTAAGAAAACTAATTTTGAGCTATCTCATTGGCTTGAAAACTTTGGTATTATACACGAACTTTCAGCAGTTCTCTTCAAATTTTTAGCCAACTATTAAGGATACGTTGTCCAATATTATGTAAAGTAAGACATACAATAATGAAATTATACAAAATTATAGAACTTATTTATTTCTATTTCTTAAATTAATTGCACAATTTTCTATTCATACCGAAATTCTTAATGCAGGAACACTTTCAATTGATGAAGGAGTATAAGGCCTTCTATTGTGTATAATTGTAAATTTACCTTTCCACTATTAATAAAATGGTTATATTTTCATGCATGAACATAGTTTTGTCTAGTGAAAAAATATAAATCAATATGAAAATTATATGAATTTTTTCTAACAAATATTTGTTTCTTTTTCTCTTCTAAGTTTCCATACAAGAAATTATTATCAAGAAATTATTTTCATATCATTAAAAGTATTATAAAAATCTAATTACATTTTCTAATTAATATAAATATTTTAAAATCACTTCAATATTCTATGTGATTGTTTAATTTTAGATCTAATTCTTAACATTAATCTAAAATCTAGATTAGCAATATAAATTTATTAATAATTATGTTCCTTCACTTCTTGTTTGTGTCTTTTTATTGGCTTTCATGCTGGTTTTTCTCATTGTAAATTAAAATGGCGTTCTTAAAATTTTATTCTACCTTTTCTTTTTTATCACCTCTACACTAGTAACATAAATTATTAAAAATTATTATTATATCTTTTATAACAAGGAAGTACTAGCCACTACATGGCACTTGTTGGTGATGCATTATGTATTTCAAAATATATCTAAACTATATTAAAGGGTTTTGATAAATGGTTGAAAGTAAATGAATTAGAAATAGTGCATCTCTCTCATAAAATATTTTCAAAAAGGAAATATATTTGTAATGCAAAAATATAAAATCAAATTTCCATTAAAGAAGCCACGAGCGTATTCAAATCAAAGTTTTATTTATGACCATATCTATTCCTCAATTTTATGATTTTAGATGCATATGAAATAAATGTCAAAATTCATCAATTATATCATCGATAGGTTCCAAATCTTTTCTAAACCTCAATATATTAATATCGCTATTTTACAATGACTTTAAATTTGGCCAAGGAAATGGAAAATTATGTCAAGGATTCAGATACTCAACAAATCTAAGGATCTTATAATAAGAATCAAATGATCCAATGCGTGAGAAGACCTGAACTAAACAACAGATTAGATGGAGCTTATCAAAGATCATTGCATGATTGTTATGAAAGCTAGAGAGTATGATAACAATCTGGATTAGTAGTTCACTGTACTCATGAAATTTTAATCAGGATTGGATTAAAGTGCCAATACGGATGATGAGAATGTGGAGAGTCCCTTTGAAATTTGTTCAAACATGGTAGGAAAATAGCTTAAGGAAAAATCCTAGACTGTGTGTTCTAAATATTTTTTGTTCAAATCGGATGAAAAAGCGATGAATATGTGTAATGATCAGAACACACCTTCTGGGATTCAATTTCAATGTTATATTTCTTGAATTATTAAATGTAATTGAGGAAATTTATAGTACAGTTCATGTATGTGGGCGATTAGGTTTATTGACTTACCAAGTGTAACAATCACATTGAACAATTATAATTTTGGTCACATTGTAATAATGTCATGGAAAGTTTTCTTATAACATTTCGTGTACACAATAAAATAACGTAAAGATAATTTTTATTCTTATTATTTTCTCTTTCCTGACACCCATTAAATACACTTTGTTAGGCTCTTTCTTTGTCAAAGTTTATCCTAACCTTTAAGAAAGTTATCTTCTTCGCAAGTTCTACAAGTATTGTTGCACCCTTTTACATCTATAATGAGCTTTATAGGCTCTTGGTTAGAATGACTTGCAGTTTGATTATCCCCCTCCAACAAAATGGGTGCTACAAAAACATTGACATTGTTATGAATGAAGTACAAACTATTGTAGTGGTTTCCATCATGATATGAGACATGGAGTGTGGGAGTATTTGAGCTATCAAAATTGAAGATTTGGAATACTTGGCCATTCAAGTGGTGCACATGAATGTTAGGTTCAAGTCACCATAGAGGCTACATAAATTTTGAAAATGTTTGCAAAAATTAAAACTTTTTTATATTTTTTCATAGTATTCTTCAAAATTCATGTCATCTTTTGGAGAAAAAAAGAACTCAAAGTCTGCACAATGCTTCATAATGTACTCTACTATCATACTGTGATACTTTTAGTATTCATCTTGGTTACCTTCAAGTTGATATGTCACAACTCTAAAAATCTATTTCTATCTAGTAGCATTTGCACCATTCTCAGCTGCAGTACATTATGTTAAGCCTTAATTTCTTCTTGTCTCTCCTCCTATATTGTGCATCACCCATTGGGATGCTTAATTGAGAATGCTTTTCTTCTTCTTTGATGGGCATTTCAAACTAAGGAACAAATGGTTTTCGAAAATGAGTTGTTTAACATGCAATTCAAGTAGATAATGATATTTATAATTAAAAATGACATATAAATCATAAGAATTTTATTTCAAAACAACATAATTTTATATGTTCAAAAATTTTGTAATGGTCTCAACCTCTACATAAATTATCAAATTCATTCATTTGTAATCTAAGAAAACATCAAGATTACAAATAGTGACATCATTTCAATGCAACCCTACATAATATAAATTATATACATTTAAGGTCATGAACATGTAGACCACCAATAAAGGTGTAGGAGATAAATAGTCACAAGCATATGTTATGGGAGAATGAAAGCTAAGTATAGTACAACATTTGTAAAATGTTAGAATCAAGTAACAATTTATCTTCATTATATAGAAACCACTTATATGTCCTTGGAATAGAGTGAGAAGCATGTAATTTCATGTCTATGATATATAGACACGATTTTACTTGAGACACATATAAATACTATTTTTGAGCTTTATCTTGTTCACATGCATAGTTGGTTAAATAGATGCATTGCCACATTTATTGTCCTTGTCATGAGATTTTACCATACAATGTTAATGATGCATTGTAAAAGACCACAAAACCTTTGAGAACTACAATTTTAATTAATTAAAACATATATGATTTAGACCTTAGGTTCTCAAAATATTTCCACATACAAAAATAATATTATCAACAATTAATTCTATGCTCTTTTTAATTCAATATTGGTTCATGAACTAAAAAGATTCTTGTAATATGAAGAATAAAAATAAAATTAATAATAATTACAACATATTTTATTACATTATAGATAAAGTTGCAAATTTGGATGAAAAAATAGTCACATATATAACACAATGTTTACAACAATCAATTTTTTTAAATAGAAACAATATAAATACAAAATATAAATATAACTATTAAGATACATTTGGTATGCTTTGAAATATATTATAATTTTAGATCTTAATGAAATAAATAAATAACACAACATCATATAGACACTCAAGTTATATAAGACAACAATAGTTAGGCCAAAACCAACAAGATAAAAAAAAATGAAGTTCTCATACTCAAGAATTTCAAGAAGAGGATAATCTTTTAAAATTGGTTATCAAAATATCCATTAATACATTTTAAAATCTCACCAATCTTTTAAGATCCATACATATTCATAAAGTCAACCCAAGGCTACAATTTTTTTTGGACATAAATCATTTAATTTCCTTTTTATTAGAGCGATGCTCTTTTAAGATTGATTCCAAAATATTCAATCATGCATTGTAAAAGGTCACCAAATCTTTAAGAACTATAAATTTGACTAAATAAATAAATCAAATTCTGATTCATCAATAATCTTAATTAAGTTAAAAATAAAAATACTTTAAACTTTTTTTAAAAAATAATTCACACTTCGAACAATATTATTAATATACTTAATTTCATAATTACTATGTTGTTCTTTTAATTTTTTTCATTTCATAAATGTGTGTCCAGAAAAGATTACAAAATTGGAGATCACTAATCCTTTGTACACACAATTTATACATACATTTTTTAAATCATTGATATTGTTGTTTTTCCACCTACCTAATTACATGAAAATACTATTTTTTTCCCGCTCAAGTCAAGATCACCTCACCCTCAACAACTGAAGAAAATTTAACACACACTAGTTGAAGAATTGTGAGGTGGCACAAATTTTGAAATGTGTTAACATTTAAATTGTATGTGTGTGTGTTACAAAGTATTATTTTTCAAGTTCTAATTTAGATTGTCTTGACTTTGGAAAACATATATTAATCACAAAATTATTAACAAATTCCTCAAAGGGTTGTGAATGGATATCTAAATATATAACATTCCACGATGCTAGAAGTTCAATCTCATCACAGCTTAAATCTCTTATTTCAAAAAAATTATGACATACTTTTGGGTTTCTCTTTTACGTTTAATTTTGTTCACAATAACATCAAATCGAGAGCAATTGGATTATTTTTGCATACAATTACTTCTTCCATAGATTCTATAAATGACCTACCTTATATAAATCCCACAATGGCTTCTACAAAGGATTTCCCTACATCTATTGTGTCTACCTGCTTTAATTATATGAAAACACTATTTTTTCTGTCTAGCCAAGTCAAGATCACCTCACCCTTGATAATTGAAGGAATTTTAACGCATGATAGCTGAAGAATTGAGACAAGGCATGAATTTTGGAACATGTAACATATTAATTAATTAACTAATTATATATATTGTACAGAGTATTGTTATTGAAGTTCTAGTTTAGATAACCTGAACTTTATTTTTAATAGCTTCTTCAAAGGTTTGTGAATGGATCTCCAAATATACAACATTCCATGATGCTAGAAGCTCAATCTTGTATTCTTCTCTTTTAAACATTACAATATACTTTTTTTTTTTGCTTCTTTTCATTTTACTTTTATCCAAAATAAGTGCAAATTGACACCGATTGCATGATTTCTGCATAACAACTACTCTTTCCACAGTTTTTATGAGCAACATACCTTGTATAAATCCCATAATGGATTCTGAAATGCACTTCACTACATATGTTATGAACATCAAGGGAAACAAATCAATTAGTTCAAGAATGAGTGTGATTTCCACAATGACAGATGTTCTACCATGCACATACACATTAGTGTTAATAATAGGTCACGTAGTTTCTTAGGTGTGTGTGACTTTATATGTGAAGATGTTACTCTAACATTTTGACATGTTGAAGAGAGACTCAAGATAATCACAATCCCCTACTATGTTAATTGAAAAAAAAATTGAAAATCTTATTCCAAGATAATAAACACCATAACTATAAATATAGATCATACATTGTATATTAGACAATGATAAGTTGTAGGGCCAAATCCATGAATGTTGACTAAAAAATTTAAAGCTTATAAATTAATCATTTCAATTGTATTTTTAACAATAAATTGACTAAATGAAAATTATAGAGAACTTTTGCATTAAGAAAAAAAAAACCTATGTGAACCATTGTAGAGATTGGGGTATAGTGGCTAATGGTGGACATAAGTAACACAACTCCAAAATATTGTTCAACATTTAATCAAATATGGTATACAACTACAACTTTGATTTCAATTTGTGGTGGACATTCTTAAGAATCTAACTTGCACATATATGTCAGTGTCATTCTAATACCTCTCCCATGAATAGAGGAAGGATCTCAAACACCATTCACAACACTTTTATCAAGCTCATGCTCGATGAAATATTGTTTGCACAGTTTTTCTATCATTGGTAACCATGTCATGAGAAACAAAAAAATTCGAGACTTGGTTGAAATAATTATCTTTCCTTCTCTTATAGCCTCCATAAACAAGGTTATTTTTAGAGTACATTGCCAAAAAAATGGTTTATTGACATATTTTCATTTACATACTCCATAAATTTTTGATCATCGCAAAAAGATTTGACTGCAAGTTTCAGTGATCCTCCTTTACAATGCTTGATACATTTTAAGAGCAACCATATAGATGACAAATCAAAAGAAAAAAGATATCAAAATTTCACACGAATCCAACAAAAATGAGAGACCTGACTTGAACAGAATAGTCATGAAAGTGAAGACACAACAAACCAGTGGCCTGAGTAACATCCCTCTTAAGTTAAAAAATGATTCTTTTATGCATAATGGATTCTAGTTTGAGACAACTTCTATTGTAAAGCATCCGTGCAAGTCCACTTACCAAACGAGGGCCTACATTTAAGGGTAAAATATTGTCTCTTCCAGCTGAAGCAAGTGACATGGATAGAAAAAGATCATGTTTACACACTCTTCGCTCCCACCCAACTCTACCGTTTCATACCATGTAAAGTTTCCCTAGCTTAAGACTCCCAGATTTTTCGAACAATCTAGTTAAAGTCTTTCAAGGAGAATAACCTATCGACTTAAGAAGTATGCTTGCGATTAGGTTTCTGAAATGATTGCATCTGCATGAGAACTAAATAGATTGGTATCATTTCAATGCTAGTATGAGGTTTCTATCACAGGATCAATCCTAAGAGTAAGAATGCCATGGGCATTGTGATCAGATAAGAAAGACGGCCTCTCTCATTTTGGATTAGAGGTTATTAGATTCTATCGGCTATGTACTAGCCAGTTATGTGCAAAAACCTATATAACCTTGAAAGTAAAGAAAATTGTATAATAAAAATGCTATTTAATGACTCTAACCATATTGATTTATATTTATAACTAAATGGAAATATTAATGCTTATATTTCATTTAGAAACTACCTTATGGAAAATAATTCCCCCCAATTGATCAAATTCACCAAAAAAAGTTATTACATTTATTTAATCTAATATAAATATATTCTATACTAATATTCAAACTCAAACATTTCAATCTTATTACATTAATTTGAACAAGAGTGGAACACTGCAACACTTTTGGTCCTACATCATTGATGAGTTAAATTTAGTTTTGATGGTGCATCAATTGGGAAATTTTATAAATTGTGAGAAATTGTTCTAATTAGATATAGATAAGGAAAAATCCTTTATACTATATGATTGAGTTGGGGTGACTAATTTCCCATATAGAAGAGTTAACAACGTATTGTATTGACATTAAGTTGTTAGTTAATCATGGTCCCAAAAAATAAAAAATAAAAATCTTTGATGATTGTGCCCTCAATGCCATCATGAAACACCTAGAAGCAATTCCAATGAGATGTGAAATGTGAGATTTAGTTATCAAATGTGAAGCCTTTATGTACACATCATATACTATCATATGCCAACACACTTATGAGAAAGGTAATGAAGTGACTATTAGGTTACATACCATGAGTTTTTTAATGATACCTTACCTCCTTTTATTTTAGTATCTTCTACCATTTTCATTTCAATTTATGCTATCTCTATCAAGAATTGATACAATGAAGGTAGTGGAGGAGACTTCATTCGCAGAAATACATATAACTATGGAATGCTCACTTTCTATGAAAATCACATTTTGAACTTGACAAGTTAAATCAAAGAGTGAAAATAGTTCAACCACACATTCTCATTTCAAATAGTTTGACCACATTTCTGATATTTCATGAATAATTCAAGAAAACATGCTTTTCTATATTGCAAGTTGTTTCTATCTCATATCAAGTGGGTCAATTTATTTTGGGATAAGACGTAACACTTTCTCATGATCATCAATATCGAGCCTCTACCTACACATTCTAGGTCCTTTGACTAGATAAAGAGTTAGACAAGTGACAATTACATGGCTACTATATTGATAAACCTTGTTTTTAGGTTGATAATTGGTGAAATGTATCCCATTTTAAGAACTCTTCTTTGCTTCAAATATGTTCCCTATACAACAAGAGAACCTGCATACACATTTAAAAATGTCATAGGTTAACTACTGACTAAATATATGTATACATATCCATGTACATCAATAAAACAAGTCAATCAATTTTTAATAATAAGAAACATAGATGTATATATTCAACTACACTAACCTAAAAAAAGCATAATTCCATTCATTATTTTAGTCTTTGTTAGCTTCTCTCTTTCCATTGTGTAATGTAATATATAATAGGCAACACCTTCTACATTGTCAGACTCTTCCATGACCGCAAAAACATTGCCTACACAAAGCATATGTATAAAATCCATGAACATGAGTACGAATCAATAAATTAAAAAAATTTATGAAAAAAATATTTATATGTACATACTAAGTCTAATCAATCCTAAAATATGCTTATAATCACTAGAAATCAATGGAATATCATCAAAGTTTTCATCCTTAAACCCATTCATATTAATAACATCTACTTGCACCAAAGTACATTCACCCACATATGCACATTCTTTATTAATGCAACCACCATAGTTTTTTTCAACACAACCAAGACAAAAATGTAAGTATTTTCTATCATACAATGACCACACATTACTTTCTATACTTATAACTGAATGCAAAGATCATGTCTTATGTACTCTATTGTATGAATTTTCAATGATCTTATATTGACACCTAAATATAAAGTCCATCTATATACATATTAAAAGTAATTTATTCACCTAAAATTTTAAATTCAAAATTCTAACATGTCTTACATCTATACCTAATACCTCCCAAAACACTTTGAACAATATGACTTGATCTGCTCATCATGATGTGTTATTTGTATTTTCCAACATAAAATGTATTTTTCACCACTCAACCACACCATGAGCATTATTAATGTGATATCCTTTATAGTCAATTTGATACTTTCTTAAAGAATGTTTGATACAAGCTCTTGAACCATCATTCTCACCCTTTCCAATACCATTCTAAAAAAAACTCCAAATATGTGATATATTTTTGTATCGAGGATGTCTACATAATGCATAAAATAGCCTAGATAACTTTAAATTGTGTTGTAGATCTATTTGAGCCTACAAACTAGTTTTCTATTTTTATGCCTTTGTTTTTCAAATATAAAAAAAATGTCTAAAAATAATATTCCACAACATGTGTGGCATGCTCTTTATCATCACTAATGTAGAAATAGTACTATTTTTTAATAAATTGTGCTTGATGTATAATTTCAGCAGCATCCAAATCAAAATTTGCATGTCAATAAGACAGATGGACCATAATATAACCTTCTATGTAAACTAGTATTCTGCTTGATTTTTTTTTTGTGAGATAAAAGAGTAATTCTCTGCTATGTCAACAATACATAAAATGGTTCCAACTGGAAAGGTTTCTCTTAGTGTTTGAAACTTATTTTCTTATCACAAGGGAAAAAAAGGCATGAGGTATATATGGTTGAAATAATTTACAAAAATTTGACGTAATTCCTTCAATAGTTATCTCATCCTCTACTTATGCCGACCTTGCTAATGCTTTTCCAAGTTTTGTTTTAGACTTTATGTACTTATATCTCTTACATTTGATCATCCTCATCATATTAGTATTTTCATTTCTCAAAGAAAAATTTGTCAAGTTACTACATATTTCACAAGTTCCTCTAATGCAATATATTTCACCTATTGCACAATCATCTGATTTATCACATAAGATAGACATTATGAATTGGCTTTATCATTTGGGAAAAGCATTTGGGGAACCACCACTTTCTTCTATCATCTTTGAAAACTCTTGATAGTATAGATAAAATTAAGCATGATATCAGCAACAAAAAGTGTCAAAATAAATTTTTATCCTTACAAAATTGGACTTTAATCTTTCAAATATTGTTTGTCCAATCTTTATGACACAATTTAAATTACAGAATGAAATATACAATTGATGTCATGTGACATCCAATGAATGTTTTCTGTGTTGCACATATTCCAAGCTAGGCTCAATCCTCTTCTTTATGACGTCCCCTCTATTTCGTAAAGGATGAGTATTATCAACCCGAAGTTGAATAACCAAGTTATTAACCATTTCCTCAATCCTATTAGATAGAGAACCTCTACACATTAGTGCCCAATTGCTTTGTAATGCACTATCATCCAAATTGTTTCTCCCTTTTAGATAATGTAATATTTTCTTCTAGATACATACCCTATATCAGATGTAAGTGAACATATCTTTGTTGGGGGGACATTGTCTTTTTTAAAATAGATTTTATTATCACTCCTCCTGTAATGAATCTATTTGCAGATCTAGTTATTTTCTCAATGGAATGCAATATTTCCTTAAGGCTCTCAAGAGTATTTTTTTGTAGTTGAGAAGTCCTCATCTTTTTCATACTTTTATCTATACCCAACAGTTTTAATGCCTCTATTAATTCATCTTTAAGAAGTGAAATTAATAACAATTAAGTTTTCTCCATTGTATCAAGATTATCATATTATCCAAGTATTTCCTTATACTTTTTATTCAATTTCCTCTTCGTAGTATGTGTAGGTTGAATAGAAAGTTCTCTAATTTTTTCCACAACCATTTCAACTAAATGATATATGTTTCTATGATTAATTTTCCTCTTCAATCTTTAAGATAGACTAACATTCTCATCTATTGATTGATCTTGGGCTACAAGATTTCTTTATTTTAAATGCCTTAAGATACAATCTTCTTCGCAAACATATGTGTACACATACCTAACTTGAAATATTATATCATTTTATCTAAATACAACATAGATACAAATATAATAAATTTAACTTTTAATGAACTAAAGAGCTCAATGAACATCATTCTTTGACCTTGTGATGGACCTTCTTCAATATGCATTTCTTCAACTTGAATTTCCTATTGTCCAACATTTACATCATTGACTAATGCACACACTATAACAAATAAAATCAAGTACTTATAAGGGGGAAGTTCTTTAAAAAAATTATACTTGGAAGAGATGATTGTACTTGTTTGAGCTTAGGATGACCATTCTCAAACCTTGAGAATTTGTCCTTGTTGAGAACATTTTAAACATGTTCATGTTTAAATATAAGTATACTAGCCATTAAATAGCTTTTAATCTTAACTCTATACATTGAATTAAACTATGACCTAACATTTTTAATCAAATTATCTACCCTCACATAAATTATGTGGACCCCTAACCATCACTCTTAGGTCATTTACTACAAATATAATTAAACATATATATCTAAAATAATAAACTTGTGATAATTATTTAGATTAACTAAGAGGGGTAGCAGGTGCCATGTGGGGGAGGGATGGGTTAATCAATTATCCTTAGGTCTAGATGTACCAATTTAAATTTTAATCACTTCAAAAAAATTTAGGGCTTGAGAGCTAAGAAATTAGGATCACTCTGTATAGTTTTTGTGGTCTAATTTCCACATCTTGTATGCTTTACCAAATCTTTAGAAATTGGTAATTTTTGAAGTTGTGAGATCCTCTTTCTATATCTAGCCAATATATCATGGCAATTTTATCTTAAAGTGAAGTTGAATTTTTTTTCAAATTTCCATATTTGATTGGTTTGTTAGAAGGGCTTGGAAAAACTTATCATTATGTATCATAAGAGCAATAGATTTTTTTTTCACATCTTCCTTCATTTCATATAGTACTGCGTAGTTACTTTAATCTTTTTTCTCTTCCCATCTTTCTCCATTTTTCTTTGATGGAGACTTACTATGCTCATGAAGTTATGGATCATTGTAATGAAATTTCATTATTGAACTATAGATTAGATGAATGAATTTTGGATTTTGATTCAAGTTTGAGCGAATGGTCTTTTTGGAGAAACCCATTTGTTCAAGACAATATATCACTGATACCACAACTTGTAATTGTGGATGGGAACTTCACTAACCACAAAGAGCTTCCAAGTACCAATCAGTCTAAATTCAAGGCAATGGTCCTTTTTCACTTGAATACTCTTTAGTGCAAGAGGATTTAATGGAGAGACTAATGAGTCAGGAGATATTTAGAAGCACTCAAGGCAGCTGTTGTTATGATAAGTATGTTATGAGAATTGGAGCTGAAAAATTCTATAATGTAGATCACTACCCTCCAATGGTATTTTCATGATAATGAAAATAATGATGAGCTCTTAATGTGTACAAGTAAACAAATTGGAAAAATGTTGTCTGAGGATGCAGCCTCTCTAGAGATTCCATTTTCTTAAGAGCAGACAATTGTGGAGAATTTGAAGAGGGACAATGATGAGGTTTTTATAGCTGTGAATTGTATGTGGGAATTTTCGTATATGTGTGAGAGAAGAAAAATCTCCAATTTCACTAAGGGGAGATGCTAGCTTGATCCAATGATCCTAATCATTAGAGCAAGACCTCCTGATGGGCCCAATCAAAACAATAAATTCTTGGACAATTTTGATGAATGTCTATAAAATCTTTGATTTTTCTAAAGTAGGTTTTCCTAAACAATATGCCTTTTCTTGAATAAAGGTGGAGTTTCTATTTTTGGCTCCAATGATTTGTGGACCATTAAATTATACTAGGTAATCATAGTCAATCATTAAAGTTCTAGAGATCCCACCCAAATGCGGCTTCATTGAAGGAGAGATTAGCAAGAAGAATGTGATGTATGTGAATTAGATGCTTGTCCATTTAGGGTTTCCAATGTAGTATAAAGTGAAATGCGTGGATTCTCAGCTGCTGCTTCTCCAGTTGCATTCAACAATTTTGTCTCGCCTCTGCATTTTGAAACTACTTACCTACTACAACAATATTATTCAGGATGTTTACTTTTGGCAATTAAAATTGTAAGATTATATTGTCAATATATCCAAAAGACAAGTTTGGTGTAATACTATCTGAGTATAGTATGTAGTGTTATATATATACAAAACAAAACGGTTGAAGTCAATTGATTTCCCTTTTTTTATATGAATATGAAGTATGGTTTAAAATATTGGAGATTCACAATTTAAAAGTTATTAGTCATAAGGATAGATTGTACATTATTTATATTTTTTTTTATTAAAAATATAAATTCAAGATTTGAGAAATTATTATAATAATTAATTTAGTTAATGTTAAGGTGGGTGGAAAGCCACTAGCTAAACATCATAAATTTTCATAAGGGGATGTAGATATCAAATTGGAATATAAAAAAGAGCTAAGAACCTTGTAATGCTCAAAGCTTGTAATGACTTTGGTGTTTTTCATACTTTTCAAGAAAGGAATAGGTCCACAAATTTTTTATTTTTTTTTAACCAAATCTTGGTCTCTATTAACTTAACATTTTTTTTGGGGGGATCAATGACCATGCTCATTTGAAAATTAAAAAACTTATTAATGATGACATATGTACATGTTGAAGGGAGACATTTTGGTCTGATGATGATTTCTCTGTCAAAATTCTAAGATTGATTTTGTGTAGAGGCCATTATGAGATGTAAAGTTCAGAAATACAAGTGGAAGATTTATTGTGAAAGCATTCAAGGCCAACCTTGTGATGACACAATTTTTGAGCATTTTCTCCTTCACTTTTCCCTAGTTCTTTACTGACTTTGTGTTTTCATTTGGCATCTATTACCATTTTAGTAGGAGGAGACAAGATTGGTAACTTTCTCATTTCTTTTAAAAAATTTACAAAGTTTGAATTTTCCTATTGGCATATATGTTTCTACCAGTTAGGATAAATTTTTGACTCTAGGTCTTTGTTTTCTACATGGTTGTGCAATATCCAATGCTCAATAGGTGAAAGCCTTAATTTCTACCACTGAAAATAAATTTTTGACTCTAGGTCTATGTTTTCCACACGCTGAATAAGTGAAAGCCTTAAGTAAATATTTAATCAAGAATAAATATTTTCATGATTCACATCTTTTGGTTATTTTTCAAGGTAGGTTGTCATCTCCAATTAGATTATCAATCTTCTCTACTTATGACATTGATGTTGTCCAATATTTTTTATAGTCCAAAACCAATGAGCAAACTTTACTCGAGTTTTATGAGAATTTTTTGTGACCCCTAAATTCTTCTAAGCATATGTTCAGACTTAATTTCACTATTATTTAATTTTTAAAAATTTCAAATATTTATTTTTTAGATTAAGAATGCAATTAGAGTTGTAGACAAACAAGGTTGTTTAAAATAGTTGCAGATTTATAAGGTTGTTTAATTGATTTTTTAAGAGAAATTTAATAAGGTTATTTATTTATTTTTTAAGAGAAGATTAATGTATAATGCCTCTATGCTAGTTTTCATTTAATTTTTATTTCTTGAATTCATAAGATAGACTGATGCTTTTCCACTTGATTGCAACCCTTTTATATGTCAAATTGACAGAACTTGTGCTAAGACATCTATATCTTCCTCCTACCCCACCATAGGTAGGGACTCGAGTTGCACGCAACACTTGTTGGTACTATAGTTTTTTTAATAGATTTTGATGTACTTGAAATTAGTGAGATGTAAATATGTGATCTTCTCAATGGAATAATCAAATAAAAAGAAATAAGAAAATGATTTTTCTTCCATGCCTTTTCATTTAATCATTTTTTTATTATATGAGTAATATTTTATCAATGTTATTTTATTATAAATAATATTTATCAGACTACATAAAGTATTCCATAATAAAATAAATGATACAATTATTATTTAATTATTTGTAATTAAATTTTTCACTTCACTAAGAACAACCAAACATAATTTTGCAATCTTATATCTTCATAACAATCTTATAATCATATAATTTGAATTCTCTCCTATGGTTTATATTTGTCGCTTGCATTTCTTAATTTTATGCCTCTTATTTTGGTTAAAGAACTATTATTTTATTTTATTTTATTTGGAATATCATTCACCATAGAATATCTTTGATCATTTTTCAATACAATTTAGAAGCACAGATAGGATGAGATTTTAAAAAAAAATAGGAATATGAGTTAAACTAAAAAATTAGAACATGATAGCTTCATAGTTTTTATAACAAGATAGATTAATATAATCTCAAGACACATTTAACCTTTACGGACTTTTTGATTTTTCAACGTTTTAAAACGGGTGAGGCTTTATCGTTGAATGTTCCAGACAATTCCACGTATACATCTCAATTATTTGCATAAGTATCTTCTTCATATTTGTCGTAAGCTATTCGACTTCGTCATATTCGGTTGAGCCATTGTATAACGTAATTCCTTGAATAGATATATAACAAGGCCCGCAAACCTTGACTATTGACTATGAGGAGCAATAGAGGCATCTCTCCCTACATATAAATAGAAGCCCGCGAGCAGAGGAGTATTCAAAGAAAAGCTTGTGTGTGTGCGTGTCTGCTAAGTTCAGTTCACAATGGCAGCTTCCTTTGAATTTCTAGAACAACTTTGTGGCCAAATGATCACTGCTCTAGGGTTGGCATTTGTAGTCCTCGTGTGGGTATTATTCAAGCAGTTGAAGAGGGATCCTAAGTTGCCTCCGGGGCCATCCCCATTGCCCATCATAGGAAACATCCATCAGCTTGGGAAGCTTCCACACCGTAGTTTTCATGAGCTCTCAAAGAAATATGGGCCTGTGATGTACTTGAGATTGGGTTTTCTGCCCTGCGTGGTGGTCTCTTCATCTGAGATGGCGAGGGAGTTTCTGAAGACACACGATTTAGTGTTCGCCAACAGACCCTCTACTGCTGCTGGAAAACACATCGCTTACAACAACAAGAACATGGGCCTGGCTTCTTATGGTCCTTACTGGAGAAACATGAGAAAGGTCTGTGTCATGGAGTTGCTCAGTGCAAAGAGAGTTGTGTCCTTTCGGTCCCTCAGAGCAGAGGAGGTTTCTCTCGCTATGAAATCCATGTGGGAGAGAAGCGAGCAGGGGACTGTTGCTGTGAATGTCAGCAAGTCTCTGCTGGATATCACCTCGGCCATTATTTGGAGGATGCTGACTGGGACGAGATTCGACGTTGATGATGTGACTGGGAAAGGGGGTGAGCTCAAAGACATGGTGAGGGAGATTATCAGCACCCTTTCTGCTGTTAACATTGGGGACTTCTTTCCTTCCATAGATTGGATGGACCTGCAGGGCCTCAAGAAACGCATGGTGAATGCCCACAACTTCTTCGACAGGATTGTTGGGAGAATTATTTACGACCATATTGAGCACAAGAGAAGGGCTCTGGAGGAGAAAAAGGAGTGGAGTAAGGACATTCTGGATGTGCTGCTCGACGTGGAAGAATCCCAGTCTCTCGACGTGGAGTTCACTAAAGATAATATCAAAGCATTGCTCTTCGTACGTCGCTTTCTCCGCCCCCTCTCTCTTGATCTTTGCTCGATTCTGTTTTAGGGTAGAAGTTTTGTAAAATAGTTTGTCTAGATAAGATGATGATCTCAACCCAACTGGAGAATAGGAAAAATAGATCATAGAGTTAATGTCAAGAATCAAGTGAATATTCATTTTATTTGTACTTTCTTAGATTTGTTTAAAGTTCTTCTAACAATTTAGTCCTACAATATATGTTTGAACAGGATCTGTTCATTGGTGGGATGGAGACAACGGCAACTATGATGGAATGGACAATCACTGCTCTGCTCAGGCATCCCCGGGTGGCCAAGAAACTGCAGGAGGAAATTGACTCTATTGTAGGTGAAGATCGCATGGTAACTGAATCTGACCTTCCCAAGATGCACTATCTGCAATGTGTGATTAAAGAGTCGCTGAGGCTATACATGCCAGGACCGTTGTTGCTCCCCCATGAGAATAGCGAAGCTGTGACTGTAGGACCGCAGGGCTATGTCATACCCAAGAAAACAAAGCTCTTTGTGAATGCGTGGGGCATTTCAAGAGACCCAAATGTGTGGGAAGATCCGGAGGAGTTCAAGCCCGAGAGATTCGAGGGAAACAAGAGCTTTGAGTACCAGGGGAAGGAGTATGATATGCTGCCGTTTGGGACAGGGAGAAGGGGCTGCCCGGGTTGGCACATGGCAATCGGGCAGATGTCCTTTGTTTTGGCTCAGTTCTGGCACTGCTTTGACTGGAGGGTCGAATAGAACATAAAAATGCAAACACATCTCTCATGCATAAACATACACATATCCTTTGAAATTTCCCATCTCCTCCATGTGTGTCTAGTTACCCTTTCAATGGTGTACCCTAGCTTCCTTTCCTATAGAAGTCCACATCTTTCCTAAGTGTATCCAACACCTTGTCAAGTGTTGCAATAATAATCTCTCCTCTACTACAAATAACAACTACGAACATATGCACATGGGAAGACCTTTATTTTAGGATTCCAAATCTTCTCCAAATATAACGAATATATCTTCAGGTGTGCAAAAAAATCTTCATCCTTGCTCTTTGAATGGATAAATATAGTTTCCTACACCACATTTTCTTTTCCCATGCAAAATAAGTTCTTTTACTTGCAATGAATCCTCCTTGAAGAAGAATCTAACTTGGAATTATAACCATTCTCCTTCCTCTATTGGCCCCAATTTTTAACGATCATATTATTCCTTGCACGTTAAAAATAGTATGAAAAGAAATAACAAACTTTTCTGACCAAAATTCTTACATTCTTCTTGTCAATGAGAATACCTTATGCTCTATGCTCAAATTGGCTTTGATCTACTTTGATACATAAGAAAATCAATCTATATGCCAAAATTTCATCTTTCCTTTTAAGAAACATTTATAAAATATCTAAATATTATATTTGTGTTAGGATTAACAAGCTAATTTATTATTTAGTAATAGCATTCAACTCAAACAATATCAATATCTCTTAAGGTTGTTGAATGCTATTTAAAGAAGCATCTTTGGCCATTTTCACCGAGGCATAATGCCCACTTTCAAAAATAAGGACCCAACATTTGCCATAATAGCTCTCACATAAACAAATTCAACATTGAACATTATAATCTTTGTCAAAGAGTGTCATGAGCCAAATTAATAGCTTGAATAACTAGTGTTGGTAGTGAAATAATCATTAATAAATTTTGTTTAGAATAACTAATACACTATCCACGTTACTTGTCAAAGTAGAAATTCCTTGAACAACTCAACTTTGACCATGTGTTGCCTATCCACTTCAATTATCTATATTGTTGCATATAAAAAATGATCACCTATTGAAGATAAAAATGTCTCTATCACAAGGTTTGTGTTAGAAAACTATGGGTTAGTATTTTTTTGTGTTTATTTTTATTGTAATTAATAGCAATGACTTCAAACATTCATTACACAAAAAATTCTCCCAATAAACTATGCTTGACTAGCCATTGTATCTGTTTTATTTATCCACTTACCATTCACATCCAATTTACAACCACATACATTGCTGTTGGCCTCTCATGTATCTTTTCTTAAAGGCAAAAGTGGACTGGCCACAATATATTTTATTAATAAACCCTGATTCAAAGTCTTAACTAGGAAAGAATGAGGAAAGAAAACCCAACATCATTGATTTTACATAAAATGAGTTAGAAAGTATTCATCTATTACAATATTGGCTACAAGAAAGCCAACAACAACATCTCAAAACAAAATCCCCCAGACCTATACACCAATGCCCTTTTAATATAGTCATACACCATTATAAATTCATGTTTTTTGAGAAGAAAATGACAGGAAAACAAACCCCCTACAAAACAATTCCCATGCCATAAATCATACTTATGAACCTCAAGCATTAATTTATTATCCGCAATGAACTGAGAGGGAAAAACCTCATTTGCAATTAAAAGGAGTAACTCCACGGATTGCAGCAAGTCCATAACATTAGATAGGAAAATAGAGACCATATACAAGGGGAAAAAAATTTGTTTTGATCTTGTTGAGAGGATATAATCACCAATTAATCTCTAGATTCTCATGTATCTTACAATCGTAAGTCACAAGAAATTATGAGTACATCTCTCCTAGTTGTGTAGAATACAACCTTACTATCTTCCACACTATTTGTGTTCCCTACACCACATTTCCCAAGTATCTCAAGTGCATTTAAAATCACACTAGTCACAATCCAAACTACTTCATTGTAAGCTATATTTACTTTGACAAGACTCTTCATAGACAATTTAGTTTTCCACTCTCTTTTCCCTCCCTTGTAGCCATATTTTTCAATCAAGAGAATAAAAATAATTAGGGTTTTGATATTATTTGTGAATGCTAAAGCTAAATTAAAAAAACCATGAAGCATAGGAAATGATAAAAAAAATTAAAAGTGTTCAATGTTACTACATACACTAATAGAATTGGCATTGATTTGCAACAGCTATGTGTTGCAATTACGACAGCAATGTGTCGCCACTACGACAGACATAAACATCATAGTTATTTAGTCATAGATTACGACGTCTATTCTTTGCCATCATAATTACGATGCCTATCCGTCGCTATGCAGCCACTTATATTGACATCAATCCCATCACAATTCTTGTGCTTCCCATCGCAATTGCGACGGGGTTGCCATCGCATCTACAACAACCCTGTCACAATACTTGACCAAGTCATTGCCTTTGCGACACCAACCCCAACAATTGCGACGGGGTTACTATGGATGTGATGACAATCGCGTCGTAATTTATGGGATTGGCGTCGCAATTGCGATGGTAAGAGAAGTAAAACAAAAAAAAAGATTCCATTTCTCATTAAGCCCACACCACTCCTTCCATTGGTCTTGATCTTCTATTCACTCCTTCTCTCTTCCCTAGGTCACTGTATTGATGATGGATCATGGTGTATAATTAGGAAGCAAAGAGTGCACATACTTATTCAAATAGGTTTCTAAACTTACATGCCAGTCTATATGGAAAATATTAATAGCATTTACACCTCAAAATTGGGCTTGATGACAAATCATCATATTTTAGGAGGCCAAGGTAGGCTAGGCAATTGATGTTAGCTAATGTAAATGTTCCTCAAGGAACCAATCAAATACATTCTTCAAGCTCTAGAGGTGCACAATTATTGTCAGGTTGTATGATTCAAATACGCACTCCTAATTTTTGGGCCATTTCATTGGAAGGGAACCACGAGATATCTATAGATGACTAGGTATTTTGTTCGAATACTATTAAATTAGTAGCATTTATGTGTATGCCTAGAAAAAAAGATGGAAGATAGCCTTAGTGATGCTTCTGATGTTAAACTAAGATTATTGAGAACATTAACAGGAAACCCAACAACTAAATTAGTCACTGTCGGAAATCTAAATTGCCTTCAATAAAAATAAAGAACTACTGTAATGTAAAAAATAGTACAATTATAGCACTGCCACCCTAGTTGACAATAGAATTACAATTTAACAACTCCATCTGACAGAATATTTACTGGAAGACCTAAAAATGTTTCACACTCTAAAATAACCTTTAGAAAGGTGAGTATGCAATCTTTGCATGAAAAGTGAAAATGCATGTTGAGAGATCTACCTCTAAATTCCCTAGCAGTATGCTATGCGTACAAAGTACAGATGTTGAATCATATGATCTTAACAAAGTAGATCTAGTTGAAGGTGTAGACTATAATAATTGCTGATAGGAAAATATAGTGATAAAATAGAATATGTCAAACGCAATCTTGCAGATCTAACTCCCAAAGTTTCACTTTTGAAATATAAGCTCTTCACAGCTACAAAAATACACAGAATCATGGACACATCTACCAGATATTTAAATGCATGTAGTTCCACAAATGGATAAAAGTGGCAACACATAATATCCATGTAAAGATCTCATGGTGTGTACATGTAGACAAGCTTGCTCAAAAATGAACGCCACGAAAAATGATAGGCAATACCCCAAGTACAGGATGTGAAAATTGAGCTTAATTCAGCAAAATATTTAATTAGAGCATAGAGCTCATGAACCAAATCTAAACCAACTTAAAGTATGAATAAAAATGAGGGTATAGAATATGATGAATGTGTGCATGTTTGCTGACAAATAACATAAACACAATTAAATAATCCCATGTTTAAAAATGATTTACCTGTAAGAAAACATATACACCAAACAAATAGGTAATTGAACCAAGTTATATATAATAGTAAAGTGGATTACAATCTCACCAGGACAGATGTCATCAGACCAAGAGATCCGAATCCTAAAAACAGAAAATCTAGTCAGGTTTGCTTCTAAAGAAAGTAATCATGTTTCCTTCCTTACAAAAACAATAGATATGTGTAAGATTAGATATAATGATCAGTTCAAAGCCAGATTCAATGAAAAATAGTATTTTGCACCACTAACCTTGCGCAAGGAAATCACTTTGCACATCACCATCATAATTTTTGCATGCCCAAACATAGGAACCATCACTCTTCAAAGAATAGGCTACCATGTCATCAATAAGCCTATGCTCATACCTGTTCATGAATCAATCATTGAAAAAAGTTATTGTGTGCCCAACTGAGTCAAGATAATCAACATTGCAATCTTCATATTATTGTGCCAAGAAACAAAACTAACTAGATTCTTGTTGTGTCATATTTAGCTTTCCAACTGGCCTCATATACCTCATGGAGGAAATCTTTAAACCTACCAATTTAAGTCACATATAAGAAGAATCTCTGAGAATATGAGGATCCTTAAGCTAGAGAATCATAAAGAATGATAACATGGGAAGGTGTGTTAGAGAAAAAGGTAAAAATAAGATCATCAATACTTGTATTGATTTGAAAACATACCTTCCATCATATTTTTTTAAAATTGTGTTTTTAGTACTTAGGTAAAGTGGCCATTTCTTCTCATAAGTTGTTGCCATTGATGCATCAACAAATGCACAAATAGAATGCACATAAATAATTAATCATAATTAAATATTTGAGATTTTCTCAATTAGAATTAGAATAGGAAATTATATTTTTCTTAAAAGAGAGGACTACATACCTCATTAGTATTGTACATAGCTAATGCTATTCCTCCATCTCCTTTAAAGTCATATACCTCCAACTCTGTAGTTTCACCTTCATTCTCTAGAACTACATCAATTGATAGAAATCACTGTTGCATGCTACAAAGAATACTAATGAAACAAAAAATAGATGTTTTCCAATCTCTGAGAGTGAAACCACAATGATAGTCACTAAGTCAAAAGACAATAATATTATAATTCAATGTGTTCACAAATTGTCTAATATGGAAATAATCCAAGTATCCTTAGAAGTGAAGTTCAAAATGAAACAAGCTCTTCACTTGTAGTGATAAAAACCTCATTACCTTTTTTAACATCATTACCTTTGATTATCTTTTGTGACCTTTTCTCGGCTAAAGACTTATGACAACTATAATTTCATTCCTAAATGACTCTAAAAGACCTTTTAAAACACTCTTCACACACCTATAACCTTAACTAACCCCATTCAAGCCTAAGTTGGCTTATGTTGCCAATGTTGGCAATTTTATGAGATCTTGCACTTTGAGTGCATTTAACATCATTTAGGGGCTTTAATAGCCTATTACATCATGTAAACACTACCATCCACCCATGACTCTTCCTAGGACACCCTAGGACTTCAAATGACCCCTTACATCATATTGACTCCCTATTTGTGCCAATTTGAGCTTCACTTACATCTTATTGAACTTCACTTTGTTTCGAGAATAGTTTAATATTCTCTACTAAATAGGGCCAACCACATGAAGGTGGAAGATCATTTGGCCCCACCCCTCTCCCTGTAACATCACTCTACATTCCCCGTTAACATCTAACATTCATTCATTCTTTCAACTATTAATAAAATGTAACATTCAATCAATATCACATGATACCATTCATTAACACATTAGATTTATAAAGATGCAATATTAATCAATATTTTGCATTAAGACATAATTCATGAACATTCATTAGCACAAAATTAAATTCATTGAGACATGAAATTTAGTCATTATCAATTAAGGTATGTAGATGACAATCATTTCTTTTTTTTCTTTCTATTTATTTTTTCTATGTAAGCTCTAAGAGGAGCATCGGTGTCATCATCAATTCCCCCCTCATCAGTTCTTTTCTTTGTTCTTGATGATCTCAAATTCCTATGCTCTTGCAAAGGGGGGTCCTCTACAATAACAAATAAAAGAGTTAAATTAAAAATAATTTATTATAATTGTTACAAGTATTTAATTATTTTAAATAACATAACTATGGCACTCTTTACCTAATCTGACCACATCATTTTGTCTAGACTCAACGTCAACATGCTCATGAACATCAACCCCTCAATCCTCTACAGCTGCTATACAAAATGTTATGTTAATCCGAACACCAATTGCAATTACATATTAGATAATTTAATAGCAAATGTATACCTCCAGCACTGGGATGCACATCATGTGAACCTTCAGCATTCACAGATTGTGTAGAAGGATTGTCAGGTTGCATTCCAACATCCTACGCATTGTTATCATTGCTTGCTTAAAAAAGATATACTCACTTTATATTGGAACTTAACATCAAATAGACTAATTGGTAAAGTATTCAATTTGAAATAAATTTCATTTAGCTTATTTACCTGTGGCTTAGATGCATCATTATTAGAACCTTCCACACTGATTTCAGCTCATAGCCATTTAGCCACAGCTCTATAGCCTTGTTGGAAGCCAAGTCTCTTATCCTCTTCTATGAGGCATCTCTTGAACTTTGAGCCCTGTATTTTTGCATGGTATGGTGAATTTTACTTGCATTGTTTCATCAACCAATGGAGGGTAGTTAAAATATCAAAAGGAAATACAAAAGTTGCAAAAGTTGAGGATCAGGAATACTTACAACTTGTGCTTGAAGAAGTTTCGAAAAACCACTAGAGCCGATCTTGTGTGTCCCGTGCTTTTCTAGTCTTGCCTTTGTTGCCTTTGATGTGTCAGGCAATCTATGAAAAGTTTGAAATATGTTAGATAGTATAAATATAGAGGTTAATTAGTACATAATTACATTCTCAACAGTATCACATACCTTGGTGTACTCTCTACTGGTGTAATTGTATTTTTCTTGTCAGCTTTATACTTTCCATCCAAAATCAGAGCCTTCCACTCAACCTCAGGAACATAGGACGGACACTCGTACCTAGGGTTATCCCGTAAATTTTTTCTATACTGGTCCATAATATACTTCAAACATAAACCAACTTTTTCAAGGAGCTTGTTTCTCTCAAATGCAAAAGGTCCAAAGAGTTGGGTCATGCTCTCTATAAGATCATCCTTCAACTTTTTGTCTTGGAGATTCCACCTTTTAAGTAAAAAAAAAAATGTTAGACTCATAAATGAAGTGAAGCTACCTTTAATATGGTTCAAGAAATTGATGAAAAGGAAAACTATTCTAGCAATGATATGAAATCAAAATAGTGGTTTGGGGTTTTCGTTAGGATATGATGTTCCACCAAGTACGCACGGTGGGCCTGAATATTCGCAAACACTCATCACCAAGGTTTTTCCAAAAACATCATTCTCTACAAAACAATCATGGGATCATTAGTCGATGAAGAGTGATCAAAAACTAAATTACTATTATATCACTATAGAGTAATAACTTTAAAGTACCTGGAACTTTGGCTACTTTTAATGGAATGCCTTCATTGTCGTTGATGATCAATATGACATCCTTCACTGTTCCTGTACTAGGAACATAGGAACATCCAGGGAATGATATTGCAGCTCCTATTGCAAAAAGTTTCATAATTTTCATAAGTTCATATAAATTAACCTATTTTAGATAATTTAACAGTTCGGTATGCTCTGTTTAGAGGAAACTGCCATTAGCATTTTTGTACAGGCATATATTGGCAAATTAGAGATGCATCTAAGAATTGTAGAGACTAAGGATAATAGATCAGACATGGCATCCATCATTGATTGCATGTAATAGATAGACATCCAAAATAGCATCAAATTAACTTTACAAGAATATATATATCCATATTTGACACTACAACTCAATCTCTATATTAGACATTGCAAGTACAAAACTCTGTATCTAAAAGAGCAATATCATTATTATAAGCAACATATCACACTCCATTGCATAAACTATAAAGATAAGATAAGATATAGAAATTGTATCACCATAGGCAACATCATCTTATCAATTGTTGGGTATATACTTTGTCCTATCAGATATCACAGCCATTGTTGAAAGCAATAAATCATTTGCATAAGATTGTTAGCTACATGAGATACAGTAGCACATTCATATCAATAAAGTGGTAAACCATATCCATAAGGATAAAACACTTTTATATTAGTTATCGCATTTATTTCAATTTGTATATAGAAGTTTATCTAAGCGTAACTTTCATTACTTGCTTCTTTTGCATTTATTTGACATAGTGAAAAAGGAAGTAGAGGTAATTATGCCTATTTCCTTGCTTATCCAAAAATGGGATATTACATCTATAATTAATCAATAAATATGAGTGTCCATATTTTTAGAATTCCCAAAAAATCTTTGCATAATGTGTCCAGTGCCTATTTCAGGCCACTATGTTGGTGTCCATATGTGCATTCATCCTCTTTTGATGAATAATTTTTGCAGGCATAGTGGTTAGTGTAAATCTATTCAGGCTACATTGAAAAAGTATAATTTGTGCAGGCTTGGTGTACTCATTGAAATAGCAACTAAATAGGAGTCGGCAATTGTAACAGTCAAAAGAAGGTGATGATTCATGCAAGAACATGTGAAAAATACATGAAAAAGTAATGTTTGAGTTCAAAGACAATAGACATGTGAGTCTAGTTAATCATTCACATGAATTATAAAAACCAAAGGCATATCAAATAAATAGTTGTAAAAAAATTGTGAAAATTTTTAAACGTTGAGTGACTACCGAAGGGGGGTCATTACAATCTACATCGTAAACACATAACAAAAGAGAGGAAAAGAGGGATTTGTGTACCGATAGATGTTGCAACAGTTGATGCTTGTAAGTTGTGTGTTGTCGACTCAGCACTCAGAAAGAGATTTGTGGTTGTCCTGGATGGAGGCGGTATCATCATAGGATCTAAAGCTAAAGAATAAAATTGTTAGAGCATGCATAAATATAGAACGCATGCATAAATTCAGTCTTAATTGCATGTATTGTCAATGATTATGATAATTCCTATCTATATTCAATGGAAAACACAAGTGGGGAATGTCACATTTGATCTACTTGAACCACCTGCAGCACCCTCATCATGGGAATGGGGCTCAAAATCACACAAAAAACTCTGTAAAGACAACGCATCCATATTTTAAATAATGTCGTAAAAGAGCATAACATAAAAACCATTATTGAACTCTTGTTATAATTAAAAATTTCATTAATACTTACTTTTAAGGTTTCAGAGGTGTGCAACAATTCAAATGCCCTATTTTTTATTTCTTGAGTAGTAGGCTTAATGGTTGCCAAACGTATAATTTCTCTGCCAATTTTCTTTAGTAACTTTTTAATTGAACCGATTGGGTCATCGGTCTCTACTAAATCAATATAAAATGGGTCCTCCTCAGGGGCTAACTGCTAAGGGAGTGCTGGTTCCTTTCCCTCCGTCCGACCACTAGCCCTCTGTGACAACAATAGTATTAGTATTATCAAAATTACTCCAAAAAAATGAAGAAAACAACATTAAACAACATTAAAAAAATAACATTTTTCTTGTATCTAGTTTGCACAATTACATTGAGTCTTACCTGCTCATGTGTAGATGAGTTGGGAACATCGCCAACATCCCCTCTAGGTGGTTGCTCCATATTGTGCCCCTGTGTCAAAGATCAAGTATAAAAATGTTAGCCAAAAATTTATTGACTAAATCGTATGTTGGAATCATTGATTAGAAGTTGGTTTAATATTATGTACCACCCCGTGATAGTAGCCTCGTTTGTATCTATGCGGTTCAAATTGTAATCAATAAGAAGCTCTTCCCCTGTATGTATTGATTTTATCGCACAGATGAATACACAATTTCCCTCGCGTGCCTCAAATATACAATTGGGTTTCTTTATAGTTGACCTGGGTCATGTACTATTTATAAAAACTGCAATATTCCTTGTTGCTTTTGGCCTTCCATCAATATATATAGCCACACTTTTACTTTGATTATTGTCTTGTTGTTGTATATAATTTTTTGAGAGGGCATACCTACACATACTTTTTTTATATTGAACAATATGCATCCAACTTTTGTAATCATAACAT
Source organism: Cupressus sempervirens (assembly GCA_028749045.1). Lineage (NCBI taxonomy): Eukaryota > Viridiplantae > Streptophyta > Pinopsida > Cupressales > Cupressaceae > Cupressus > Cupressus sempervirens. Next base: position 93,666,307 of record CM053786.1, read on the forward strand.
GGTCCAACATACTCCATCAATTTAGAAACTTTTTTGTAAGACACCTTTATGTTGTCCATAGAAAATAGGCCCAAACCATCTAATGATGATGGTGCTATGCGATATATCCTCTTGTTAACACAAAAATTAGTGTTTATTGGAGGAAGTTCCTTGGGTACCCAATGTTTTTGTAGATGTTGGTACCTCAAGGGCACCTCGATGTCGCCTTTTGTCTCATCATCATAAGAACATGACCCCCCTTGAGAAAGGAAAAATTTCATGCATTTATTGAATTTCCTTCTAGTCCTTTGACCTCTAGTTAATCTCCCTATTCTAGATAAACTGCATGTGTCACTTTCCTCTTCTATTTCTATATTTCCCTCACTTGAGGAAGAGACTTCTGAAAAATACCTATTTGCTGCTACCTACAAATGGGAGAGATCTGAGAAGACATCAATCTTACTATTGATAAGTGTATTAAATAGACAGTCTATAAGGAGTATTAACTTATACCTGTCGATCCATGAGACTATGCGAGATGCTCCTGAAAGGGGTTCAGTTTCTTGCAAATGTAATTCAATTATCATGAGTATAATCACATCATAACCATAATCACATCCATCATAAGCATGACATAAAAATTAAAAACATTAAAAGGTACACAATATAACACTTAAATCAAACTCACATTATAAGCCTACTAGGGAAGTAAGCGTAGTGAAGGGCTAAGTACTTATATTATGTTTTCCCTATGAATTTTATTCTAGGTACAACTCCCTTTTATAGATATTTAATGAATTCCCTTTTCTAAACTAAACACTTACAAATGCTTTTGACCTGAAAGAAAATAAGGCTCAATACATTCACACATCAATATGTATTTTAAATAGTTTTATTTAATTAATTTAGATTAATAGTTAATTTAGATTAGCAGTATTCTATTTCTAGTTGAAATTTGTAGCTTTTAAATAGATAATGAATAAACTATGTAACCATATAAGACAAATATATTTCTATCAAAAAATGAATATTAAATAGATTAAGGATTGATGGCATACCTCTAAATTTCGTCAACATCCTCGTCGTCGTCATCATCATCATCATCATCCTCACCATCATCATTGTCGTTGTCATTGTTGTCATCATCAACATCATCATCATCAACATCAACATCAACATCAACATCAACATCAACATCATCTTCATCATCATCAGTAGTAGCATCTACATCATCTTCTACTTCTTTGGTATGTTCTACTTGCATCACATTATACTTTATTGGCCTTCCTCTCGGTTCATGTCTAACAAAAAATGACCAACCCAATTTATGTGGAACCTCTGAGTAAAATACCTGCTCACATTGGTTTGGAAGAACATAGGGCTCATCCCCAACTGGCTCAAATGACCTTGTATTAACCATTGTAAATCCATTATCATGTTCAATCATAGTTTTGTCAGGATCATTTGGATTAAGCCATAGCCTATACCATTTGACAACAAAGAGTACTAATTTGAAGGAACTAAAGTCACACTCTAGTATATCATCCGAAATGCCATAGTATCAATTTTTAGACTCTCGAGGATGTAATTCATTTCTAGATGAAATATTAGTCACTTGAAAGACTGTAGTTATTCCTGAATCACAAGTTTTCTTCATGTCATCCAACACTTTGACAAAAAATTTATGACAATTACATAACATAACCTTGTGGTGTTTAACCTGCAATAATATGTAAAACATGTAAAAATTATTGTATCATGAGTTGATAAACATATGGGTGATTAATAAATTTGTACGTACCTAGAAACCTCTTAAACCACGTGCTAAATCTATTTCCCTTTGCCTAACATTGGAATCTCCATTATGATGAGCTTCTTTAACCAATCAAGATACACCTCCCCATGTTAATGTCTGACTAGAATGTTGACATCGTTCAATCCATACCGTCATCCAATCAAGATTGTTTGCAATATACAAATGTAGTGCATCCCACTCTTGAGCACCTATACAAAAAAAAATAGACAAACTACAACCGATTTATTTTGAAAATTAAGAAATAATTTATTACAATAACAGCTTATAATTTATTACCTCTCACTTTCCTCAATGTACCTTTCCCCATCAAGTACTCCCCTTCTAATTTTTTAAAAGGCTTGAGATTCTTAATGCGATCTACATGGTTATTTGATGTAAACTTAGGAAAATATTCAGTAATGTACACCATAGTCTGGTATACCATATATCCCTCTACCATAGAACCCTTAGGATGTGCTCTTTGTTGAACCAAAGCTTTCAAAAATTTCAAGTGCTTCTCAACCATCCACATTGACCTAGTGTGTATAGGTCCACACAATTCAATCTCCTCAACTAGGTATATGAGGTAGTGTTCCTGTGCATTGAAAAAAGTTGAAGGTAGACACTTTTGCATTTTACACAGTAAACGAGTAATTTTTCTCTTCCAATAGTTTATATCTTCTTTATGGATTTCTTTAGATGACAACCACCTACATTAAGAGATTCAAGTCACAAAAAATATATAGATACGAGACTTTACAAAATAATATACAATAGATTACATAGCAAGAAAAAAAAATCACGAATATAATAAATATATAAAATAAATTGAACAAATATTATTGCTTACCTCATGTATTTTCCAAGATCGTATCACTTTTTTGATTTTATTGTTGAAGGGCTCTGGGAGAGATAGAGGAAGCATGTACTACAGTAATTATAAACCAATCATTTCATTGTTTTCTAACATAACATAACGAATAGTACACATAGTTTATGAATATATTGTAAATATAGAAGAACATAACTTACCTTGATGAAAGTATGCCAATCATGCATTTTGAGCACTGGCCCAAATTCACTTTTTTTTGATATGACATTGTTTATGTTCGTAGCAAATCCTATGAGAATTCAAATTTTTTGTATGACTTCTTTTATGGCATCACTTTGGTGCTCCATTAATAACCAAGGAAGGGCACTTATATTAATCTGATCTCTGTTGCTATTTGAGTGAATGAAATTCTTCAATGCATGGTTGGATTCATGAATGTCATTACAAATTTTGACAATTTTTTCTTTGTCATGCCTTCCATCCAATATTTTCACAATGTCTCTGTTATATTCTTTCCAATATGCATAAAATCAAACAAATGCACAATTTGTAAGTGCTCGTAGTAGGGCAACCTGCTAAATTGTCTGGGATAGCTTTTTAGTCCCTTTGGAAGGTTGTCAGTACTGCCTTGACAACCTTCATAATCATCAATTACACAATTAGTAAACAAAAAGCACAATAGAAATATATAAATTACAAACATAAACCATTAGGTGGAACGATATTACCTTGACGATTAATTCTATTATATTCCAACTTCCATAGGCGAGATGTAATTCTTCGTGGCTTTGATGTAGTCTCTTCTTTCCCATTGAAAAGATGTTTTTGCATACTCCAATACTTATGATTCCTATGGAGGAAGTGTCTACACTCATCAAAGACCTGCTTTCCTAAAATTTTTGAATGACAAGATTTCATTTTTCTACCACAAACTGGACATGCAAATTTTCCCTTTGTTTGAAGACCTACAAAATAATGATATAATTGGATTATTAAATATGTTGATTTTTATAATTATAATTATCATGCCCAACTTGAATTCACTATAACATACCACAAAAATGTGTTAGCCCTGGGGCATCATGTATTGTCCATGCAAGTATTGCATGGAATTGAAATTGTCTTTGTCCTATTGGTCTAGACACATCATACATAGTGACACCATTTCATAACTCCACCAACTCATCGATAAGAGGCTCAATATATACATTCATATCTTTAACTTGATATTTACCTACTTGAATGAATAGCAACATTATATAATTATTGTGACCATTTTACTGCAAGATTTGTAAGTACATGTAAATTAATAACTATCAAATGATAAGATACCTAGAACAATCATTGCCAACATTATGTGCTCCCTCTTTATTGACATCTACGGAGGAATGTTATTGTTGATAACAAAAACAGGCCACACTGAGTAAACAGATCTCATCTCTCCAAATGGATTGACAACATCCACTGCCAATGAAAGCTTGAGATTACAAGATTCTTCGTTGAAGTGTTGCCACTTTTCCTCTATGTGCATAAATGTCGAACCATCCGTAGGGATTCAAATAATGTCATCTCTACTTCTATTGTGTGCATGATAATTCATAAATTGAGCCAAGCTACTGCACCTGAATAATTGTCGCATCCGTGGAATAATGGGGTTGTAACGAAGAACCTTTTGAGGCACCTTTTTTGTTAGTCAATTTGTTTGATATCATATGACATACAGGGCATTGTGTTCCTAATTGATGTTCTTTATAATATATAATATGATCATTGGGACAAGCATGTATTGCTTGATACTCCATTGCAATATCTTTCATAACAGTAGATAATTCTCGATATGAACGAGGTAGAATATTTGATGATGGTAACAAAAACTCGCCTATCAATCTACAACAAAAAATATAAGTTGTTAATATAAACAATATTAGTGGTACATTATTCACTCTTTGTTAACTATAAAGACATATATGACATACCTTAACATACATGACATTGTTATGTTTGATAAACCATTCATAACCTTCAAGTTCAACAACAACAATACAACAGAGAGAAGAGTTGTTTGGGAGTCTTTATATAGGGGCGCGTATGCCTTCTCAAGTAGAGGTACATCAAGGCTATCATCATCATCATGATAAGATATGCTTGGACTAAATGTGTCATGGATCAATGTATTTATACCATCATCTTCAATTGTTTTTTCTGGCACATGATCATCATCTTCCATGGGATCATTATCTTCACCTTGGATATTCGCACCTCCATGTTCCTCCACTTTGAAAACCATATTCTTTAGATTGTTGTGGTTCATATCATGTGCTTCCTTGGGGAGATCAACCTATATAAAATTGATCAACATAAATAAACCATGATCATCAACTCATCATCAAGTGATTTCATATGCATATAAATTGTTAAAATGATATAATGTATGACTTACCAGTGGATGATAGTCATGCCCCCCCTCAATGTGACCATTCTCCCTACAATGTCTCTTAGCTGTTTTGATTAGCAGTCTTCTACGATTTAATCCCTTACAAATTTTGCAAGGACAGTAACATTTTCCATGATCGTTCTTTGCAGAAAGCAAAAATCAAGCTATGAAAAATTCGGTCTAGAACTTTCACTATCTAAGAAAAACTATCAAAAGTACACAAATCTTCTTAGACCTAGCTAAATAATTTAATATTTAAAAAATACTTTCTATGACTTTATTCCTAAGACATTTAATCCAATCACCTTTTATAACATTCAGTCAATTGCTCTAGGCAAATTTCTGGATAAGATTATTTGTAAAACTTTGACCAACCACTTGAAGGTCTTATTTAAACAGACTTTACAACATTAAGCCACTAAAAGCAATTTCAAAACATATAAGCTAAAAGTCTAGTTAAAATATACATTAGATTAAAAAATATTCAATTTTCATACCCGAGCGCACGGCTATATAACTCATGCAACGGTCTTCTTGCTTAGCTATAGAAGCACTCCAGCAATCAAATCATACAAGCTACAAGGCCTAACAACAATTTCAAAAAATATAAGCTAAAAGTATAGTTAAATTATACATTAGATTAAAAAAATACAATTTTCATACCCGAGCGCGTGGCTATATAACTCATGCAAAGGCCTTCTTGCTTAGCTGTAGAAGCTCTCCAGCAATGAAATCAAATAAGCTACAAGGCCTAACAGAAATTTCAAAACATATAAGTTAAAAGTCTAGTTAAAATATACATTAGATTAAAAAGTATGCAATTTTCATTCCCGAGCGCGCAGCTATATAACTCGTGCAATGGCCTTCTTGCTTAGCTATAGAAGCTCTCTAGCAATCAAATCATACAAGCTACACGAATTAATAGCAATTTCAAAACATATAAGCTACAAATCTAGTTAAAATATACATTAGATAAAAAAAAATATACAATTTTTATACCGTCTAAGTGTGCGACTATAACTCGTGCAACAACCTTTTTTCTTAGCTGTAGAAGCTCTCCAGCAGTCAAATTATACAAGCTACAAGGCCTAAAAACAATTTCAAAACATATAAGCTACAAGGAAAGACATATTACATGACATGGAAAAGGGAAAAAAATTTACAAGCTTTAGCAAGACATATTAAATGACATCATAGTGCTAGAGAGATCACAATTATATGAGTCAAACATAGTCATGAAAAAGCACATAAATTAGTTATTATATGCAATTAAAAGATATATAGGTAGATAGGGACATCCATAGGGCATATTGAAGAAATTAAATGGTCATATAGATTTCATATGGGATTTTGAAGATGTTAGTGTTCTAAGGCAAAGAATCCATTCATATAACCATAATGACTCTATTAAGGTTGATTCTAGTGAAAAAAGACTTGAAAATTTTGAAACTCTCGTGCAACAAGATATAACTGAAGAGGTTGAGATGCACCTGGTGGAAAAGAAGGAAACACATACCTAACCCCAATAAAATAAAAATTGAACCCTTAAAAACAAAAAACATTTTGAAGTTTGATCCCATGCCAAATCAAGATTTTTTTTTTTATGGTAAATAGCTGAAGTTGTGTTGTAGGCTCTTGCTGCCAAATCAAGAACCTAACATTAAACCACATTAAACTTGAAAACCAAATGAAACAATAAACTAGATTGAACCCTAATATCACCACCAAGTCTAATTGAATGCTGAATCATATTGAACTCTACACTTACAACTTAACCAATATGAACTTTAACCATAAATCCTGTATTGAAACTTCACTAACTATATATCAATAATATTTTAAATAATTTACAATATTAATTATTATCTTATCAAATGATTACATATACATCTTTATTTATTTATTTTTCACAATAATTAATATACATCCTTATTACATATAAACCTTACACCAAATCAAATCTCAACCCTAACACTAAACTCAATTCTATATTTAAGTTGAACACTTAAAATAAAGATTAAGACAAATAGAACCACCATATGCCAAATTGAACTTTAAAATAAATTTCAGCCTAAACCTTACAACCATCATCATCAAGCTTATCTACTATAAGGTTTAGAGTATTTGGCATTCTTAAATTTGTGATATTGCTATCAGGATTTAACTATGTGATTTTGAGTCAAACTCATTGACCCGTGTTTCATGAGTAGTGATTCAACATGAATCCATCTCTCATGAGAATAAATGGAACACTTATCACTCATTGGAACAAGTATTTTTCGAAAGGTTTTAACTCATTTCATCAAAAATCTCTTGATTTCAATTCCATATCCTTGATTAGTTTAGCCCAACTCTTGGTCACACCTTCACACCCTAGAAAAACTCAACTACTTAGTAGGGAAAAGTTGCCCAAACTCATCTTTTCAACTTGGAGATTTGGAAATTGCCACTGAGACCATCTAAGATCAATTAAGAGCACTAGCTCCACTGCTAAAGCAAAAAGAGGGTGGTTTCCATTTGCAATGTGGCAATGATGTGTAAATCTCACAACAGGGGTATTACATACATTATGATTATATTATTATTATCAAATTGATTGGAGGTTCCAAGAAAAGCTTATTTCATCTTTTTTTTAGGTTAGAGATATATCTCTGACTATAATTTGTTTATTATCTAATTTGGATTTGTGAATTTAGGGCGAACTATAAGGCAAACTAGGAAAAGGATATTACACATTGCAAAGGGGGAAAACTTGATGAAGAGGTGCGACTCTCCCTCACATGCAAGGTATAAAAAAGAGAATGTTTCATTTGAAGAGTACACCCAAGGGAGATCAATTTGGGGGATAATATATTACTCTCAAAGGAAAAATTGAAACATAGTAACTCAATTAATTAAAGGTGGTGATCCTTTATTCCTTATACCAATAAAGCACAAAGGACAATTCATTCCAAGCTTGGAAGGGTGACTTATCAATCATCGCTCATGGCTCCATTGAAAGAAATCCTTAATTGATCCATCAATCATTAATCCCTCAAGAAATCAAGCATCAATCAATCAGCAAGATCAACCAAAATATCATCAAATCACATCAATCACAACTTCATCTTGGGACTACAAAATAAAATAATTCAGCAATTAAGCATCTCTCTATCAAATTAGCATTCATTCAATCATTACTAAAAAATGTATCAGACCAGAATTTATTACATCATCACACATCAATAATCTAATCAACAATCGCTTAAATCATCACTCAGTAATAGCTCAAATGATAGAATCAAGTAATTGGATTAGATCAGTACTAGATAGAGCAGGGATTATGTGTTCTAGAAATTATTAAGATATGTATGATGAAGATGCAGTCTAACTTATAATATCTTATGGATTTGGTATAGTTAATGATGTGAAATACTAAACAACTTAGATTCTTTATTTGTTTATCAAATTTTGATATTCTCCAACAAAAAAATCATGTATAGGTTAGCAAAGAAATACAAGGGGGGAGGGCAGATATAGGTTCCCCTTTTAAATAGACCACCCCATGTTGGATGGACGTATTCTTGCCACTCATGAACCAATGGGAATTGTATCATGCCCTTGGGCTTTGTTGTGGCAAAAGTTCCAGAGCAACCTATTGTTCTTTCCTTTCTAGTGTCTACAATGGTTGCTTGTAGAAGTTAACTAAAGGTTGGAATTTATCATATATGGCTTAATAAGGAGGCATGAGTAGTGAGGGCAGAGATAGATTCCCCTTGTAAGTAGACCACACCATGTTGGTGGATGTGTTCTTGCCACTTGTGGGCCTAGAGGTGTTGTATTCTACCTTTGGTATTAGTTGTGGCAAATGTTCTAGGGCACCCTATTCAAACCCTAATATGGTTGGCTATTCTAAATAAAACTATAAATTATGTCTACATATGAAATGTTAGTAATTTAGTTGTTTATTTACTTTAAGTTTCAACAGCTATCATATGTTTAATTATAGAGAACAATTTGTATACAAAGTTTGTTTTAAAATTCCTACTTTGGGTAAAAATCAGTAGGGGACACCATTACACTTTTAACATGATAGTTTTTAAATATTGCATGGGAGGATATTGCAATTACATCCAATCATCCTTACCTAACAGAGAGCTACTACGTACACTTGTGTGCCTGTGCACACAATTATGTGTGTATGGAAATATAGGTTTTGGTACTCTGGATCTTAATATCAAAGCTAAATTTATGTTGTTAACAGCGTTATCAAAAAAAATTATAGGAATTTTATGAAGATGAGCTATCTATCTTATGTGAAAAGTGTCTTAAATGCTATGCCATATTGCTTCTTTATATTTTCCCATAACAGATTAGTTGTGATTGTATTGCAAGTGAATTAAAATATTTTCAGTGAGTTACTCATTTTGGAAAGCTAATTCTAGTTGCTTTTCTTAGGTTTGGTCCATACTTTTGTCAACCAGTGATTGCTAGATTAGGGGATGCCAACAAACCATTTATCTGCACAATGGATTCTATTGGAGCTAAGTATGTATTCTTTTTCTTGTATAAAGTTCATTTAATTGTTATGGAAGCTGTATTTTGCACATTATTCATGCATAATGGAATTTTTTTTTGAATAATGTTATATTTTAAAAGGTTGCATGAGCAAGATCATATGTTGGAATGTAATCTATTATATTATTGCTTTGTATGCACAAGTGTTAATGGTGACCTCCTAACATCCAACTTTCACTGTCATCAGATAGAGAACTTGTAACATTTTAGGGTCAGGAGATACTTTGTGAAAAATGAACACTATTTTGCTATGTCTGGGGACATGGTGGGGATCAAAGCTCAATTTTTGATTCAGCGAAGGCTTATTAGGTCAAGATTGATTAGATTTAGAACTTTGTAAAATATTTTTTAGAGTTGGGTTTGTTTATTACTTGAAAGAGATATATAAGAGAGCTGAGATAGAATTTTTTTTTTTTACCCAGGTCAAGGCTCATTTGACTAAAATTGAATGGGGCAGTATACCTTGTATTTTCTAGAAGTGTAGTTTGATTTGATCTTTCTTTTTATAGAGGATGTCCTGAAAGAGGTATATGTAGAAAGGCAAGCTAAATAGGGGTTTGCAACACAAATAGTTTATGGGAGAAATCAAATAGTTTATGGGGTTTTCCCTCATATATCTAATCTATATAGGGGTGCACCATATAAAGAAGTGAGAGATCGAAGGTGCCAAGATCCTCCATTTGATCTGTTGACCTATGAAAAATATGCAAAATTCAACACAAATTTCAAAAGATTTAAACAACCTAACCTTTTTCAGATGCATGACAGAGGCTTTACGCACTTTAATTGGCTGTAGGTGAGTAGACAAAGATTTGAATACTTAATTTTTTATACTGCTGCTAGATTTTGAAGAATAGCTTTTACTTCTAAGACGATTCCTTGTAGCCCACTTGCCATGGTCAACAGATGTTTTTTAGATTACGAATGAAACTGAGGTAGCCATAAGCTAGTCCAATTTAGGTCTTGAATCACATCTTACCTAGGATACATACTTGTACAACCACTTCAAGTGAATTCCTTGGAAAATCTTTGTAAGTTTGTGAGTCTCCATTTGTTAGAACACAGATAGCTAGGTATGCTCGGCTACTAGAGCGTGCTGGTCGTAGATAACGTGATGAAAATGTTTGAAATGCACGCATATATTGTATGGCGCATATATATGTTTTTGTTTTTCAATTAGAGCCCAACACCATCGTAATTACAACACCTAAGTTGCCTGACATCGCAATTGTGATGTTGTCAGGCTATATTTGAAAAAAAGAAGCCAAAAAACACATTGGTGTCACAAATTGGCCCCTAATGTATTAGTGATATGTTTACATTGGTATCTAAATGACTTTATATTTCCTTGTATAAACTATTTGATAATATACAATCATTCTTAACTAATTACAACCAATTGAGTAACTTCTTGGAAACAAAAATTTTGCAAAAAATTAGAGTTCCAAATGGTATGCCAAAGGAAGAACATCACTATGAGACAGGTCTTTATACATAGAAAAGGTACTTGATGTCTAGGTACATATGTGTTCATAATAACTTTAAGTACAATCTCTTGGAACCCTTTATATTTCACTATAATTCTTGCATATTTTCTCAAAATATCATTTGCCTTATTCAAAGCTTTGTCAAAGTGATCATCAATATATTTTCCCAATCGATCTTATCCTTTATGAACAAATCTAACAATATCCCATTTATTTATGGAAAGAATATTAGTAAGGATACATAGTATACTATTTGATTATTAATGCATTCATGACTTAGAAGTACACTTATTTAGTACTGTGGGCATAGTACTATTGTAATCAATTTCCTATAACTAGTGATTAAAATTTATGATTTCAACAAATCAAAATTAAGTAATTTTAAATATTACTATATTGTAAATATTTTTTTATAGTTAAAATGTACATTTCATACATTTCTAAATTAAGAAAACTAATTTTGAGCTGTCTCATTGGCTTGAACAATTTGGTATTATAGATGAACTTTCAGCATTCCTCTTCAAATTTTTAGCCAACTTTTGAGGATACGTTGTCCAATATTTATGTAAAGTAAGACATACAATAATAAAATTATACAAAATTATAAAACTTATTTATTTCTATTTCTTAAATTAATTGCAAATTTTCTCTTCATACCAAAATTCTTAATGTGGGAACACTTTCAATTGATGAAGGAGTATAAGGCCTTATATTCTATACAATTGTAAAGTTACCTTTCTACTATTAATAAAATGGTTATATTTTCATGCATGAACATAGTTTTGTCTAGTGAAAAAATATAAATCAATATGAAAATTATATGAATTTGTTCTAACAAATATTTGTTTCTTTTTCTCTTCTAAGTTTCCATACAAGGAATTATTAATAAGAAATTATTTTCATATCATTAAAAGTATTATAAAAATCTAATTAAATTTTCTAATTAATATAAATATTTCAAAATCACTTCAATATTCTATGTGATTGTTTAATTTTAGATCTAATTCTTAACATTAATCTAAAATCTAGATTAGCAATATAAATTTATTAATAATTATGTTCCTTCACTTCTTGTTTGTGTCTTTTTATTGGCTTTCATGTTTACTTTTCTAATTGTAAATTAAAATGGTGTTCTTAAAATTTTCTTCTACCTTTTCTTTTTTATCACCTCTACACTAATAAAATAAATTATTAAAAATTATTATTATACCTTCTATAACAAGGAACCACTATACCTTCTATAACAAGGAAGTACTAGCCACTACGTGGCACTTGTTGGTGATGCATTATGTATTTCAAAATATATCTAAACTATATTAAAGGGTTTTTATAAATGGTTGAAAGTAAATGAATTAGAAATAGTGCATCTCTCTCATAAAATATTTTCAAAAAGGAAATATATTTGTAACGCAAAAATATAAAATCAAATTTCCACTAAAGAAGCCACGAGCTTATTCAAATCAAATTTTTATTTATGACTATATCTATTCCTCAATTTTATGATTTTAGATGCATATGAAATAAATGCCAAAATTCATCAATTATATCATCGATAGGTTCCAAATCTTTTCTAAACCTCAATATATTAATATCACTATTTTGCAATGACTTTAAATTTGGCCAAGGAAATAGAAAATCAGGTCAAGCATTTAGATACTGAACAAATCTAAGGATCTTATAATAAGAAAAAAATGATCCAATGCATGAGAAGATCACTGCACATGACACTCAAAGACTTGAACTAAACAACAGATTAGATGGAGCTTATCAAAGATCATTGGATGATTGTTATGAAAGCTAGAGAGTATGATAACAATCTGGATTAGTAGTTCACTGTAGTAATAAAATTTTAATCAGGATTGGATTAAAGTGCCAATACCGATGATGAGAATGTGGAGAGTCCCTTTGACATTTCTTCAAACATGTTAGGAAAATAGCTTAAGGAAAAATCCTAGATTGTGTGTTCTAAATATTTTTTGTTCAAATCGGATGAAAAAGAAATGAACATGTGTAATGATCAGAACACACCTTCTGTGGATTCAATTTCAATGTTATATTTATTGAATTATTAAATGTGATTGAGGAAATTTATAGTACAGTTCAAGTATGTGGGCGATTAGGTTTATTGACTTACCAAGTGTAACAATCACATTTAACAATTATAATTTTGGTCACATTGTACTAGTGTCATGGAAAGTTTTCTTATAACATTTTGTGTACACAATAAAATAACGTAAAGATAATTTTTATTCTTATTATTTTCTCTTTCTTGGCACCCATTAAATACACTTTGTTAGACTCTTTCTTTGTCAAAGTTTATTGTAACCTTTGAGAAAGTTATCTTCTTCCCAAGTTCTACAAGTATTGTTGCACCCTTTTACATCTATAATGAGCTTTATAGGCTCTTGGTTAGAATGAGTTGTAGTTTGATTATCCCCCTCCAACAAAATGGGTCCTACAAAAACATTGACATTGTTATGAATGAAGTACAAACTATTGTAGTGGTTTTCATCATGATATGAGACATGGTGTGTGGGAGTATTTGAGCTATCAAAATTGAAGATTTGGAATACTTGGCCATTCAAGTGGTGCACATGAATGTTAGGTTCAAGTCACCATAGAGGCTACATAAATTTTGAAAATTTTTGCAAAAATTAAAACTTTTTTATATTTTCTCATAGTATTCTTCAAAATTCATGTCATCTTTTGGAGAAAAAAAGAACTCAAAGTCTGCACAATGCTTCATAAAGTACTCTACTATGATACTATGATACTTTTAATATTCATCTTGGTTACCTTCAACTTGATATGTTACAACCCTAAAAATCTATTTCTATCTAGTAGCATTTACACCATTCTTAGCTGCAGTACATTATGTTAAGCCTTAATTTCTTCTTGTCTCTACTCCTATATTGTGCGTCACCCATAGGGATGCTTAATTGAGAATGCTTTTCTTCTTCTTTGATGGGCATTTCAAACTAAGGAACAAATGGTTTTCGAAAATGAGTTGTTTAACATGCAATTCAAGTAGATAATGATATGTATAATTAAAAATGACATATAAATCATAAGAATTTTATTTCAAAACAACATAATTTTATATGTTCAAGAATTTTGTAATGGTCTCAACCTCTACATAAATTATCAAATTCATTCATTTGTAATCTAAGAAAACATCAAGATTACATATAGTGAATTCATTTCAATCCAACCCTACATAATATAAATTATATACATTTAAGGTCATGAACATGTAGACCACCTATAAAGGTGTAGGAGATAAATAGTAACAACCATAAGTTATGGGAGAACAAAAGCTAAGGATCTTACATTATTGTAAAATGTGAGAATCAAGTAACAACTTATCTTCATTATATACAAACCACTTATATGTCCTTGGAATAGAGTGAGGAGCATTTAATTTCATGTCTATGATATGTAGACATGATTTTACTTGAGACACATATAGATACTATTTTTGAGCTTTATCATGTTCACGTGCATAGTTGGTTAAATGGATGCATTGCCACATTTATTATCCTTGTCATGAGATTTTACCAGACAATGTTATTGATGCATTGTAAAAGACCACCAAACCTTTGAGAACTACAATTTTAATTAATTAAAACATATATGATTTAGACCTTAGGTTCTCAAAATATTCCCACATACAAAAATAATATTATCAACAATTAATTCTATGCTCTTTTTAATTCAATATTGGTTAATGAACTAAAAGGATTTATGTAATATGAAGAATAAAAATAAAATTAATAATAATTACAACATATTTTATAACATTATAGATAAATTTAAAAATTCGGATGAAAAAATAATCACATCTATAACACAATGTTTACAACAATCAATTTTTTTTAATAGAAACAATATAAATAGAAAATATAAATATAACTATTAAGATACATTTGGTATTCTTTAAAATATATTATAATTTTAGATCTTAATTAAATAAATAAACAACACAACATCATATAGACACTCGAGTTATATAAGACAACAATAGTTAGGCCAAAACCAACAAGATAAAAAAAAATGAAGTTCTCATACTCAAGAATTTCAAGAAGAGGATAATCTTTTAAAATTGGTTAACAAGATATCCATTAATACATTTTAAAATCTCACCAATCTTTTAAGATCCATACATATTCATAAAGTCAACCCAACGCTACAATTTTTTTTTAACATAAATCATCTAATTTCCTTTTTATTAGAGCGACGCTCTTTTAAGATTGATTCCAAGATATTCAATCATGCATTGTAAAAGGTCACAAAATCTTTAAGAACTATAAATTTGACTAAATAAATAAATCTAATTCTGACTCATCAATAATCTTAATTAAGTTTAAAATAAAAATACTTTAAACTTGTGTTAAAAAATAATTCACACTTCGAACAATATTATTAATATACTTAATTTCATAATTACTATGTTCTTCTTTTAATTTTTTTCATTTCATAAATGTGTGTCTAGAAAAGATTGCAAAATTGGAGATCTCTAATCCTTTGTACACACAATTTATACATACATTTTTTAAATCATTGATATTCTTGTTTGTCCACCTACTTAATTACATGAAAATACTATTTTTTTCCCATTCAAGTCAAGATCACCTCACCCTTAACAACTGAAGAAAATTTAACACACAATAGTTTAAGAATTGTGAGGTGGCACAAATTTTGAAATGTGTTAACATTTAAATTATATTTGTGTGTTACAAAGTATTATTTTTCAAGTTCTAATTTAGATTGTCTTGACTTTGGAAAACATATATTAATCACAAAATTATTAACAAATTCCTCAAAGGGTTGTGAATGGATATCTAAATATATAACATTCCACGATGCTAGAAGTTCAATCTCATCACAGCTTAAATCTCTTATTTTTAAAAAATTATGACATACTTTTGGGTTTCTCTTTTACTTTTAATTTTGTCCACAATAACTTCAAATCGAGAGCAATTGGATTATTTTTGCATACAATTACTTCTGCCATAGATTCTATAAATGACCTACATTATATAAATCCCACAACGTCTTCTACAAAGGACTTGCCTACATCTATTGTGTCTACCTTCTTTAATTATATGAAAACACTATTTTTTTTGTCTAGCCAAATCAAGATCACCTCACCCTTCATAATTGAAGGAATTTTAACGCACGATAGCTGAAGAATTGAGACAAGGCATGAATTTTGGAACATGTAACATATATATATATATATATATATCTATATATATATATATATATATATATATATATATATATATCTATATATATATATATATATATATATATATATATATAACTATATATATATATATATATATATATATATATATATATATATATATTGTACAGAGTATTGTTATTGAAGTTCTACTTTAGATAACCGAAACTTTATTATTAACAGCTTCTTCAAAGGTTTGTGAATGGATCTCCAAATATACAACATTCCATGATGCTAGAAGCTCAATCTTGTATTCTTCTCTTTTAAACATTACAATATACTTTTTGTTTTTTCTTCTTTTCATTTTACTTTTATCCAAAATAAGTGCAAATTGACATTGATTGCATGATTTCTACATAACAACTACTTCTTTCACAGTTTTTATGAGCAACATGACTTGTATAAATCCCATAATGGATTCTGAAATGCACTTCGCTACATATGTTATGAACATCAAGGGAAACAAATCAATTAGTTCAAGAATGAGTGTGATTTCCACAATGACAGGTGTTTTGCCACGCACAGACACATTAGTGTTAATATTAGGTCATGTAGTTTCTTAGGTGTGTGTGACTTTATATGTGAAGATGCTACTCTAACATTTTGATATGTTGAAGAGAGACTCAAGATAATCCCAATCCCCTACTATGTTAATTGAAAATCTTATTATAAGATAATACACACCATAACTATAACTATAGATCATACATTGTATATTAGACAATGATAAGTTGTAGGGCCAAATCCATGAATGTTGACTAAAAAATTTAAAGCTTATCAATTAATCATTTCAATTGTATTTATAACAATAAATTAACTAAATGAAAATTATAGAGAACCTTTGCATTAAGAAAACAAAAACCTATGTGAACCATTGTAGAGATTGGGGTACACTGGCTAATGGTGGACATAAGTAACACAACTCCAAAAGATTGTTCAAAATTTAATCAAATATGATATACAACTACAACTTTGATTTCAATTTGTGGTGGACATTCTTAAGAATCTAACTCGCACATATATGTCAGTCTCATTCTAATACCTCTCCCATGAATAGAGGAAGGATCTCAAACACCATTCACAACACTTTTATCAAGCTCACACTTGATGAAATATTGTATGCATAGTTTTTCTATCATTGGTGAGAAAAAATAAATTTGAGACTTGGTTGAAATAATTATCTCTCCTTCTCTTATAGCCTCCATAAACAAGGTTATTTGTTGAGTACATTGTCAGAAAAATGGTTTATTGACATATTTTAATTTACATACTCCATTAATTTTTTATCATCGCAAAAAGATTTGATTGCAGCTCTCAATACTCCTCCCTTACAATGCTTGATACATTTTAAGAATGACCATATAGATGACAAATCAAAAGAACATAATTCTCGTGAAGATCGTATTACAAACTCCTTGTTGCTACTAACCAAAATAATCACAACCTTGTGCAAAGAAGATATCAAAATCTCACACGAATCCAACAAAAATGAGAGACCTAACTTGAAAAAATTAGTCATGAAAGTGAAGACACAATGAACCAGTGGCCTAAGTAACATCACTCTTAAGTTAAAAATTGATTCTTTTATGCATAATGGATTCTAGTTTGAGACAACTTCTATTGTAAAACATCCATGGAAGTCCACTTACCAAAAGAGGTCCTACATTTAAGGGTAAAATATTGTCTGTTCCAGCCAAAGCAAGTGACATAGATAGGAAAAGATCATGTTTGAACACTCTTCAATCCCACCCAACTAGCTGACATCTATTTTAATATTTTCC